>BPUM01000958.1:0-344071 GCA_020521455.1 Prunus kanzakura
GTTGTTGAGAATTAAGCTACTTACTCAGCTTAATACAAACTACAGATGACAATCCTGCAGATTGTTGCTCAGAAGAATGAAGAAATGAAGAACTGTTTTTTTTAGGAAGTAGCCGTTAGCTACTCTATTCTATTTTGGGATAATTCCTACAGCTGATTTTTTGTCTTTTTCTTAGCTGTACTGAGATAACAGATTCTAGCCTAGGTGTAAGAATCGTAGCCTCCAATGACCATGGATGGCTGGAGATGAGTCCTTGTATCCTAAAATATAGGATCAGAGTATTTTGGCAGTATGTGTCATGCATATAGGCATGTTTTTTGGCTCAGTCATATACAGAGAAATATTCTAAACATTCTCTTTTCTTTCTGAGTTTTCTCTCCTCTGCATACGTTGCTAACAAAAGGTTTTGTTTGTTCTGATAAATCAATCAAAACCAGAAAGTTTTATACCAAAAATCAACATGGTATCAGAGCTCCTGGTCTGATTTCAGAGAGGGGCGTGAGCTGTGAGAAAGAGGGCTTTCCTGAGAAATTCCCAAAAGGGATAAAGGTTGCTCTTTTAGTGTTTGGTTCACTGAGACTCACTCAAAATGGTGGGTTCAGGTTCTTCAAGTGGAGATTTAAGAACTCCACAGTTTGATGGTGCAAACTATGACTTTTGGTCAGTCAAAATGGAAACTATTCTCATAGCATATGATCTATGGGATGTAGTGGAGGTTGGAGTACTTCCACAACCGATTCTTGAGGAAGAAGAAGGCTCTGGAGATGAAGAGAGTGAAGCTGAGCAAATTCCAGTGGAAGCACCTACCATTTCCAAAGAACATAAGATCAAAAATGCCAAAGCATTGAGCCTTATTCAAGGAGCACTAACAAATGAGCTCTTTCCTCGCATTAGAAATGAAAAGACTGCAAAAGGAGCTTGGGATGTCTTGAGGAGAGAGTTCAGAGGAGATAAAAAGGTAAGAGCTGTAAAACTTCAAGCAGTTAGAGCAGATTTTGAGTATATGAGAATGACTGATGGTGAAAGCTTAGATAGCTATTTGGCTATATTTTTTGGAACTGTGAATAATCTGAAATCCCTTGGTGAAGATGTGTCTGAAACAAGAATTGTGCAAAAGCTTTTGATGAGTCTAAGTAGAAAATATAAGTCCATTGTGTCTATTATTGAAGAAACTCGAGATCTTGATGTTCTTAGAGTTGAAGAGGTCATTGCCTCTGTCAAAGTCTATGATAAAAGGGAGGACTTGCATGATGAAAGAGATAAAGTGGCTGGAACTGAGAGAGCTTTCAGTAGCCTCAAGGTTGGAAATAACCAAGTTCATGGCACTCATAAGGGCTCACAGAGTAGACCAAATCAAAAGTGGTAGGGACAAGACAAAAAGGGATCAAATTGGTCTCAAAATAACAATGGCTCAAGCTGGAATAATAATGCTGGAGGAAATTGGAACAATAGTTTCAATTCTCAGAACAAGCAAGGTAGTAGCAGTCATGTAAGTGTGAAACCACAGTGCCAAGTCTGTCAGAAGTATCATTTTGGTGTGTGCAGGTACAAAGGCAAACCTAGATGTGGAAAATGCAATAGGTTTGGTCATACTGCAAAGGACTGTGAAGGTCATAGTCACAAACAAGTAGCCAACTATGCAAAGGAAGAAGAAGTAACCACAGGAACTATGTTCTATGCTTGTCACTCTGCAAGTTTGCAAGATAAAAGTGTATGGTTTGTGGACAGCACCTGCAGCAACCACATGACCTCTCATGAGTCTGTGTTAATAAACATTGATAGGACTGTGACTTGCAAAGTTAAAATGGGCACTGGAGATCTTGTACAAGCAATTGGAAAAGGCACTCTAGTGGTTGAAACTCAGCATGGGAGAAGGTATATACATGAAGTGTTGCTTGTTCCGGGCTTGGATGAGAATCTATTGAGTGTAGGCCAAATGATGGAGCATGGTTACTATGTCCTATTTGGGGGTAACATGGCAGTTATTTTTTATGATGGCAGCCTCAACAATGTTGTAGCAAAAGTGGTTATGGGAGGAAATAGATGTTTCCCTCTCTCACTAGAATCTATGACACCTGCAGCAAGAAAAGCATCAGTGATTGAAGATTCTTGGTTCTGGCATAGAAGACTTGGACATTTGAATTTTGTTAGCATGAAAAAGATGCAGCATATGGAAATGGTGACTGGACTACCTGTGTTAACCGAAATGAAGGATGTGTGTGAAGGTTGTGTTTCAGGAAAACATCACAGAGAGAAGTTTGACAAAGAGGGAGCATGGAGAGCAAGCTGTCCACTGGAATTAGTGCACACAGACTTGTGTGGACCAATGCAAAATGAGTCAATTGGTGGAAATAGGTACTTCATCACATTCATTGATGATTTTTCAAGAATGTGCTGGGTATACTTTCTCATAAATAAATCTGATACCTTTAATGTGTTTAAGAAATTCAAAGCTTTCGTTGAATTGCAAAGTGGATTTAGTTTGAAAAAGCTAAGGAGTGATAGAGGTAGTGAATATACCTCACATGAGTTCCAAGAATTCTGTGCAAGCATGGGAATGGAGAGGCAACTAACCATTGCCTACTCTCCTCAGCAAAATGGAGTTGCTGAGAGGAGAAATAGAACAATATGTGAAATGGCAAGGTGCATGATGACAGAGAAAGGAATCCCAGTGATTTTTTGGGCAGAAGCTGTAAGTACAGCGGTGTATCTCCAAAATAGATGTTTTACAACATCTGTGTCAAGCAAAACACCATTTGAAGCATTCACAGGTAGAAAACCAGGAATCAAGCATCTAAAAGTTTTAGGTTGCATCTGTTACACTTATGTTCCATCACCCTTGAGGCAGAAATTTGATGGCAAGGCTAGAAAGGGAGTTTTTATGGGATATGGAAGCTGTGAAAAGGGTTACAAGGTGTATGATCTGCAATCTAAGAAGATTGTACTCTCAAGGAGTGTAATTTTCAATGAGGACAAGGTATGGAATTGGAAGAGTGATCAAGAGGAATTTGTTCCAATACCATTCAACCTTGGAGGAAATGAAACAGAATCTGAATTTGGTGAAGAACAAACTGAAGCAAACCAGTTTGATAATGGTGGCAGCTCTCACTCAAACACTATTGTTGATGTTTCATATGAGAATAACAGTGGAAATAACAGTCAAGCTTCTACACCTAGCTCTACTCTAGTGAAGTTGAGAACTTTGGAAGATATATATGCAAGATGCCACATGTGCATCATAGAACCAGAAAATTATCAAGAAGCAGCAAGTGATATAGCTTGGCAAGAAGCTATGAATGCAGAGTTGGAGATGATTGAAAAGAACAATACTTGGGAACTTGTTGAGAGGCCAGCTAATAAACCTGTTATAGGTGTGAAGTGGGTGTTTAAGACTAAGCTTAACTTGGATGGAACTGTTCAGAAACACAAAGCTAGGCTTGTAGCAAAAGGGTATGCATAGAAACCCGGAATTGACTACAATGAAACCTTTGCACCAGTGGCAAGGTTAGATACAATTCGAACTCTTATTGCACTTGCAGCTCAAAAGGGTTGGAAACTGTTTCAGTTGGATGTTAAGTCAGCATTCCTAAATGGGGTGCTTGATGAAGAAGTATATGTTGAACAGCCTGAAGGTTTCGAAGTTAAGAATGCTGGTCACAAGGTCTACAAGTTAAGAAAAGCCTTATATGGACTTAAACAGGCGCCTAGGGCCTGGTACAGTGAGATTGATGCATATCTCTCCATGTGCAAGTTCAAGAGAAGCACAAGTGAAGCCACTCTGTACACAAGGTCCGATAGTGAAGGAGACTTGATCATTGTCTCAATCTATGTTGATGACATTGTCTATACTGGTAGCAGTGAGAGGATGCTTACTGAGTTCAAAAAAGAAATGATGCAGAGATATGAGATGTCGGATCTTGGACTTCTCCATCATTTTTTGGGGATGGGAATACTGCAAACTGATCAAGGAGTATTTATTCATCAAAGCAAGTATGCCAAATCCTTGCTTATGAAGTTCGGGCTTGAAGACTGCAAACCAGTCTCAATTCCTTTGCCTACTGGTGAGAAACTAAAAAAGGTGGATGGGAGTGAGTTAGCTGATGAAGGGCTCTACAGAAAAATAGTAGGAAGCCTACTATATTTAACTGCAACTAGACCTGACCTAATGTATGCAGCTAGCCTGCTATCAAGGTTCATGAATGGTCCTACAAAAAAGCACATGGGTGTTGCAAGAAGGGTTCTAAGATATGTGCAAGGGACTCTCAGCTATGGCATTGAATATGTGAGAAATCAGTCAGCAACTCTTGTTGGATTCTGTGATGCAGATTGGGCAGGCAGTGAGGATGATAGCAGGAGCGCTTCTGGCTATGCATTCAGTTTTGGAAGTGGAGCATTCTCTTGGGCCTCTGTGAAACAAAACACAGTGGCACTATCAACAGCAGAAGCTGAGTATGTCTCAGCATCTGAAGCAACAGCACAGACCATTTGGCTAAGATTTGTTCTTGATGATTTTGGTGAAATGCAATCTGAGGCAACACCTTTGTTCTGTGACAATATGTCAGCAATTTCAATGGCCAAGAACCCAGTTTTTCATCAAAGAACTAGGCACATAAACAGAAGGTACCATTTCATAAGAGAAGCTTTGCAAGAAGGTGTGATCAATATGCAATTCTGCAGAAGTGAAGAACAGCTCGCAGATATTTTTACCAAAGCACTGCCCAAAGACAGATTCAAGTATCTAAGGTCGAAACTTGGAGTTAAGCCAGTAAGCAGCTTAGGAGAGGCTGTTGAGAATTAAGCTACTTACTGAGCTTAATACAAACTGCAGATGACAATCCTGCAGATTGTTGCTCAGAAGAATGAAGAAATGAAGAACTGTTTTTTTTAGGAAGTAGCCGTTAGCTACTCTATTCTATTTTGGGATAATTCCTACAACTGGTTTTTTGTCTTTTTCTTAGCTGTACTGAGATAACAGATTCTAGCCTAGGTGTAAGAATCGTAGCCTCCAATGACCATGGATGGCTGGAGATGAGTCCTTGTATCCTAAAATATAGGATCAGAGTATTTTGGCAGTATGTGTCATGCATATAGGCATGTTTTTTGGCTCAGTCATATACAGAGAAATATTCTAAACATTCTCTTTTCTCTCTGAGTTTTCTCTCCTCTACATACGTTGCTAACAAAAGGTTTTGTTTGTTCTGATAAATCAATCAAAACCAGAAAGTTTTATACCAAAAATCAACAAAAGTGAGTCACTAAACCTCGGTCACGGTATGAAAGTGGGTCATTTTAAATTTCGGGGGATAAAATGAGATTTGACTGAAGTTTCAAGGGCCATTAGTGTAATTAAGCCTTTTTTTTTAATTAAAGAAAAACATATCACATCATACCAAAGGGAAGAGGCGCACCACGCGGACTCTTCCTCAATCCAAATTTGAGAAAAGAAAATTTACCGAAAAATATGAGCCCAAAACCCCATGGTTTTGGCTCCCCTGAATCCTAGTGTCCCCTCAAATAATGTCAACTCCTGGTTATTAGAGAATGCTTCCTCCCAATCCCATCTATATGAGTATGTGAAACCCTCGCATTAGGTTTCCAAATCAGTACTTTATTTTGGGTGTTTACCTTTTGGTCTCAACAATTTGGTATGACAACTTGTTTCCTTCAAAGCCAACCACTCTTTGCCATTTATGGCATCAACTTTCACACTTTACTTACAGTACAAACCCCAGAGACCCTTGTAGCTATATATTTACCAAGCCTCTCTGAAGGCGCTCGTAAGCTATTTTACAGAAACCTTCTTTACAATATAGGAATTCCTTCTAATGCCCTTTCTATCTTTCAAAATGATTTAATAAACTCTAACTCCATTATTTATTAAACATTTAAACAGTGAATGGCAAAACACTGTTTCTTTAAGTGTTCACTTCAAGGATGCTCAACAAGTAAAAGCCTCCGGACTAGAATTTCTATCGACAGTTTTAGTACCAAAAGTCTGGGACAATTACTTCTATATCCTATGCATTTAAGAAGATTGCTAACAAAATGTTTCTTGAATCCTTAGAATAAGCCTTCTAACACATCAATCCCAGATGGCTGGGTTTCATGAGTTTGCATGCAGAGAGATTTTATATAGGAAAAATAACCCATATAAGGGAAAGTAAACTATGCAATTTCATAGAAGGAAAAGTAAACTATGCAAGCATGTCTCCACTAAAAATGAAAGATAAACAACATAAAAGTTCAAAAACATATAAACAAGAGGGAGATTCCAAACTTTTCAACCAGGATCATGTTTGTCTGCACCATGATTGCCTGTTTCTGGAACCTAAACCATCGACCCCACATTGAAAGATAAACAACAACAAAGTCACAGTTATGCTAAGTTCAAAAACATTTAAACACGATAACGTTCCAAACTTACTAGCCAGGATTCTGTTTCTTGGCACCGTAGCTATCTGTTTTATAACCTACACAATCAACCAAAGTAACCCCGGCATTTTGATGATCCACATAAGCATTTATTTTTCCGATGGGGTCCATTGTCATTGTCAGCTTCACTAGAGCTTGAATTGCCATAATCATATGTCAACTCTGTCATAGGTGGAATGTGTCTGATGGCGAAAAAAGCAATATGAAGAGAGGACTGATTGTTGTGTTCATATAGAACCGGTTGCCAAAAAACATTTGGTGAGCAACTGTGATTAATGAACCGTGATACATTTCCAACGTTCTTGGCACTTATGATTAGGCGATATGGGATGTTGTAATCCTCATTTATGTCATTAGAAGTCTCCTCCTCCAGTAGTCCTGGTTCATAATTCCACTTAAATGAGTCATAATTACGGCCTGTATCAAAAATATATTCATCGTCTTCACCTGCATTCCCTTTCTGCTTTAACTTCACTTCATCAATAACTTCACCCGCATACTCACAAATAAAAGAACCAGCCCGAATGGAATCCCACGACCGGAGGCCCCAGCCCCTATCTTTTGTCTTAAACACTTCCAAGCGCAATTTTACACCAGTTTGGGATACTCGGTTTTTGCAGTTGGGAGAGCATGGACATGTAGGACCACATTCATGTAACAATTGCTTTCGGCTGACTAGGATCCCATTGCCAGTATAAGGAAAAGAACCTCCATTTTTCTGAATGCAAGAGCAATTCATATCACCTGGGAGGCATGCATTATGGCAATTGCAGCCAAAAGAAGGCGGCATTAAAGTGAAAGATTTAGAATATTTGAGTTTAGGAAAATAAGTGAAAGAAGCCAGTGCCTTCTCGTTATCAACCTCATTTACAAGGGAAACAGGTATAGGTTCAGTCCCTGATGTGAGATCTTGAAGAACAAGTCCAGCCCTTGACGAAAAACCATCCTTCCACTTACGAATAGTTTGCCAAACTGCAAAAGCACCAGGCTGCCCAGGCACCCTCACTAACTTGTACTTGAATATATTGCAACCAGATTTCCCCCTCTCTGTCCATGACTCATGGACTTTATATAGGCCATCATAGACATAGACCTTTGTTGTTGAACTAACCTCATCTCTCACACCCCGAATAACTCGTACTTCATTGCCATGATTCAAGCTTCTCTCAAGAGCAAGATTACCCCTTTCAAGCTTCTGATCAGCCACCTGCTTGTCTTTGTTGTTGTTATTCCCACCCTGGCCACTATATATCAAGACATCGCTGTCCTCTGTGTCATCGTCATACCCTCCTGAAGAGACAATGCTTAAGGCCACTGGATCTTTTTCAGCCTCACCCTTCCCAGTCATGTAGTCAATTCCTGCCATTGACGGAGCATGCAATCCCACTGCACACATTTCCATTCGGAAATAGAAAACGTCGCCAATCTCAACTCCAGGCACAACCCCAATTCTCCTTCTCATGTTTGTTCGAACCTTTTTGGTCATCAAAATGTTACCAGCTTTCAAATCTGCACGCTTAATAATCCCATTTTTGGATTCCTTGGCATCTTCAATTTGGCAGATCCTTCTCCGCAGTGCATCAAAATTCACAAGAACATAGTTAACCAACTCCCTATTACCATCTTCAACTTGAAATGGACTCATAACCGGAACAAAGTTCACTCCCGACCCACTGTTTGTTAATGAATCGCCATCTCCACTTTTCTTTTTCTTCTTTCGAGATGAACTAGCCTTTGCGGTCTTCTTTCGTGATGAACTAGAACCTAGATGAGCATCAAAATAACCATCGTCATCTTCTGCCCCAGCCATTGATGACCCTCTTTCTCCATTAGACTCCTCCGGAAAGTCATGGGGCAGTGCCCCAGATGGTGCGGGGGCTCTATATGACCGAATTGGAGCAGGCATGGGACCCGTTGGTGTCCTCATTGGGGAAGGACTATTGAGATTAGGTGAGGTTTGAGAGCCTTGTGGTTGAAATGGGTAAAATGGAGAATATCCATTAGGGGTTTGGCCGAAGGGAGGCATGCATGGAAAGGGAGAGGCTTGAGACGCAGCTGGAAACACAGGCATCAAACTACGCAGAGGTTTAACATCCAAAACCCTTGACTTATCAAAACCAGCTGAAGGAGGAACGAAATTGTGGCTTGACCCTCCTTCCATTACAAACCCTTTTGTCTACAAAGCAACACAACAAACCCAACAAAACCCACAATTTCTGTTCTTAATTTCTCTTTCTTCAACTTCTTGATGCTTCTGATGGATGTCTAAATCCCAATTTCGTTTTTTTCAGAGAAAGCAAATTTCTCCCTCTAAACATGTTTCTCTGCAAGACAAGATTGCAGACGACGCTACACATCACTTAAAAGATTCATAATTTGAACAGGAAAGCAAAACTCAAGCTGAAATCCAAATATAATCAGATCTAGAAACATGGTAAACAAATCGGTCTTTGGCCAAAGTTTAAATATTAGTTAGAAAAATCAAAATCAAGCAGCAGTTTCTACATGCATGAACATTTGGGTAGGAAAACCAGAAGCAAAAAACCATTCTTACCTCTTTGCATGTTCCATTGATAGCTGGGTATTTCTCCGTTCGAGACTTTCAGGGAAAGAGAGGGAGCGCACTGCCTCAGTTCCTGTCTCTGCCTCTGTTCCTGGGTCTAACTTAAAACTGTCCTGTGCTTTGCCACATGGGGTCTATTTAGGCCAAATTACACTTTTAGAAGTTTCCTCATTTTCACCTGAATTTTAACTCTCTCAAATTTAGCTTTGAAATTAACTTTCTGTCTATGCCATCAAAAAATAGAAAAAAAGATAAAGAAAACTTTTCTTGTGTAGCACCTTAAATTTTGTTTAAAATATTAATAGAACTCATGGGCAATTTTGGTATTTTCATAATATCCATGATATGTGTCCTCAATTATAATAAGGAGAAAAAAAAAATGTTTTATTAAGAATAATTTACAAACAGCTGCCAGTTTTGTCATAAGGGATTCTAAATGAAATGTTAGCATTGTTTGTCATAAGGGTTTTCCTATTGGTTATGGGTCTTGTATTACAACCTGAAACTATTGCGTTAAGACATAATTTGCTTTGGGCAATAAGGTTAAATTATAATGAGTTCATTTTTAAAGTGATTCTAAGGTTTTAATTGATTTTTTCTTTTGAACAAAAAAAAATACTTGATTTTTCTTTTTAATACAATACAACCGATAGTCTAAACTACAAGGGAAGGAGGCTTTCCCATAAGGGTTCAAACTTGATGCCACTAATTTGCAAGTCAATACCCTTTTAAACTGGGCTATACCTCATTGGCTTTAATTGATATTTCAAATTGTAGAGAAACTAACAAAATTTTGTCGAGTAAGGATATCATAAAATCATGCAGCGCTATCATCACATAGAGGCTATTTTGTACATTATCTATGAATTGAATATATGTTGTATCTCCATGTCTTGTTTATAATTAAAGGATAACCAAAGGTCGCGAGGAGAGCCATGTGAAAAACCTAGAGTTTGCATCGTCTCGCTTCTTTCCAGTCGTCTTCGTCATCACTCTTCTTTAGTTTGTCGTCTCCAACGCCTTGCACAGGCTAGGGTCTAGCCTTGGATCCCGTGTGGCCCGATTTTGGTGTTGTGACTGGAGGCAATGTCTGACCCCAGCACTGACTCCTTGGTGTGGTTCTCTACTTGGTTGCTTTCTCCTTGCTGATGTGCTTTTCCTTCTGATGTGGTTTTGGCAAAGAAGACAATCGTAAGTAGGGTTTTGTCTCCTTTTGTCTCTCCTCCATGCGAAGCTTTCAGATTTCATTATGTTGATCCCAATTAACATTCTCCATTCGTCTCTCTGGTTTTTCTCTGTGCAATGGATATGGTGTCTAATCTAGCGTGACCTTGGAAGAGAAGGCAGTGGTAGTTTTAAGGTTTTGTTACCCTTTTATTTCCATCAAAATGGGGTCTTCTATGCCGGGTGCCATCTCTGTATCCATCCATACGGTTTGCATCGAAGACACCTTGAGCAATCTTTCGGGAGACACCTTGTGGCCACGGACTCTTCTGGTGAGCGTAGATTTTGCATCGAAGATTTTGCTGCTAAAGTGACGGAGACCAACCTAGAAGGGTCTCCCATGTCTCCTTGATGTGTTTGCATGAACGTTTGTGGGCTTGGCATCGGATAAGTGTTCCTACTCTGATGATCTTTTATTGCAAGTTCGTCAAGCTAAGAGGTCGAGTATGGGGTTTAGTGTTTCTCTTAATGTGGTTTGGGCAGTGTTGATCTGCTCCTTCAGAATTTTCTTCACTTCTATTGCCCCATGCTTTGTTTGTGTCCCTTTTTAGCCGCCAAACACTCTCTACAGATATGTTTACTTCCTCCTTTGCATCCCTCCTATTTCTCGCCCCCTCCCAATCTTTGATCTCCTCTCCACCTTGGGGGTAACATCTGCTCCTAAATGCGAGTTTTCATGCCCTATTGGAAGGTGTGCAGAGCCTCTGCTCATGTGATTGTACCACCTCCTTCCTGTTATTGGGCTCTAGTTCTTTGGTCTTCAGGTTGTTCTATCATGGGCTCTTGCTTTGGGTGGTTGCTATTTTCCCTAAGGTGCACTTGCTGTTCGGGTTTGGTGGAGTTGGTGATACTTGGATTGATGTTGTTGCGTTGATGTATTGTTGTGTTTTGTGAAAATTTGGTCTTGGTGGCATATTTGTGGGTCCATATGTGTAGCTCTACTGATTTGTGTGGGAGTTGATTCTCTCCTCCTTTGTGGACACAGTGGTACGTTCTTTGTTCGGCTGGTGGTGGTGGCGCAATGATGACTTTTGTATTTTATGTTGATTTTCTGTTAGGACAAGTTCGGTTGTTTAACCATTTTCTTCCCTTATTTTAATTTTGTTAGGGATTTTGATCCTTTGCTAGACTGAGGCTTGGTTCTAGCGGATTCTCCCCCTCTTTGTTTATGTTATGGCTAGCACATTTTTGTCTTAGTTTTGTATTGTGATCGGTGCATATTTACATATCATTTTGTACCCTTCTAACTTATGATTTGGTTATGTTTTTGAGTTAAACTTGTGCTTTTAATAAGTTTTGTGTTTGTTTCTGTGTTATAAGCTTGAGACTCACTAATTGCATTTTGGAGACAAGTTAGCTCAAAATGGTGTCTGCAGATCAGTCAACTTCACGGATTGGACTGTACTTACTCAAGAAGAACCAGATAATGAGCCATACATCATTGGAAAGATACGGAAGTCTAGTTTCTGTATAATTTTACGGTTCATGATTCCGAGTCTTCTAGAGAAAGTTATACATGTTTTGGCAACTTAAGGTCAAATTCGGCAGCATCTGCGTTACTGGGCCAAAAATCACATTTGAAGGCCTTCCCGATTTTTCCTTGAGTTGGGCTGCATATGCTTGGAAAGATAAGACAAAGAGCTTCAAGATCCATATTTTTCCAAATTTTTCAGAATGGAACCACAAGCCCAAAACTAGCCCACAAGCTGGCTGCAATGCATTGTCATGCATGACATATGCATGATGAAGTGTTGTTGATTGTGGGAAAGTTTGGTGAAGCATATTCAATACCTATTTTTGAGTGGAATTTTGCAGCAGCCAAAATGAATTAATTGAAGTTGAAGTGGATGTTGCAACACTAAGCTTAATGACAAGAAGAATTGTTTTCAAATGCAATAGTGTGTTAGGTGAATTAAGTGTTGTAAGTTGGTGAAGTTAGTGTGTTTAGAAAATTCAATTGTATAATTCAGATTTTCAACTTCCTTAGGCCTATAAATAGTGAGGTTTCCTAAGCTTGTAATCACACCCCAAGGGGGGGAGCTCTCAAACACTTCTCTAGAGCTCCCTTCCCTTCTCTCCCTCAAATTTTCTTAGTTTTCCTTTCTAGTTCTAAATTGTTGTAACAAATGATTTTACTAAATTTTTCTTCAAGTTTTCTTAGTTCTACTTTACTTTTATTTGTAATGTACATTCTTTCTTAAGTATTCAAGTTTAATTAGTTTCCAAGTTTCAATTATGGTTTTTGTTCTTATTCATTATGTTTATAAGTTAATATGCTAGTTTGAATGATTGATCACCATTAAGGCTTGCATGTTAGCTATCTTGGTTTGAATTAAGAGTAGACACCAGGCTTTAATTCGAATTGAACTATGAATAGGAAGAGTGTGTATGAGAATTCGACAATCTGGATTAGATACATACTTGGTTGTTTAAAAGTTCTTCTATGCTTAATGGATTCCTAATGCTTAATTTTAGGTTAGACAACAAATGATCAAATTAGGGAATTAGGAATACAAGGCTAGGACCAGACACCATGGCTTAATCATACATTAACTAGAATCAATCCATTAATCTAAATTGAACTTGGGAACTTATTTGCTTGAGTTATTTTCTTATTTTCCTTTTTTCTTATTTTATTTATTTTCTTTTTAATTTCTATTTTGTGTAGGAAAACTAAATTGGATTATTCAATCACCAATCCCTGTGGAATCGACCTCGCACTTACATATGCTATACTACCAACGGTTCGTGCACTTGCGAGTATCACAAGTTGAGGATGCAGTTGAACCCATTTTGGTGCAGCTAAATCTACACAACAAGTTTTTGGCGCCGTTGCCGGGGATCGGTAACATTGTTTGATTCTATTTGGTTTTCCTACTTTTTATTTATTTTTATCTTTTTCATAACTGGACAGTTTCATGTTTTAAAGTTAATGACGTTAATTGACATGTTGTGTTTGTAGTCCAACGGACAAGGACAATTGCCTGACAAGCAAGAGAACTGGGTTTGAGTCCCAGCTTACACAACACAAAAAAAGGTTCAAGTAGCATGTTGATTGCTAGTTTCTGGTTTCATTCACTTGCTCTTAATTAATTATCTTGTTCAAGTTTACATAAACACCATATGACTCTTGGACTGATTAGTGAATGAATGGGTAGATATTGAAGACAAACACCATGTTTAAATTCTACTTGGTTCTTTATTGTTCTTCTTGTTCTTAATGGGTTCGGAATTTGTGTTTAGACTAAACACCATAGCTAAATGCTTTTTCTAAATACTTGATTAAAACCACACACCATATGGATAATCATATTTGAGAAAGAACGAACTCCATAAGCTAGTTTGATTTACTTTGATACTTGTTACTTTGAAGCATGGAATTGGATGTGTGTTGATTTTCCTTTCCATTTTAGTTTTTATTTCCTAATCCTTTAATTCTGTTTCAAGTTTTCTATGTTTGTTTTAAGCAATTTATGACAGCTTAATAAAAATGGAGAGAGATGGCAACCTCAATCATAAGAATGGGGAGTGTGGAGTGGTGGGAGAAGTCGCGACCTCCAAATGCATCCATGCTCGACCTAATCGCTTCAAGAGGGAGCATTTCGATCTTTTCTCTTTACTTGTTTTATTTAGTAATTTTAAGTTTCAGTTTCTTTTTATTTAAAAAAAAAAATTTTAAAAAAAATTTCATATAAACTGACTTTTGGTCATCCATGAGTTGCTTGTATATTTGTGTGTTAAAAAAAAAAAATTGAAATTTGAGTTTTTATGTATTTATTTATTTATCCTTGTAATTTGCAATTTGGAACTTCTGTGTTTTATTTTATTTTATTTTATTTTTTGTTTTGTTAGGTTAGTTTATTTATTTACGTGGTGTGGTTGGTTAGTTTATTTCTGAGTGTTAAAAACACATTTTTATTTCATTTCAAACATTAAAAACAAAACAAAAAAACAAAAAAAACAAAAACAAAAACAAAACAAAAAAAACAAAAAAAATAAAAACAACTTCTTCATCTTCATCTTCATCTTCATGGCATGCCTCTATTTTCTCTTACTTGCAAAATCTGCAGCAACTCCACATGGTCCTCATTTTTTCTCTGCACTGCTTCCGCGTGCTGATTGGCATGGTAGAGCCGCTTCTGCAAGTCCGCCACCATAGCCTTCAAGGAAGCTATTTTCTCGCTCATCGCGGCACACTCCCGTGTTCTCGCCAGCAATCGCATGCCCAAATTGGTAGCCGAGACCGCGTGGAGCACAGTTAAATTGTTGGACTCCTCCACCGCTGCCTTGTCAGACCTCTGTGCCACATGCAGATGATCTGTTGGTGTGAGCTTGCTGCCAATCATGCCTCCCAGTAGCGCTGCTCTGTTCGGCATTGCCTCAGAAAAGTTCGGTATTATCTCAGTAAAGTTTGAGGCCGTACCGTGATGATATGTGGAGTTTGGGAAGACATGGTTTGGAGGAGCCCTTATCTGCGCATTCGGTGGCGCAAGGGACAATTCAAGGTTAAGATCATCAAGGTGAGTGCATGAGGATGTCATTGTTTTGTTTCTGGATTTTTTGATGTTTTTCTCTGAATTTGCAGGAAGAAATACGGGATGCTGTTCTACTTCACCGAGATGAGTTTAAATAGACTTATACAGACGAGGGAGCCGAAAGCACTTCGGATCTCGAGCGTGCTATCCTGTGCTCTTTTCTCTCGGATCCCTTCATTTCCGGCGCAAATTGCAAGCGCATTTTTTTTAAAAGGGAGCATGTCTACACTTTCACTTACTTTTGCCTCCCTGTTTTCTGATGTTTGTGTTTTTGCTTTTTCAGTTGTTATTTTATTTTATTTTATTTTCAATTGTTTTCTTCTTGTTTGACAGGTTTCTTAAGAATTTAGTTGGAAGAAGAGACAAAATTAAAGATGCGTCTTGGACACCTGGTGCAAGAATCCCAACTCTTCTTTTAAATTCTTGTTTGAATTGCGTGTTTATTTCAGTTTTTATTTATTTATTTATTTATTTTGTTTTTATTTAATTAGGTAGTATAATTTAAAACTCATAGGATATTCTTTGAAGGAGCTAAATTTTTGGTAACTCCAGTGAGCAACCGCAGTCTATACAGTGCCTAGGAGTTCTTTAGGCGGGGTACCTTCGGTGTCTAAGAAGTTCGGGTTTTAAGCGGGACCATTGTGACCCCTCCAACCTTCCCGGAACCCCTGGCTGTGTTTTCTGAGGCCCTTAACTGGTCATCCTTAAGTTTTTCTCTTAAAAGAAGAAGCAGTTATTTGTATGTTTACTTAACTAAAATAAAAAATTAAAAAAAATTCATGTTTGGGTCTTCGTGTTTTTGTTTGATTGTCGTTCTTTAAAATTAGAGTCAATCGTCTCTTTGAGATAGCATAACGTTTTTATTTCCCAATTATAAAATAAAATAAAAAAATAAAAAAATAAAAAAAAAACATACATTTTAAAATTAAATAATAAATAAAAACTGAAATCATTTCTTCTTGGCCCTCGGTGTCTCGACCATAGGAGCTTTGAGTTTGGCCCTCTGGCTGTCCTCTTCCGGGGCTTCACGCACAGCCTCTTGGGGCTCATCACTTGAGCTCCCAAAGATCGCAGTCTTAGCTTGAGCGTAACTACTCTCGCGATCCGCTTGCTTGCGTTTACCCGGTCGGTCTAGGTCCTCCAGTTGCTTTCTCATGTCGCGAGAGTACAACTCTACCATCTTTGATAGGTTTTTATTCTCGTCCCGCAATACTTCTAGCTGGTGTCGATTCACCTCCACAATCCTTGACCTCTCCCTTTTCAAGCTTTTTATAGCACTCTGACACTCTTCAACCATACTTCGCTCCGCCGCCAACTGAGCTTTAAGCACCTCTACCTCATGGGACTTCGCAAGTAGGCGATGACCCAAACTTGCGACACATGCTGTACTCTGCACGCTCAGTGCCAGGGCATCACTCATGACCCGGTTGTCATCCCTTGTCCCGAACACACGTATATCTTTGGGAGTCACTAAATTTCTGCAAACTCCAATGGCAACATCGTTGTCCAGGAGTATTGAGTCATTGACAGTCACAGGCCCCCGTGCGGAGGCAAAGTAGGGCATCCATACTGGTGCTACTGCTTGGCCTCGTGTCTGAGTCGGTGGAGCTAGGTTGAGATCCAACGAAAAGGGGTAGGAAGAGGCCATTTGATTTCTCAGTTTTTTTTTTCTTTTTCTTACTTCTTTTTCTCTTTTGTGTTTCTGAGTTTGTGTTTTTTGTTTTTTTTTCCCCTTCTTTTTCCTTCTTATAGACATAATCTTTGACAAACCCTAGCCATCGCAGCGTCTAAGCATTTCTGAATCTCCAGCATTCCTCGAGTCCCACAACCTTCTCGCTTTCCAACCATACCCAACTCATTTATCACGACGTGCCCTTTCTGAACGGACGCGTTCAGTAAAGTCGTCACGACTTTGTATGGCCCCGTAATTTCTGCTTGTGGAGTCTGCGGCGCCTCTATGCGTCGACACGTGTTTCGCCCTGTCTGTTGGTCTCTTACACTGAACCGAGAAATCATTACCCATGTTAAAATCCCGCTCTTTGTGTTGCTAATCACGGTTCGATAGTTTGTTTTTACAAAACTAAATAATAATTAAAAAGCCGGAAATGAAAACAAATTGTGGGTCGGGTTTCACTTTAGTTTGGGTTTCAAAGTGGGTTAAATTAACCGTGGTTTGTGTTTCGAAATTGTGGGCTTTGGGCTTCAAATTTTTTTTTGGGTTTCAGAATTGTGTGATTAGGGTTTACTGTTTCTTTTTGTTTGTTTGTTTGTTTGTTTGTTTTGTAATTTTTATTTTTATTTATTTTATTTTATTTTATTTTATTTGTGTATTTTAATTCTTGTGTGTTTTGTGATTTATATTTACTTTAGTGCCTTTCATTTCTTGTTATGACATTGCTTGTTTCTAATTTTTAAACATTGAGGACAATGTTCATTTCTAGGTTTGGGGGTATTGGAGTTTAGCATGTAAATTTGTTTTTTTTCCTTAATTAAATTTTTTTATTTTATTTTTTATTTGCTTGTTTTTATTTTTATTTTATTTTGTTTGAGTCTTGCTTTTATTTATTTATTTTTTTATTTTTTATTTTTTATTTTATTCACTTTCCGAACACATATGATGAGATTGTGATAAATGTTTGCATGACTTAAATGAAAATTGGATTTCATTTTATTTTATTATAAAAAAAAAGTAAAATTTTAAATTAAAATTTAAATAAAAAATAAAAAAATTTAAATTTGCATTGTTTTAGCAGGATATGTTTAAAACATTCTTTACACTTGCCATTTGTTTCATAATTTTCCAATTAAAGGATTTGCATTATCTAAAGAATTGTATGAAGCATAAATTAGACTTACATGACCAACCATATAAAGTGAGCTTTTGAGCCTTGTACTTCAATTCATGAGTGTTATACATGTACTCTTATTTTCTTGTCATCAAAGTTGTTGTTTGATCTCATTATTCATTGATTTGGTTGAACACTTAAAAGTCATTCATTCTTGTGCAATTTGACTTCATGACATTTAAAGAAATGATATTAAGGCCTTCTTTGGATCGTTTGTGCCTTTCAAGCTAACCTTATGCATGCTTAAGCATGATTTTCCATTGTTAACCATTTTGAGCCTACATGTAAACCTTTTCTTTCATTTACCAATTATATGTCCTTGCCTTAGCCTGAACAACAAATATTTACCTTTCTAAGGAACTCATGAGCTTTAATTTGGATGTGTTTTTCATGCTAAGTTTGGGAAGAGGTGTTACATTTCGAAAAAAAAAAAGAGAAAAAAAAATATATATATTTCACACAATTGGTGAAAGAAAAGAGAAAAGTTGTGATTAAGTGGTGGTTGATTGAAAATTCATTTTTGGGCCTTCAAAATAAATTGGTGTTTGTTCAATTAAAGGAAAGGAGTGAATCAATGTAAATGAAGGTATAAGGAGTTTTGATCATGTAAAAAAAAAATCTAATCGTGATGATTCGAAGTCTTGTAAATAATTATTTTATGTTCTTACATTGCGAGTTCCTTGGACTTTGTATTATCCATACCTTTCATTTCTTTCTCACCTTACACCCTTGGCCCCATTACAACCTATACTAAAGACCTAAATTGATCTTAAATGTCATGTGGTTGAATTGCATTCATTTTTCTACTTTTAAGTGTTTGGCATCCTTCTTGAGATCATATTAATGCAAGTTCTTCATCTTTCTATTTTGAGTTAAGTCCTTATGGTTTAACTCTATTCTCATGTTTATAACTGAGTGTTGCATTATAGCCCTCTTCTGAGTGATTCATTTGTGAGAGGACAACTTTGGTGAGATTTGAAGTTTAACTTGTGCTTTGTATGATTTTTGAAATTGTGTGAAAACTAAGATTGGGGAATTTGTTGCATTTGGCTATCACACTACTACACTTTGAGCATATTATGTTTTGAACTTTGCCGCTTTGTAAATAATGTCTAAAATTGAGCTTTTATTGTTAAAAACGTTTAAGTCATGTGCATGAGTCATTTCTCTTCAGAAAATGTTCGGAAAGATTGTTTTGAGTTCTTTGTGTCTTTGTTTTTGTTTTGTTTTTGTTAATTAATGTAATTACGTTTGTTTTTGTTTTTGGTTTTGCTTAAGGACTAACAAATCTAATAAGTTTTCTAACCATTTTGTTTTGTAGAGTTAGAAAAACGTTTGTGGGTATCGTATCTGTTAAACCCTCAGGAGACACAACTCCTCCTACTAGGGATGCCTAGAGGTTTAAAGGCTTGTTGCATATGCTCAATGCAATCGAGTTACCTACGAAAGTGGTCTAGTTAATTTCTTATTTTGTTTTGTTTTTCTTCGTTTTCCTTTTGTTTTGCTTGAGGACTAGCAAAATCTAGGTTTGGGGGTATTTGATCGGTGCATATTTACATATCATTTTGTACCCTTCTAACTTATGATTTGGTTATGTTTTTGAGTTAAACTTGTGCTTTTAATAAGTTTTGTGTTTGTTTCTGTGTTATAAGCTTGAGACTCACTAATTGCATTTTGGAGACAAGTTAGCTCAAAATGGTGTCTGCAGATCAGTCAACTTCACGGATTGGACTGTACTTACTCAAGAAGAACCAGATAATGAGCCATACATCATTGGAAAGATACGGAAGTCTAGTTTCTGTATAATTTTACGGTTCATGATTCCGAGTCTTCTAGAGAAAGTTATACATGTTTTGGCAACTTAAGGTCAAATTCGGCAGCATCTGCGTTACTGGGCCAAAAATCACATTTGAAGGCCTTCCCGATTTTTCCTTGAGTTGGGCTGCATATGCTTGGAAAGATAAGACAAAGAGCTTCAAGATCCATATTTTTCCAGATTTTTCAGAATGGAGCCACAAGCCCAAAACTAGCCCACAAGCTGGCTGCAATGCATTGTCATGCATGACATATGCATGATGAAGTGTTGTTGATTGTGGGAAAGTTTGGTGAAGCATATTAAATACCTATTTTTGAGTGGAATTTTGCAGCAGCCAAAATGAATTAATTGAAGTTGAAGTGGATGTTGCAACACTAAGCTTAATGACAAGAAGAATTGTTTTCAAATGCAATAGTGTGTTAGGTGAATTAAGTGTTGTAAGTTGGTGAAGTTAGTGTGTTTAGAAAATTCAATTGTATAATTCAGATTTTCAACTACCTTAGGCCTATAAATAGTGAGGTTTCCTAAGCTTGTAATCACACCCCAAGGGGGGGAGCTCTCAAACACTTCTCTAGAGCTCCCTTCCCTTCTCTCCCTCAAATTTTCTTAGTTTTCCTTTCTAGTTCTAAATTGTTGTAACAAATGATTTTACTAAATTTTTCTTCAAGTTTTCTTAGTTCTACTTTACTTTTATTTGTAATGTACATTCTTTCTTAAGTATTCAAGTTTAATTAGTTTCCAAGTTTCAATTATGGTTTTTGTTCTTATTCATTATGTTTATAAGTTAATATGCTAGTTTGAATGATTGATCACCATTAAGGCTTGCATGTTAGCTATCTTGGTTTGAATTAAGAGTAGACACCATGCTTTAATTCGAATTGAACTATGAATAGGAAGAGTGTGTATGAGAATTCGACAATCTGAATTAGATACATACTTGGTTGTTTAAAAGTTCTTCTATGCTTAATGGATTCCTAATGCTTAATTTTAGGTTAGACAACAAATGATCAAATTAGGGAATTAGGAATACAAGGCTAGGACCAGACACCATGTCTTAATCATACATTAGCTAGAATCAATCCATTAATCTAAATTGAACTTGGGAACTTATTTGCTTGAGTTATTTTCTTATTTTCCTTTTTTCTTATTTTATTTATTTTCTTTTTAATTTATATTTTGTGTAGGAAAACTAAATTGGATTATTCAATCACCAATCCCTGTGGAATCGACCTCGCACTTACATATGCTATACTACCAACGGTTCGTGCACTTGCGAGTATCACAAGTTGAGGATGCAGTTGAACCCATTTTGGTGCAGCTAAATCTACACAACATATTGTTCTTTGCCCTTTTGACTTTTTGCAATGAAACCATTTTGACAAAATAAAAATAAAAATAAAGACTCACACCATATAAAAGTGGTTCTAAATGCCTATACAACAAATTACGAAGCTCATATTTTGTCCATTAAGACAAAAAAAAGAACCTCAATATAACAAAACAACTGTAGTTTTCCATTGTCGCCATCAACTTCTGTAGATGAACATCCCCCTATTGATGATTGATGCATGGCAAAATATGGGTTTATTAGAAGAAAATCCAGAAAAAGGAAAAAATTCAAATTATAAAAATGGGTTTCACATACAAAAAATCATGATTGAGCATCAATTATGGTGCTATGAAAAGAATGAAGCCTTATCATTGAGGCTTTCAGATTAGTTGACGAAGGTTTAAGCAAATATTGACAGGACCCGCCCTCAGGACGAATCCCGTGAAAGTTCTAGCATCTTACCGATGTCAGGCCCACTTACTAAAGACACGAGATTTTCTGCCGAAATTTCGGCAGAGTCTCCCTTGAAAAATGGACTTTACCCAAATTTCTCAACCTGTTAAAAACACAATTAATATATCCCAACAGGCAGCATGCACAAGGTGGATTTATATAGTTTACAACAAAGGCCTCCGGCCTCTCAAATCAAACCCTAGCACAGGCGATAACAGAGCAATCTAAGAGTTTTAGTTTACAAAAGATAACAAAGTTAAACGGGAGAGGAACAAACAAAGTTTAAACTGCTGAGACTCGAGGTTTGAAAGCTCAGGGCTCGGCTCTGCTGCTCAACTCAGGCAACTACTGTCTGGGGGTGCAAAACAGAAAAGTGTGAGTGGACAAAAATAAAGTTTAGTTCACAGTTGAAACCAACATAATAAAACCCGACCATTTAGAAAACGATGGCAAAAACCATATGCATTCAAACCATCATGGATATATATATAAGTTTGGTCAAAACTATAACGAAATCCGGAATCCCATAATGATAATTAGTTTCTCAACCCAATCCAAACTTTCATACTAATCCCAAACCATTCTCTCGAAACGCGTGCCCATTAGCACGACGAGCAAAGAAGTATCCTCATCGATAAATAATAATAAACGAATAGTTATATATATGTACATAATATGAAATATATAAATAAATAAATAAATATATAAGTATGACATCAACTAGTTTGTACCGGGAAAACAATCCAACCTTGGGATTGTTCGACTAGTCCACATGGAAGAATCCTCAATTGACCATGTGGCTAGGGAATGAGCCGTCCAACCGGACTATGCTCTCCAGCACGTATAGCAGAATCCTCAATACGCTTGTGACAAGTCCTACGCGCGCAGACTAACCCCCCTAAGGGTCTACAAAACACCCCGTCAAGGGTGCCCGAGTTCCAACATACCCAAGTATCTCAATTTCCAAGTATCCGGGGAGGTACATAGAGTAGTGTGTATAGCACTTCAAACTGACATACTAAAATTCACTTTCTTTCCGTATTCTCACATCAACACCCCATGTACCCCACATATAACCAACCATATCTAGAAATTATAAAAATCCATATATATAAATTCAAGATACTCAAATATGCCAAAACCCAAATGTATTGCAAATACTTTACAAAATATTAAGTTCAACAATTGAATATATAATGAATTCAATAAACCATTAAATCCATATGCATAATTTTTCAATCATAAAACAATGCCTATTATTTGAAAACAAAGTCCACTCACAAGTAGTCCCACGCTGCTTGACCCTGAGAGGATCCTGCCTACTGCATGCGAGTAGCCGGAGTATCTATTTACAAATACGAGCGCTAGATTAACGTAAAGCGCTTCGAACGAGAACTTTAAATAAAATTCTAGTTTTCCGAGGTTTCAAGCAAGTATACAAGGAATAAGACGTTCCTAAAGTCCAACTACATATTTCGGATGATGGGATAGCCTTGGAAGACGCTCGGTCAACCAGGCGATTAAACTTTCCATAATGGGTCCACCAGGCCACAGGGCCCACGACCTCCGATTTCTGATCCAGAAGTTCCTATCGGTTCAACAAGGTTTAATAAGCATGTCTGCAAGTTTGGTCCAAATCGAACATCCGGGACGGTTATCGTTTATCGCAAAACTTTAAGTTATTGAATCGTAACATCCGGGGCTCCGATTCACAATCCGCGAATTCCAACATGATCCTAAGGATGCCTAGATCAACATATAATTAGAGTCAATCCAATGGTCCGAATATTTCGAACCCAGATAAAACCTAATATGCGATATCCGATCAACGGTCAAACGATAACCAAATTCAAATATGAGTATACCGTCGTGCTCAGGACGACATGGGGATCATTTTAGGATCAAGAGGGACATCCAAACCGTGCCCACGCGCCCCCACACCCACCGGCAGCGCGTGGGTGTCCAAAGCGATTCCAGCAATCGGAAAATCTCCAAACCGCTGGTCAAGACTTATACCTACATGATCAAGGCATTGAGTGGAGCAACTTTTGTTCTTGGACCAACCCCAACAAGTGGCCGGAGATGACCGAAATCAAGGGCCGAAACCGGCTAAAATTTCAATCGCTTAATTGACAACCAAAACGCAGAAATTGATCCTAAACAACCCAACCATCAGATAGAACACATTGAGAGGATGAAAACGCATACCAAGTTCGAAGAAATTGGTGGCCGGAATCACCCGAACGAGCTCCGGGAAGTTATGGATAAAACCGGTCAGTTTTTCGCAATTTCCAGCGAGATACTGCTGTGGCTGGGGCGGCGAAGGGTCAGGATGAGAAGGCGATGTCGCGCTGGTTCTTTTGGTACCAACCTTGTCGAGTTTGGTGGCCGGAGGTGGAGGGGGTGGTGAGAAAACAAATCGGATGAACAGTGTCACGCCCCCATTCGGGTTGGGGGGGCTGTTTGCACAGGAGGGGGAGACACAGAGAGAGAGAGAGAGAAATGAAGGAATTTCAGATTTTTAATAAACCCATTTCGAATTATTTACGATTTGCCACTAAGTTTCTTTTGATAGGAACTTCTTTGTTACAACTCCGATTTAAGCCCACTACGTGTCTATGGACTCATCTCGGCACGATCTACATAATAGTACCATCCATTTTCCCAAAATCCTTTTGGATTAAAAAGTAACCAAATTACCCCTACCCTCGGGGGCAAAATTGTAATTTCTTAATTTTTTAAATTGATTAAATTAACGAATAAATATATTTTGGGTCGAGATGTTACAAATATGGATTCTTGCAAGATTTATATATAATTTAGGAGTATCCGAGAATCTAGGGTTTCCTATAATGTTAGGATTTTGAGTTTTCTATTTAAGCCAACTCATTGAGTTGTATTTGTAATCTTTTATCATTCTATTAATAAAATTAGAGATTTTCTCTTATTTTCCTGGTGGATTCCATTCATCAATTGTAGGGTTAAAGCTTGTTTTCCCTTTACCCTTTACTGTGCTTTTGTACTATGTCAATCGGTATTAGAACGGGTTGTCATTTAGAGCAATGATCAATCATGAACGACGATGGGAGATGCATATAGACCTCATCAACACTAGTCGTGGGGAGATATCCAACATTGAAGGGAAGTGCGCTAGAGGATTTGATAGAAGCGAACCTCGTCAATTTCATGTTGCAAATGTTCCATGCTTCATGGAAAGTGACTGTATCGAAGACTTTCTCAAATGGGTTGTGGAAGTGGAGCAAATATATAATACAATAATAATCTCAAAAAAATAGATGGTGAAGATTGTTGCATTTAAAAGGTTATATCACTTCTTGGAGGGATCGACCACAAAAGTTTAGGGAACAACAAAGAAAAAATCTTATTGCTTCTTGGCGTAGGATGAAGTAAATTTTTGTCAAGTTTCTGGTGAAAAGGGAAAGGGGGTGACTGGAGAAGATGGGGAGGGGGTTTACAGGGGAAAATTTTGTCGTGTTTTTCTTGTTTTCCCATTGTTACTGTTTTGCTATCCCCAAAAATCAAGTTCCGCCAAGTGTAATAAGGATTGCACATGACATAACTAATTGGACGGGGATAGTAAAACAGTGATATCCCCGTGACATGCAAGCTCTTCTCCCAATAGGGATACTCTTGTGGGGCCATTCCATATTTAATTTCAATTATCCGAACTATCTATCTTTTAGGTATTCTTTTAAAGATCATTTCTACAAAAAAAATCACTTGAATCCGAAACAATTTGACCACTCAATTAATGGTTGTCATTTTAGTGTTTTCTTGAAGAACTGATTTCATTTATTTTGTTGGTGTTGGAATTTTAAAAAGGTTTTAAAAATTTAACCGTTTTGATTTATTTAATTATTTTGGTTGTTTTATTTTATTTATTGTGAGGGGTTAAAGCATCTCCAAGAGAGTCTCCAAATTTTAGCCAAATTCTAGCTAAAGTAGCTAGAAAGCTATTATAGCAAACCACTAAAATGTGTTTCCTCCAACAATGTTCTCTATTTTGGCTAATCCGAAATATTTTATTATTATTTTCTCTTTCTCTTTCTCCCTATTTCTCTTGCAAATCAAATATATTTATAAAAAAAAAAGTAGAAACAAACCCCACCAACCTCCCAAATGTCTCTATCTCTCTCCCCATTTTTCTTTCTCTTTCTCTTTCTCTTCAATTTGGCTAGCCTCCATTTCTCTTCAATTTGGCAAGCCTCCATTTCTCTCTCCTCCTTGCTACATGTAGAGAGCCAAAAGTTGATTCTCCAAAATAGAGAGCCAAGTAAGGAGTTTGCTGGAAAGAGGATTTTCCTTCTTTTTAGCCAAAGTAGCTAGGGATAAGAGGATAGAGAGTTTGCTGGAGATGCTCTTATGCATATCTAATTTTCAGGTATAATTTCTATATTGAATGCCTTAATTTTCTAGTTTAATGTGGTAAGAGTTTCATGTTCTTATATGCCTATAAAAAGGCCACTCCTCCTCCACATATTTGAAGTGCTTCACCATACCAAGCTTGCTTTCATAATCTTAATTTATTTTACTTTTATTTACCTATTATTTGTTTATTTTATTTTATTTTATCTTAAAAGACTTTCCAATTTGTTTTATATATTATTTATAATATAAAGGGTTGTTTTTGGCTTTTACAGAAAAGGAAAACTACAATTTTTATAACAGTTGGACCCAACTAGATGCCTTATTATCTAATTTTTTTGGGAAATAGCGGTATATACCCCCAATTTTATAATCTTAACTAAAAATACCACCCCCTCCCCAATATTTGTACAACTATCACCTATAAATATAAAATTATTGTCCACTTATTGCTGAATTTTCACAAGTTCAGAAATTTTATTCTCTCTTGGCTCCGTCTCTCTCTTCAGCCCGTCTCTCTCTCCAGCCCGTCTCTCTCTCTCTCTCTCAGCTCTCTCCGTCGTGTAACTCTCTCTCTCTCCGACGCAGTCATCTTCCTCCCTCAGCCATCCAAGCTTAACTCCACAGTTCACATCCACGAGGTACTGTTCACGTTCCTTTTCTTAGAAATTTGGGGTTTTTGTGAATTTGGTTTATGGTGTATGGATTTGTACGAAATTGGTTTAGGGGTTTCTTCCAAATTGGTTTAGGGTTTTAGGGTTTAGAGGTTGCTTTGAAATTGGTTTAGGGTTTATGGGTTTGTATGAAATTGGTTTAGGGGTTTCTCTAGAGTCTAGGGTTTGGAATTGCTGAGGGAGAGAGGACATCAAATAGTTTTTAAAATATAAACTAAAATCAATATCATATGCTTTTTGGTTTTTAAATTTTAGCTATCTAGTCACCCCCCAACATCTCTCATTTCTCCCTCTAAAATAGGAAGGAAAAAAAAAAACTTTATCAGACCACAAATGCCGTAGGTATCATTTTCATCTAGTGATGTTAAAGTATTGCCGAAGTTGTTAAAATGAAAATATATTGCGTCAACCTCTATTGGTCATTTACCACACCCCTAGATAGCGAAAATTAGAAGGGTATATGAAACACTTGAAAGATGCTAATTTCTAGTATTGGAAACTTGTTTACTTTGAATTTTGCTTTCATACTTGTTTTCATACTTGTTTCTGATATTTTGATATTTTGCTAAGTGTTTTCTGATATTTTGCTAAGTGTTTTCTGATATTTTGCTTTCATACTTGTTTACTTTGAATTTCATTTAGTGTGATGTCAAAATTTTAATACAAAGCTTGAATAAAAACTACTAATCAAAGTTTATGTGGTTTGTCTCTTTCTGTTCTTTGGTGTAAAATTTCTGACTTACATTAGAATAATCTGGCTGAGGAAGTTTTTAATTGTGTGGTTTGTCAAAAACTATCAGGGAAATTACTGCCTGCACATTTACATTTTTCTTGCATGATGGCCATTTTGTTCTCTTGTTTCCTTTTCTGTTGTTTTTGAAGGATTTATTGATTATGCAGGATATCAGGAACTCAAATGAAGGCTACAGCGTGTCTTGCAACTTGTAAACAGATAGTTGATCAGAGGAGCTTTTCTGGTCATGAACTTTACTTTTGGACACACACATGCACAATGAACTTTACTGTCTTTGATGGCATTTTTGTTATTTGTTTGATAGGAAGGTGATGTTGCTGCTGCCGTCGCTGACAGACTACTTTTCCTGGGTTGTGGTTGGTGGGTGTTATTGCGGATGCTTACAAGGTTGCTGATTCTCCTTCTAATGTCTCTCTTTCTCTCTGTTTCTACAAATTCTAAGTTTTTTTTTTTGGTTACTTTTTTTTAGATTTCTTTTGCTAATTGTAATTGGGTCTTTGTTGCAGAGGTAGAGTTGTTTTGTGCCCAGAAGATTGTGACTTTTTTGAAAGTTCGTAAATGGAAAAGGCAGCTGCCCCTGCGGCTTGGAACCCTCAATTCGGAGGTATTATGCCCTGAATTTTTTACAAAAGAAGAATTGGAATTACCCTATAGAAGGCAAAACAAAAATATATAAGAGGAAAAAAGGAGAAAATTTATCTAATTTCCCTTTTTTCAATTGTAGTTTTGTTTTTCTCGGTCATTTTGTTTTTTTTTTTTGGGGTTCAGGATGCAGGGTCGATCTAGTTGGTTTACATTGATGTAGTTCCAATATGTAAAGATGGAGTTTATATATATATATATATATATATATACATGATATAGAGTCAATTTCAGACCTTGTTAATGGTATTAGCCTGTTAGGCTTGTGGGAGATTCATTTTGTTTTCTTTCATTTTCTATAAATGATTCTGATTATTTACAACGTTGGACAGACTTCCCTACATCATTTTTGTTGTTGGTGGGGGGGGGGGGGGGGGGGGCGCCCTATTTCGTTACAGGGTTTATTGACTGCATGCTTCCTTGTTCTGGAAGACTTCCTCAGTTCCGTTGAGCCGACAAACCTTATGAGGTTGAATGTGAAGTGTTACCTTGCATCTGCATGTTTCATCTTTTAACTTTCTTTTCATGTTTCACGCTGATGCTTGTAGTTATTTCTAGTTTTGCATACAGATTAGCAAATAGGTTATGCATTTACTGTTTAGTCATCTAATGATTTGATATCTAATATTTAGGCATGTGGGAATTTATAGATGTACCGATTATGCATACATATGGGTTTTGCGCTTGTATTAGGAAGTTAGATTCTTGTGGTTCCTTTTCAATGGCATGAATTTAAATTGTTGTGCTTAATGATTAGGGTCTGAAGAACAACCACTTAGTAAGAAAGTTGGAGAAGCATCAACAGATTTGCACCCTTGACCAACATATTGAAGAGCAATTTGGTGGTGGTTGTCTGTTGGCTTGTATTATAACATGGGTTCGTCCGAGTGCTTAACGGTGTTTATCATGTTTGCATCTCATGCCTTAACTCCCTCAGTTCTCTCGAGCAGCTGTCAGATTGTTTGAAAATAATTGCCCACTTTTAATTTGTTGAAGACTCACCTTGTTATATGTTCATTGCCTTACATGGCACATAAACTGTTTCCATTTTGAAGTTGAACTATTTCGTACACCTCCATATATCATGTTGATGAGCACTATGACCCGTGCAAAATTAAACTGCATACATTAGTTTACTAGTTGTTCTTTATCTTTTTGAAGATTCATTAGTTGTTCCAAAAATTAGTTATCCCTATTAGATCACATAATGTTTGAACTAATGGTGATCAACGCAATAAGCTGGCGATACGTTGGTGATACAGTGGCAATACAGAAGTGATAAAAGGGTGCTAGAAATTGTTGTTTCTGTTTATTTTGGGCTTCTTCTTTTGTTTCATTTCATTTACTTAGCTTTAATAATTGGATGAGTACGAGATGAATTTGTGTCAAGTATTAATACAACAATTACATATATGAAGATTAAGACGAATAATATATCATATCACCAAACATAATCAAATCACCAAATGTAATCATCCTTTTCTTCAACCCATCACGAAGCATTTGCATATTTATTCATACCTTCCTTTTTTTGTAAATTATTTTTTAGTTGATATTATTTTTTAAAATAATTTCTTACAATGTCTTACGGTGCAATTATAATGCACCTGACCGCCTGTTTTTGAAAGGCACGTTGTTTCTTTCTCATCGTCGTCTTCTTTTTTAATGAAGTAGGGCCTAAACCGTAAACCCATTGATGAGCCGTAGTCAATATACATACAATATAATAGCAATATTAGGCCAATATACATACACTAGAGAGGCAATATTAGGGCAATATAACGGCACTACAACAGCAATAACATCACAATATACATGCAATAGTGTGGCAATATGCATACAATATGTACGCAATACAAAGGCAATATTAGTACAATACGCATGCAATAGGACAGCAATATTAAGTCAATCTACATGCAATACACACATCCATTACAGACTACAATTTAGACATGCAAAATAAATCGCCACCGAACCCTAGCAATTCAGACTACATTTTATTATCTTTAAAGCTGTCGTCTAATACGTTCCCAAGCTGTTACATTTAGGTTTTTGTTTCCTGTGATTCTATACAACGATTTTAACTAGAAAACCAATTATAATGCTTTATTAACGAATTTTTTGTTTTTTGGTTGATTTTCTTAATTAACATAATTTGTTGCAGGGAAAGCAACTATGAGTTTGATTTATAAAAAGGACGTGACGTCCTTAATGGAATCACATTCTTACAATAATAAATAATCAATAAAAAAGCAATAATGGAATCACATTCTTACACCAATAGCTGAACACGAATCAATCACTTTGAAGAGATACATCTACGGTGCTTGTTATACCTTATTTATATGATAAAGAATAATGATCTAACATTTTCCTTTACAAAATAAACTAATACAATCAAGCGTTTTCTTTTACAAAATATCCTTATAAGTTCCTTCACAAGATAGACTTGAAAAACAGGTGATAAGATAGAAATATAAGTGCAATAACCAGGCAATAACACAACACTACAATGGCAATACGATGACAATACAAATACAATAGGGGAGCAATACAAAGGCAATACAAAAACTCCACATTCCCATTATATATTCATAATCCACAACATATTACAAAAAGGACACGACGTCCTTAATGGAATCACATTTTACACTCCTACATCGTCAAAATACCCTCGAGCAAGGAATGGGCGGAGAGGCTTCTGTAAAAGTTGAGGATGTAAAAGATGTTCTTGACTTGAAGGTGGATTAGTTACTGGCCAAAGGCTTCTTAGGAATTATTTTCCTTTCGCAACTCTCCAAGAGCTAATCCAGCCTGAGGGAAAAAACAGAGTCAGAGATACATAATTTGTTACAACGAAATTGGTTGGATGAGAATCGCATATGTGCTTCTTCAAAGGTGCATGCTTGTGCTATCTATAAACTTATATAAATTTGATGAACAATTCTTGCAAACTGGGAAAAAAATTCCTACTCAGGCGAAAGTACAATTATGAGTACTTCCGAAAACTTATAAGTCCTAAGCACCATCCAGAAGGAAGAATACATAAATAGACAAAATATCTTCTTTTAACATGTAAACAGAAAATTAGACATTATCAAGTAAAAGATTTCTCAAGAAAAGTCATTAACATGAATATTCAAGAACCGTGATAGGACTAATATTGGTATAAAACCCACTTTACTTTACATAGTGCGTCACAGATAAATTCCAGCAATATATACACTGCACAAAATAGTGACTTCTTCTATTAAACTAAAATCCTAGTTATCATTTTTACCTCCCAATGGGATTTGAAGCTAGAATGAGTACTTCACTAATTTGTTGTTCCTATAAAACATCCAATACTTGCTTGGACAAGGTCAGCCAAAGAGTGTAAAGACTCAAAAACGATCATATACTTTTCTTGTTCAAGTAGGACATGCATTCTTTCAAGGGCCATATGAAAATTTAGTCAAACCTTCTTTCCCTTTTGAATTTCTTGTACGAAATTATAGGGTTCATAGAAATAGCCAAAATTAATTGCAAACAAGCAACCTAAAACAGAGCCCAAAATATCCAATCAGAAAAACGATCCAAATACACAAAACCAATGAAACCCATTTGAGTTCTTACACTTGAGTTTGTTGGTGACCTAAAAACAATTAGATATTGCCAAAGTTAAAAGAGATTATTCTATTTCTCCATCTCATATACTCAATCTTCAAGAGTTTCTCGTATTAAAGCATATAAAGAACTTCAAAGAAGTAAAATTTTTAAGCAATACCTGAGTGATACACAAACCAACATCTACATGAATGTCAGCACCTTCTCTACGAAGACTGATACTCGTAACCTGCAAAAAAATTTAATGCGTACATATATTAGACAAAAGCATTATACATTCTAAGGTATCAATAATGAGGAAAAAAAAGGACATCATCAGGATGAAGGACTTATGCAGGACCAAACTGATTTCCATCAGCATTAGCCCCACTAATTACAAAAACAAGCAGATATAGTAGTACCAACATTTGTAATCTGACCTATGTTGTAAATGATGATTCATGATTATTTTAATAAAATGAGCAAATTTATTACCATCATCAAAGTCAAAAGCTTTGGATTTAAAATTTACACTATCCCACCACAACTGCCAAGACCAAAAGGAAAGTAAAGAACTTAACTTATTAAATTGTATATGGCAATCCAAAATCCAAAGCACCAGAACAAGCTTGAAAGGGATGAAAACTAAGTTTACCTACTTTTTGGTTTGCTGAAGTTTTAAGATTGACAATAAGGTCACACTTGTTCTGCTGACTCGCACTTCATCATCCTTGTTATCTAAAACCAGTGAAAAAACTAGAGTATCGAGTTATCAGAATAAAAATAAAAAGTAATAAAATCCTAACTAAATCTCAATGGAATTTTCCTTGGAAGGAGGCTTTATCAGCATCTAGTGTGAGAGATACAAAGGCAAACCAAACCAGAAACTGTCCTACTCAAGGTCTCAAAAATGAAAATCATATGGTTCATAGAAATAACTGAAATTAATGGCAAAATAAGAATCCATAAGGGATTTAAAAGAAAAAAAGTGGCAGGGAAGGACAACTTTTGTGACCACAAATAGATGCATGTGTCTAAATCTTTTTGCAATGATCATGCCTTACAATTTCAGCCAGCAATACCATCAAGGATTAAATTTGCAATAAGAAGGCTCAACATAGAAATAAAAAAATACAAAAAGACAAAACCTAGAACAGAAAATTATTCACCCAGATCAGATACACACCTTGGCCTGCCCAAGATCCTAGTTCGTACATCTGGAGTAAAAATTTAAAGAACGCCTTCAAACATGGCAGGGCTAAAAGGCCTACCAGTCTCAAGAACACCTGCATCTTTGTTCTTTGAACTTGAACCACTAGGCATGTCAAATTCAGAGACGAACTCTGCAAATGCACCCAATCTATATAAAATCAAATTCAAATGGACAACATATTAGTTAAGTGATTAGCCAGAAAAAGAACAAGCATAGGCAAGGTAGCTTCCTATTTTCTGATATCAGCAATCTATATAAATTTTGTTTTTTGCAAATAGCAATTCTACTAAAACCAAGTAAATACAAAGTAATCGAATAAACAAAAGAAACCTTAGGCACTTTGCGAGTTCTCAATACCTGCAGAAGCTGAACAAAAGGAGAACAGGATAGAAGAGCCTGTAGCGTTGCGTTGAGAAAGCACAGATTCCCTGAATTGATTAAACCACGAGGCAACAAGACCGTAGCAACTGTAACAGGCCCATTCAAACACTTATGTAGTTCCCCCTTTACCTTAGAAGCTGATAAATCATCAACCCGACCATTCTGCTCTCTGTTATGCAATTCCAGACTTGGAAATTGATTGGAGAGGCTACATCAATAAAGCAAAATCAATCAGACCAATAGAAGTTTCATCCAAGCATGAAGTAATTCACAGTTCAAATACATAAATTTCCAATCTCTGTAATTACTAAACTTCACAAAATCAGTCACAGGTTAGTGAAATTATCCTTCTCAAATGAAAACCATACAAAAAGACAAACTAGTCAATAACAAATACAAAACCTACCTTAGAATCACTCGTTTTGCGCACATAACCAAATTGGAAATCCCAGAAACACCTAAAGAAATGCACGAATTTTGTCTGTGAGAGGATTGAGAATGAGGAGGAAGTATGTGAAAAAAGTCAGAATCGAAACCAAGAATTAGGGTTTTTTGAGGCCCTGAAGGAGCAGAGGAGAAGAGAAAGACGTCGATTGAAGACATGAAAAGATAGGGAACTGAGAGATTGTTGAAGGGAGAGAGAGCATTTAACGAAGAAACCCTCTCTTTCATCTTCAAGAACCCCCTCAACAAAACCTAACATTGACTGCAGAGAGAGAAAGAGAGAGTGCTGTTTAGGTTTTCGCGACAAAGGGAGAAAGAGAGTGGTGGTGGTCGATGGAGAGAGAAAGCGCTGAGAGAGGAAGAGAGAACTGTGAGAGAGAGCTGAGAGAGAGAGAGCAAGCGAACGCAGAGAGAGTGAATAGGGAGCTGAGAGACCAAAATTTCTTTAACAGTGATATCTGTGCAATAAGTGGACAATAAATATATATTTATAGGTGATAGTTTTACAATTTTTGAAAATGGGTGGTATTTTCACTTAAGATTATAATTTTGGTGGCATATACCGCTATTTCCCAATTTTTTTTGTAAGAAAGGCCTATGAATGAAGATTTCAAAAGTAGACGGCTTTTAAGTCGTTGAATGGACCCCACAACATGTCCATCAATAGAAAGAGACTGCATATATGTCCCAAACTATGAGATTTTGACAAAAGCAAATTCAAGTCCATAACTTGAACAAAGGCATAGTGCCTGTTAACTCTGCAATCCTGCCTAATCGATCATACCAGGGAGTTGATGGAGGCTAACAAACCTATGTCATACAAGTTCAAATATGTTTTACCCATACCTGTCCGGCAACTCATATCTAAGATGAAATTCAAAATAAGGCAAACGGTTCCCATAACTTAGCTCACTATCCATGTCTATCTCATTTACCTGTCCTACAAGTCACATCTAACATAAAATTCTATAATTAGGCAAAGGCATCCCATAACCTAGCTCTCTATCCATATCTGTCTCCGCAAAGCCCTCTTCCTCCTTAGCCAAGTCTCTCTTTGCCACCTCAAGATCTGCCTCTGTAACAGCTAGAGCAGCACTCCGCCTCTTCTTCTCACTATCCAAAATATCCACATCTTCTCTCAGTCTTTTCACTCTCCTTGCCCTTTCCAGGAACTTCTTCTTATCCAAAGCAGAGTGAACATGAGGCTCCAGCCAGGCCAAGTCAAACCTGAACATCTCAACATCCTCCCATAAACTTTGAAGGCGCACGCAGGCGTCCTCAGTCATATCCTTCACCCTTGTAGTCTTCAGAAAATGCAAGAGTTCCCCCAAAGCTGTGAATGCACATTCACTAACTTTACGATTTCTCTTATGTAGACACTTGATCAACGAAGGATGCAACGAACAAACTTCCTCTAGCAGTGGAACAAAAGCTTTCTCTATTTTTCCTAAACCCATAAATTCCATAAGCTCACCGGTCAGCTCATTGCAAACTTTTTCAGAACTAGGTGTACCCAGGAAGGGAGGCTTCCGTTCAAAAGATGGTGTCTTAGGTGCTGGTGAAGAGTCTGCAGCTTGCACAGAAGTCATGTTTGAAGATTCCTGCCCTTTACGTTCTTTCTTTGTGGACTCCAAAGTTGCATTAACAGTACTTCCTTGCTCTCCAATGTTAACAAAGACCTCAACCTTGGCTTCAATAATACATATATCATTCACCAGATAACCTGCACTGCAGTCATAAAGCTCGCAAAGAGGCATGAATGATTTGTAGCCCCACTCCCTCCTTTCTTCTTTGAACCCTTTCGCAATGCCTGTGAAAGAAAAATATCAAGGAACACAAAAGGCATAGTAAAGAATGCAAAGCCCATCACCAGGTAATTAATCAGGTAAAAACAAAGATCAAGAGAATATTATTTGATGACAAAGTTACATAAATTTAAAAAACCAATAAATGACAAGAAAACAGAGAACATGAAGAGCAAAGAGATACCCTGTGTCTGCTTTATTTTTGACTTGCTGCTGTCAAGTTGATTAACCAGGGTGAAGCTAAAGTGTGTATATCTAGCCCACCCTGGTGTCAATGTTGAAGCATCTGCAACACCCAAATACATGGACAACTGGTCTACGACATCAGATTCTGGGTCGTGTAACCCCTTTGGACGTATAAGGATCCGCCTGATAAAAAACCAACCAAACCCAGTAAAAATCTCAAAAACAGAAATTATGGGCCAAGTTTGATACTTGAGCTTGTTACTTAAACAGCCATGGTTGAAAGAAAGAAATAGCTACATCAAAACTTTCCTTTTACCATTTGAGCTTCAAAATGCCATTTTTTAAGATGGGTTTTTTCTCAGATCCCAAAAAAGGAAAAGAAAAGAAAAAGAACAAATGGGTCTTCTAGGAAAATGGCAACATAAAATAAAACGTACCATTTGAAGCCACCGATGGTGAAAACGTCAGAGAAATGTTTGTCGGTCTTGAGCTTAGAGAAGTTTTCGATGACCCATGTGAATGTCCCAGACACAACATCTTCCTCTGCCTTTTTGTTCTTCATTCTAGAGTGACAACAATTCCAAATAAAATCCATAAATCAGAACCCAAAAAATAAAAAATAAAATAGTGCCCATAACACCAAGTAATATCACACTAAACGAACAATGTTTGAGACTTGAGAGACTTGCCTCCTTTCCACACTACAAGCCTACGATCCGAGAGAGAGAGAGAGAGAGAGAGAGAGAGAGAGAGAGAGTTTGGATGAAAAGAAATTGGAAAACCCCAAACAAAGCCACGGCACTACTACAGTGGCACTTGATGCAGTGAAAGGCTCCAACTTTATTTGTCCGGAAAGCATTTATGGGGCGTTTTTGTTTTTATTTTTACTTTTTATGGTCAAAATGGTGCTTTTTATTTTTTATTATTTTAAAATGATTTTGCTGAGTAAAGGACTTAACTTAAGTTTGAAGAATAATTAAACTTTAATGTTTTAAAGGATTTCTATATATAAAATTAAAAGAAAATACTTAACTCCTTACATATAACAAGCATTTTCTTATTAGAATTTGACACGTGTGCATAAACTTTTTTGTTCTTTTATGTGTGAGCGTACGAGTTTGCAGTAGACAGAGATAAAGTTTGGTTGAAATATCATTGACAATAGTACCTGAATAAATAAGAAAAACAAAAACAAAAAAAATTATGTGATAGCGTTGTGCTTGAGAGAGAGAGAGAGAGAGAGAGAATCCTGGTCTGAAGGCCCATAAATAACATTGGCATTTCTTAAATGTATTGTAGCCAATTAAAGCCCTCCCTGAGTCTTCGCCGGACCAGGCAGCTAAGATATTTCTAATTCCATGCAAACCGCATTCATTGTGGGCAGACTATCTTTTAACCATTTTAGTGAAAATTTGGATTCCACTATTTCATTATCGCTGATAACTCAACCTGTCCGCAAAAGGTAGCCAGCTAGCTCTTCACGTGATGCTTGAAATAATCCGATGAAAAAAATTATAATAATAAATTTTAAAAAATAATAATTATAAATAAATAAATAATAATAAAAACTGGACTTAGCCTAGTGCGCAGTATCGGAATTTTATGCCCCAACTCTAAATTCGGGTTCCGTCCCCCTCCCCACCAAAAAATAACCTATAAATTTGGGGCCATGTGGTTGAGGCCATGTGCATTTTCATTATATTGCACTTTTTTAAATTTTTTTTTACCTTTTCTCATTATATGCTTGAAATAATCTACATATATTGATATGCACGTGAGGTTGCTCATGTTTTTAATCACATACTCTTAAAAAATGAGTAACATAACCAAGTTCGACAAAATATTAAAAGAATTTGACGGTAATGACTACTTTAATGTGTGGTGGTACCAAATATGACATTAATCAATTTTGAATATCATGGAGCAAATTGATGACTTTTGAACCATTTTCCTCGTCCAAGACAAAGTTTTCACATGCTACAATAGATTTAGGAAAATTATAGCCAAATGACGTCCATCTTCATAATACAATTGTCTATCTCCTCCATCATTCATTCTTGTTTTGTTGAGGAGGTGACATTTTATCATGCAATTCAAACATTATATTCTTATATATATGGTCCAAATTTGTTCATGACTTTTTTTTTTTTTTTTTGATACAAAGCGATACAAAATGATGAAGATTAATAGATCATTCCATTTTTGAAGATTCAACCGGGGTAAATGCAACTTATGCTTTATAATACTCTAAGAGATCTAGCGATGATACAAATTTACAAGCTGATGAAGCATATCATAATCAGGCTCAAATGTACAAACACTACCCTCACAAGTAAATTTGAAACAACCTTTGAACCACAACATCATGTTTGCAGCTATTAGATATTCACTCTTAAAAAAGAACAACTAATATTGCAGAGAAAAAAAAAAAAAAACTAAAAGTATTATTGTCCAATTCCACAATTAGGTATCACCTATACCTACAAACGGGAAGCATTGCTTGCCTTCACATACCACATACCTACGAGGCCTTGGATCCGACGGCTAGGAGGAGCACTGCCAGGACGGATGGTTGGAGAGTCTTCCGTAGCTCATATCTAAGATAAAATTCTACAACAATAAGGCCTTGGATCCGACGGCTAAGAGAAACGACGCACATGAGAAAGAAAAGAGATGAGGTGTTGATGGTTTTAAATTCTAACCCTAACAATTTTATAAGAAAAGAGATGAGGTGTTGATGGTTTCAACCTCCCTATAAATCATATCCTTTTTTTTGGTTCTTTTGCTAGGACCTATACAACTCGGATCTTAGAGAAAACTCCCCATTAAGACTAAGGCCTCTCATAACCCATCTCACTATCCATGTCAATCCCATTGAAGTCTTCTTCCACCTTTGCCAAGTCTACCTTTGCTACCTGAAGATCTACCTCTGCAACAGCAAGTGTAGCCCTCTGCCTCTGAACTTCAGTCTCCAAAACAACTACATTGTGCTTCCGCCTCTTAATTTCATTCTCCAAATCATCTACATCTTCTCTCAGCCTCTTCCTTCTTGCTGCCCTTTGCACCAATCTCTTCACACCAAGGGCATATTGAACTCGAGGCTCCAGCCATCCCAAGTCAAATATGAAGGTCTCAAGCTCCTCCCAGAAAAGCTGAAGGCGTTCACAAGATTCCTGTGTCATATCCTTGACCTTTGTAGTTTTGAGAAAATACAGCACTTGTCCCAAAGCATTGAATGCAGAGTTAGCAAACAAATTACTACTTTTCAGTTGGCATTGAATCAATGAAGGATGCCATGAACAGACTTCCTCTAGTAGTGGAAGAAAAACTTTCTCTATCCGTCCAAAACCCTTAAAATCCACATGTTCGCCTGGTAGGTCGGTGGGGACTTCCATAGGTACCTTGTTTAGAGAAGGTTCAACAGGGCAATCATTAGTAGGGTTAACTATTAAAGCTTTTCCAGAACCTGGCGTATCTTGCAAAGCAGGCACCAGTTCAGAACAAGGTGTCTTAGGTGCAACTAAAGAGTCTGGGACTTGCACAGAATTCACGTTTGAAGGCTCCAACCATTTCTGTTCTTTCTTAATTGAGGACTTGATAGTTGCAGAAATGCCAGGTCCATGGTCTTGGCTCTTAATTGGGATGTCAACCTTGGCTTCAACAATACATATATCATTCACAAGATAACCTGCACTGCAGTCATAAAGCTCACCACAAGGCATAAATGATCTGAAGCCCCACTCACTTGAGCCCTTTTTGAACACTAGTCGAACAGTGCCTGTGAAATTCAAGGAATGGAATAACAATAATTTAGAATGCAAAGCACATCGCCAGATAATAAAGAAACAACAACAAATGAACTCTAATTCCAAGTTACTACAGAAGTGTTTCGATATATATATATTTATGAATTGAACTATTCAGATACTCCAATTTTATCCACTTACACTCCTTTTTTAGTTATAAAATGGAGTGTAAGTGGATAAAATTGGAGTGGGGAAATCACCACTCCCATTAAATACCATAACCAGCAAAGGTTTAAACAGAGAAAGGCTAATCATGATAAAAAGCTAAGTTTACGAAGGGAAACAAATTAACTAAGAAACCAAATAACTTGACTTAACTAAAGTTCCCTCAAGCTATTTTCTTCTCCAAAACTTCTCTCAAGCTGGAAGACAATGACCAGCTTGTTGCATAACTAAAGTTCTATAAAAAGACATAAGGTCTAAAATGGGTTATTTCGTATGCATACAGTTCATACTTGTACGTACCATGCCATAACTGAACCAATAGGAACAGATACTCATGTCCTTGGAACGATCATATTGTGCTTAGCACCACACGTCGCGCCATTCAAGTTTTAACCAAGTCAGGTCCATGACATGTTTTTGTCAAGCAAGCTACTATTCACATTGAAAGCATAAAAGAAACTAAACATAAACCTGAAAACAAGTTATACTTGTAAGTATACTGATGCGGCCATGCATGCCTCCTAGAGCCCCAAATTTGATCCTCAGCACCTTTATACTCTAAAGCACTTCTCCCTCAAATTTGTAGGGGAATCAATTTGTTATATATTTTGAACCATGATACCAATTAAGAATATAATTTCTTGCTACATCAACTTAGGCATCCTATTCATTCAAACTGGATGACAATATATCTCCTGTCAATATGAAGAAATGTGTCATCACAAAATGACTAAAATTCACATCAAATGCATGTCTCATCACAAAGGAAATGGATTAGACAGGAGTCCAGCGATTGTTGCCATTACTATTTGTCCAGAAAAAAGATATAGGATTAACAAATTTGCATATTTCCTTTCTTTCCACCAAGTAAAAAATTATATGAAGTCTAATGGCCCATTTGAATTCGAGGATTTGAGGGCCTGCATTAGAATTTGGAGGGTCCAAATTACTGAAATGATGTTGTTTGAGCCTTCTACAAAAAAGTTAAACCGTGTAGAACGGAAACCATCACATATTCAGTTGATTGTGCTTTGCCATAAATGACAACACAACAGAGATAAACACAAACGAAAAAGAAATGAGCAGTAACGAAAAGTACCCTTTGCAGGCTTTGCTATTGAGTTCTTGGTGTCAAGTTGATTAACCACGGTCAATCTAAAGTGGGCACATGTAGACCACCTAGGTGGCAATGTTGTAACATCTGCAACACCCAAATACAATGAGAAGCTCTCTACCTCTGCTAGGCTTGCATGAACCTTTGGATGTAGAAGGATTTGCCTGATCAAAGCAAGGGTTAGTAACAAACAAATAACAAAGTATAATGGGTTATTTTGGGCCTTGTGGCCTACTATAGGATTATTACTACTGTTCATCAACATTGGGCTATCAAGTTGATGGGTTAACTTTTGGCTTGGTGAAAGAAGCTAAAAGCTTCTAGATAGTTCCTGTTTTCATTTTTCTTTCTTTCAATTTGCAGCTTCAACTACAGCTCAATCAGCCACAACTTCTAGTATTTTGTATTTTGTTTGGGTGATGAATCCGTAAATGACATTGGATCTAAAAATGGGAAAGAAAATGCAAAATATACAATCCAAATGGGACACCATTGGATGTTTGGTATCCGAGAAAATGAGTTCCAAAAACTCAGCCAAAGTGAAAAAAAAAATTCAATCTTGAAGGAAATGACATCACCACCTCGAAGAACATCAACTAAAAAACTCATCTTGAAGGAAATGGCACTACCTCATTGAAACTCATCAACTAAAAAAGTGACCTTGGCTACTCTTCTTAGTGACCAAGATGGATTTTCACTAAATAAATTGCACCATGCTAGTCTAAAATGGGTTTTGCTCAGTTTTCAAGATGGGTCGTTTAGCACCCACCATTAGAGACTTTTGAGTTCTACCAAAAATGAAAAAAGGTTAAGCATATAGTTAAAAATAGGAGAGGATCAATACCATTTGAGACCACCAATGACGAAAACATCAGAGTAATGCATGTTGTCGTTTTTCAATTTTGAGAAGCCTTCGATTCTCCAAGTGAAAGACCCAGTGAGGAAAAGATCATTTTCTACCTTGGTATTCTTCATTCTACTAACAACAAAAAACCCATAAATGTTTAGCAAACAACACCTAGTTCCCAGGAACCAAATATCACATCAGACTCACAATGGTTTTGAGAAAGCTACCTTCCAATGGCGATTTTCTGATCAGACAAAGAAAGAGAATTTCCGGATAAAGACATTGGAAAAATAGGCCAGCACAAAACTTCAGCATTTGTGGCAGTGCGGATTAAAAAGCTGCTTCATGTTTATTCGCTGGGTCAAACACAGGGAGTCAAAGCCGCTTGTCTTATTTGTTTTATAGCTTCGAAAGCCTTTTTTTTTTCTTTTAATTTCTTTATTTTTGGATATGAACATTTTTTAATTTTATTTTTTGAAAACTGAAAACATTACATGTGCAAGTAATTCACAAATATGTTTTGTTCCACTAATACGAAACTAGAAACAAAATGTATTTAGAAAGAAAAATGTTTGTGAGTAACGACAATCAACTTATCTTTCAATGCACCGCAATTTCATACAGTTAATAAGTAATTTTCTTTTTTGTCGAATGCAATAAGTATTTAAGTTAAAGATTGATTATCTATTTTTAATTTTCATTCTTGAATAGATTTCATTAGATGTGTTGGTAGATTTAATATACAACATACATGCAATCTATCAGTTGAGATTAAAAATATGTAACCAATCCTTAACATAAAATAATTACTGGACATGTCCCATATAAAGTTATAGTAATTCTATAAAGATAACAAGATATCCAAATTGACTGAGAAGAAACCAAATATTATAATGTCCAAAACTTTTATGCAGCTGGAGCATAATCAAAAGATATTTAGAGGTGTAAAATGGGTTGTATTCCATTTTAGTTTTAAACTCTGTTAAACTAGTTTTACACCTAAAAGCAGAAAATAAAATAAACAAAAACATGAAAATCAATTGGGTTTATAATTGTACTGTTACTGTGCTGCCCATGCCTTCTAGAGCCCCTGAATATGATCATCATTATTTTTATAATTGTAGGGGGATATGATCAACTATGATTTCGGTATGCAGACAAAATACAATTATGATCAAGGACAATCAAGCGAAACAGGACAATTGTCGTGAATACAATCCATCAGCCACGGAGCCGCCTCATCCATCCAAAACAACGAGGCCCTTTCACGGAGACTAAACTGTGCAATTCGGTGTGCAGCCACATTAGAAATACGAGGAACATGCTGGACACAAATTTGGGTATTTGACACAATGAAGCTGCAATTTTGTCACGAGTGATTGCTTAGCAGAAACTGGACTTGTGATGGGATTAAATGATGCAGCCTGACAAAAGAACTCAGATGGTCTGTTCTAAATGATGCAGCCTGCATTTGCCAACAAGAACTTTGAGCATAGGCTGCAAGAAGAAATGGTATCCATTTCACCATCAATCATCCCTGTCTCGACCAATTTCTGAAGCTCATTAGGGATTGAATTGCGAGAACCAAACATGTTGCAACAACAAAGGCATCAGAGACCTCAAGATCAGCTCTGATTCCTTCACCATCTATCTCACTTGCAGGCATCTTCAGAAAAACTGAAAAGAAAATATTATCATGAAAATTCTTTCAGAAGAAATCACCAAATAAACAACAATAAAGGACCAAAGAATACAATATCTATGAATATGATTGGTCAGATCCATACATTATCAAACAGTGAAAGGCATTTACAATGAAGTAAGCAGCTAAGCTGACATCTATGATTGAACCATGAGCTTCGACTTTGAAATCATGCATGGGAAATTTGTTCTCAAGTCCGCAAGTACACATACAACAGAAATATTGCATCAAAAGGATCTAAACTACAGCAGCTTGTCTATTTAATAAGATGACAGATAAATAAAAATCCCTAAACTCCAAGGATAAAGAGTCAAGTAAGGAGCCCAAGAAATGAACCCTCCCCTCCTCACCCTCTCTCCTTTCAAATCATCAAAGACCCTCATATCCCTATCCACCAAACAGCCTAGTAAATTGTCATTACATCAAATCTTCCCAAAACCATAGCCCTCATCTTTCCTCCAAAGAGTTTAAGCTTCACACACAACAATGCATTACACAACGCAGGGTTAAACCAGATGAATCTTACCTCCTTAACTGGCAGCAGATGGACCAGAGAGATAGGGCAAAGGAAAGTTGCCTCCTTTGAACCATGTGATTAGTATAAATTCCTCCATTGTTGATGTTTGTGATCAGATATACAAGAGCATAACATATCTACACAAGCTTCAAGCTGGTAACAGAATAACCAATGGGGAAGGAAGTACGGATGTGAGTTTGTGCCATGCCACCTATGTCAAAAAGTATCAATGAAAACCAATATTTTTTATAATAAACAAAACAGGGGAAAGACAAATGAGAAGGATAGAAAAAAATAAAACATTACAATTTACAAAACAGGGGACAAGTTAACTTTTATCTTACAACTTTAAGCTCACAGGTTATCCATAGACATTGATTACAATCTAAACGAGCTCAAATGAGACTCAAATACATTCTTATTACGGAAAGAGTACCTAAAAATGTTGTGCATTCGATGCCTGCGTGTAGGAATGTGTCGCTTGAGATATTCCAGGTAAACCTTTCTGTTTCTCCTCATTGTGACAATTGTTAAATTCTCCTCCGGAAATGACACGTAAAGAAACCTTACATATGAAAATCTGTCCAAGAGAAGATATGCTGTCCTGCAGAAAGACGGATAATTACTCAGCATTCAAGATTTAAATAGGATATAAGTTGCGATCAGAAAAACAACCCCAATCAAATTGAGTTTTTGTCTAAAGCACAAATTGTTCTTCTTCAAAATGATTTTGATCAGAAAAAAGCATGAGACCAGTAAACAGGAGAGCCAAGGTAATTGACAAAAAACATTAATTGGATTACATACCTGGGTGTGATATGAGTTTGCTCATATCATATCATATGATGATGACTTGGTCATTTATCTTGATGCAAGGAATGTGAGATATCTTGGCCCAATCTTTTCCCGTCTTATTCTGATACCTTTTCTCCAGGGCAGAACATTTGTAGATGTACAGAAAAGAAAGAGATGGCGGCAAACCCTCTTCTGGCAAGAATTGGAGACTCGGACAGTTATAAATATGTAGCTTTTGAAGAGAAGTGAGATGTTGAAGTCCCTCTCCTGGCAGGAATTGGAGGTTGTCACATGCGTCAATTTTTAGTATTTGGAGAGAAGTGAGGTGTTGAAGTCCCTCTCCTTCTCCTGGCAGGACTTGGATACTGCGACACGCACTAATAACTAGACAGCGAAGAGTGGTAGGGAGCAGGTGTTCCTTGAGCAACGTCTCCAAGATACTGCCACCAATTACAAAAAATTCAAGGGAGACAAGACCTTCCAATCCCCAGTACTTTACCACTGGAGCCCTCAGCCTCTCACAACTACGAGTTAACAAAGATCGGATGTTGGGAGGCAAACCCCCTTCTGCAAATGACTCCAGATAGTCAAACAATATGGTAGAATATTTTCAGATATATTTCATTCTCCAAAAGGAGGTATTTATAATAAGGTTACAAACCCTAGTAGGGTTAGACAAGGAAAACAAGTGGTATCCTAATTACATAATATCTATACAAAAGGAAAAATAAAACCCAAATAGAATAGGATATACTCTACTCGCCAACACTCCCCCTCAAGTTGGAGCAAAGACGTCACGCATGCCCAACTTGTCAAGCGAGTTGAGAAAGATACTTGTAGAAACAGCTTTCGTAAGAACATCAGCTAACTGATACTCTGAACGGATGAAAGGGAAGGACACAATCTCTGCATCCAACTTTTCTTTAATGAAATTTCGATCAACCTCCACATGCTTTGTACGGTCATGTTGTACAGGATTATGAGCAATTGCAATCGCAGCCGTATTGTCACAATATAAATCCATGGGTTTATTAGGCCCAAAACCAAGGTCTTTCAACAATCTCCTCAACCATAGTAACTCAGATACACCATGGGCCATTCCCCGATACTCAGCCTCAGCACTGGATCTAGACACCACCTTTTGTTTCTTGCTCCTCCATGTAACAAGATTGCCACCCACAAACATAAAATACCCAGATGTCGAACGCCTATCTGTGGCTGAACCTGCCCAATCAGCATCTGTATACCCTTCTACATTTGTATGGCCATACTTGGAGAAAATTAACCCCTTGCCAGGAGTTACTTTCAGATACCTTAAAATACGAGTCACAGCCCCCATATGATCTACACTAGGAGAGTGCATAAACTGACTTACTATATTTACAGCATAAGCAATATCTGGACGAGTATGAGCCAAATAAATCAACTTCCCCACAAGTCGTTGATAACGTTCTTTATCAGTCGGAACTTGATCGGGGTATATCCCCAACTTATGATTCTGCTCACTAGGGGTATCAATCGGTTTACAATCCAACATTCCAGTTTCTGCAAGTAAATCCAAAACATACTTTCTTTGGGATAGAAAAATACCATGTTTAGATCTGGCAACTTCAATCCCAAGAAAATACTTTAAATCACCCAATGATTTCATCTCGAACTCAGAAGCCAGATACTTCTGAAGACTCTGTATCTCTACATGATCATCACCAGTTACAATCATATCATCAACATAAATAATTAAAGCCGTCAATTTACCTTTATGACGCTTCAGAAACAAAGTATGATCAGAGTTACTTTGCACATACCCAAACTTTTTCATAGATGCAGCAAACCTTCCAAACCACGCTCTTGGAGACTGCTTTAATCCATACAAGGATTTCCGTAGCTTACACACCACACCCTCCTTAGAGGTCACAGGGATACCCGGCGGAGGATCCATATATATTTCTTCTTTGAGATCACCATGGAGGAATGCATTTTTGACATCAAATTGTAGCAGCGGCCAGTCACGGTTAGCAGCTAAGGATAAGAGCACGCGTACAGTGTTGAGCTTAGCTACTGGAGCAAAAGTCTCTGTGTAATCCACTCCATATGTCTGAGTATACCCTTTTGCTACCAATCTTGCCTTGTATCGGTCAATGGAACCATCAGCCTTGTGCTTCAGAGTAAACACCCATCTGCATCCAACTGCCTTTTTTCCTTTTGGTAAAGGAACTAACTCCCAAGTGGCATTCTTGTTCAAGGCTTCCATCTCAACATGCATTGCATCTACCCAGTTTTGATCAGATAGAGCATCCTGCAACTTAGTTGGCACACATACACTAGATAATTGACACAAATATGATGCATATGACTTAGATAAACGATGAGTTGACATATAATGGTTAATGGGATATTTAGACTTGGCATGTATATCAGGAGAATATTGTATTTTAGGTTTCCCACGGGTAGTACGTGGGGGCAAAGAATAGGTAGGCATATCACTAGAAAGTACCTCATTATCACAACTTGATTGAGGCAATGGCAGGGCAGAGGGGGGTATATTATCAATTTCATCTGTATGGGAGTCGCCAATATCACTGTTATTTCCTTCTGAGAGGGGCTCGAAAACATCAACATTTTTGTCGAGCGACCGGTCGCTACTTGCTTGGCGACCGGTCGCTTCGCTCGTATCGGTACTGTTGTCGCTCGTCGTCGCGGGCGACCGGTCGCTTCCTATGTGCGACCGGTCGTTTCCTGGGCAGATTGGTTCGCGACCGGTCGCTTCCTCATTGCGACCGGTCGCTTCGCTCGTATCGGTACTGTAGTCCCAGCTCGACTCGAGCGACCGGTCGCCTCCTATCAGCGACCGGTCGTTTTCATCCTGTTCGCCTAAAAATTCCGTATTTTCCAAATTCTTCAAATTCTTCAATTCACTCCCCCTCTCCCCCTGAATTGAAGAAGAGGGAGAAACATAATAGGGTACCTCTTCATGAAATGTGACATCCAAAGTGACATGTACCTTCTGAGTAGGCGGGTGATAACACTTATAACCTTTCTGAGTCGTAGAATAACCAATGAAGACACAGCGGAGAGCACAAGGATCAAGTTTACTCCTTTGATGAGAGTAAACATGAGCATACGCAACACACCCAAACACCTTCGGAGGTAACTTAGAGACTGAAACCGGAGGAGTGAGGGCACATAACACATCAAGTGGAGTCTTGAAATCAAGAACCCGACTAGGAGTACGGTTAATCAAGTAGGCGGCGGACAAGACACCATGTCCCCAAAGATGGTGGGGAACAGACATATCCAACATCAGAGAGCGAGCAACTTCAAGTAACTGGCGATTCTTCCTTTCAGACACACCATTCTGTTGAGGTGTGAATGGAGTGGTAGTTTGGTGAATGATACCTTGATCACGAAAGAATTGGGCCAAGGTATGATTCACATATTCACCGCCATTATCAGTGCGAAATACTTTAACACGAGCATGGAACTGAGTAGACACCATGGCACAAAAGTCAGGAAGAATAGAGGCAACATCATGTTTATTCTTCATCAAATACACCCATGTTAAGCGAGTGCAGTCATCAATAAACGTGACAAACCAACGGAAACCATGAGAAGTCACACGAGCAGGACCCCAGACATCAGAATGTACTAACTCAAAAGGCAAAGCAGCTTTATTATTACTTAAGGGAAAAACAGTACGGTGGCTCTTGGCCATTACACATGTCTCACACTTAAAACTGGACTCATCACAGGAGCGAAATAAAGATGGAAACAGACGCTTAAGGTAGCCAAATGACGGGTGTCCCAAGCGACGATGCCATAACCAAATTTGCTGTTTGTCTTTGACACTGCAACGTTGAACAGTATTAACGACACGATCACGAACTGGTTCAGAAGGTAATGTCAAATAATACAACCCCCCTATCCGTTTACCATGCCCAATCACCTCGTGAGTCTTGAGATCCTGAAAAGAGCAATGGGTAGGATAGAAAGTAGCAGAAGCATTAAGTGTATCAAGTAAGCGACCAACAGATAACAAGTTACAATGGATATTGGGAACTAATAACGCACGAGACAAAGACAGAGTTGGGGTGAGAGAAATAGTGCCCTCGCCAGTAATTGGAGAGGGCAAACCATTAGCACTAGTTATGTATGGGTTACGGGTGTTACTAGACAACTCATCAAAAAATTTAGTATCATAAGTCATATGATCAGAAGCACCAGTATCAATTATCCAAGTATTAGAGCCAGTACCTGGAATAGAGTCAGAAACACGCAAATTTGCAGAAGCAGCAGTAGCACCAGCAGCACCAACAATGGAATTACCACCCATGATTGTAGCAGAAACTCAACAAATCACGCAGAGTATACAACAGATCACAGCACAGACACAAATATGGCAGATGCACGAAGACAACAGAGGCACAAACACAGTAGAGGCACGCAGTAAAGGCACGAACACGACAGAGCACAAGGCACAAACACAACAGAGCACACAGCGGAACACGGCAAAGGCACAGACACAAGAACCCTAAAAGAAATTAGGGCACACAGTAGAACACGGGCACAAGAACCCTAAAAAGAAATTAGGGCACAGAGTAGAACACGAGCACAAGAACCCTAAAAAGAAATTAGGGCACAGAGTAGAACACGGGTGGGCACAATACACAGGTTACCAGAAAGTCGGCTCTGATACCAAGTCAAACAATATGGTAGAATATTTTCAGATATATTTCATTCTCCAAAAGGAGGTATTTATAATAAGGTTACAAACCCTAGTAGGGTTAGACAAGGAAAACAAGTGGTATCCTAATTACATAATATCTATACAAAAGGAAAAATAAAACCCAAATAGAATAGGATATACTCTACTCGCCAACACAGATTTGGAAGATCACCCACCTGCAACAGTCGAAGGACTGTGAGGGTGTGAATGCCTTCGGGCAATGACTTTAAATTCTTGCATTTGCTGACTGTAAATTCATTCAAGTTGGGAGTGGGCCATCCTCCCTGACATTGAAAACACATCAAATTTGGACAACCATTGATATACAATTCTCTGAGATGACTGAGATTCTCATTAACTCCTTCTTCAATGAAGGAAAGTGTTTCCAGATTCTCACAACCCCTAATGTCAAGCTTCTTCAATTTGGGAAAAATGCTCACCGGGAAGTTCCTTAGTGAATCACAGCTATTCTGTATCCACAAAGATTCGAGCGATGTTAATTTGGCCAACATCTCGTCAGGTAGGAATTCTAATCTCTTACAGTCCCGTATATAAAGTGTTGTCAACGTAGTGGGTAACCCATCTATAGGGAATGAAGACAGCGTTGGACAATTCCGGAGAATCAAACGTTGAAGACAATTGTAATTGGGTAAGCATTGTATGTCAAGGAAATTTCCAATTTCCACGAGTAATGATAACAGACCCTTTTGGCATCCACCTTCTATTTTCAACTCTTCAAGAGATCTATATTTAAGACTACTGGTTGTTGTAGTACTGGCCCCTTCATCATGTAAAACCTCACACCCAGACACCATAAGCTTCTTCAAGCAAGGCAGATGACAAGGCAAGCTTCTGCTCAGCTTCGGACAGTTGGTTAGATTCAGCTCTTGGAGACGAGGGAAATCTGGACCATATTCACCTCCACTTGCACTTCCACTTGGTACCCATTCCTCCCACTCTGGCATCTCCTTAAACTCCAACTTCTCCAGAGATTGAAATGGCGGAATGAGAGAAGCTCCATTTCTGCCATAGAACTCTACACCAATGGTCTTAACAAATTTCATGCTTTCTATACAGAGCTCTTTGAGACCGGGTAGCTGCCCAAATGCTGGCAGCAACCAACAATATTTACAATCACTGAGATGCATGACTTGTATGTTAGAGAAAGACGAGTCTCCTAACCAATTCGGGAAATTCGTTCCACCATAGAATCTGATGGTTAATTTCTCCAAATTCAAAAAAGGCTGGAGCTTGTCAAGTACATCTTTCTCCTTTTGGGAATCATCAGCATCCTCTGCACCCCATGCCAACTCTAACTCCTTGAGATCTTTCTTGTCCTTCAAATTGGCTTGCAATGCATCCCTAGCATCAACTACATTTTGTAGCTTCAAAATTGCAAGTTTTCCTTGAAGCTGTGGGAACTCCCTCAGTTCTCCTATGCTTGACCCAGCAGATCTGCCCACAACAAAAGCAGTCAATTGTCTCAAACTTTTCAGTCTTCCCATTTGCACCGGCATCTCTTCAATTTTAGTTCCACTGACATCAAGATGATGCAAATTAATCAACTCCCTCATTCCTGCAGGCAACTTAGTAAGAGAGCTACAACTTGCCAACGTTAATTTCTGTAAATTAATCAATTTTCTGATGTCTGCAGGCAATTCAAGGAGAGAGGAACAATTTGACAATAGTAACGTCTGCAAGTTGTAGAGATTGCAAAGAACCCCAGGTAACCTTTCAATTGCGGTATGGGAAAGATCCAAGTAGCGCAAGTGAATGAGTTTTCCAATAGAATCAGGTAACTCAGTGACATTTTGATAACGTGACAATGATAGCACCCTTAAACATTTTAGTGAGGGCAACAAATGTTGTAGAACCTTTTTACTCACATAAAATTCTTCATAATATTCATTTTGTTTTAAAGAGGTAGGTAGGAAGGTCCTCAAACACTTAGCCCCATATAATGGCTCAAATTTTTGAGCAACATCAAATTCTCCCCTAGCATATGACAAATGACGAGCTCTTTTAACTTCATGTGATTCCACCCCTTCCAGCCTAAGGCAAAACCCCCTAGAGATGAACATAGCCAAGTCATGAATGAGGTCATGCATTGTGAAACCGAATTCTCTTGACTTTTGAAACAGCGACCGGGATAATAACTCATCAAAGTGTTTTCTAGCCACTGATTCCATAATCTTCCCATTATTAGCTTGTGTAACTAAGCCTTCTGCCATCCATAATTGAACTACATCTTCCTTTTCAAACTCATAATCCTTTGGAAAAACTGAACAATAAACAAAGCATCGTTTTAACTGAGTAGGGAGATAATGATAACTCAACCATAGAGCCGGAAGAATGTCAGTTGTACCATAGGGTAGGCACCAAATATTACTATTTAGTATTCTATTCCACTCCTCGGAATCTATATTGCAACGTAACAAACCCCCGAGTGTTTGTGCAGCTAAAGGCAACCCTTTGCACTTGAGTGCAATTTGCTTGCCAATGTCTTCCAAGTTTGAATTTGCACTATAGTTTTCATTTCCAAAAGCATGTTTAGCAAGTAACAACCAGCAGTCTTGATGCGACAATGGTTCCAAGAATTGAATGGGAACATTTTTCATTAAAGATGCTACATTTTTGTTCCGTGTTGTTACTATGACTTTGCTTCCCCTTGCCCCTGAATTAAAAGGAGTCTGGAGGCGCTCCCAATCACCATAATTTTCATTCCATAGATCATCCAACACAAATAAAAATTTCTTTCCCCTCAACTGTTCTCTTAATTCAACTTGGAGCAAATTCAGATCTGTCGTATTACAAGGCTTTGAAGTGACTGACTCAAGAATAGTTTTAGTTATTCTAACAGCATTATAGTCTTCTGAAACACAAGCCCAAGCTTGAAGTGTAAAATGCCCTTTCACCTTATTGTTGTTGTAAAGCATTCGAGCAAGGGTTGTCTTGCCAACCCCACCCATTCCCACAATGGTGAGGACAGACACATCATCCTTGCTTGCATCATCAGATAGCAACACTTTTGATAAATTTTCTTGGACTTCATCTCGACCATATACACAAGGTTCATGAACCAAGGAAGTTGTTGGAGTTCTTTGTGAAACCTTCCTCCCAGCACCTTCCCTCAGACCAAGAGCACTTTTCTGTTGTACAAAGTTTTCTAATCTTGCAAATAACTCTTGTATCTTAACATTCATGCTCTGATAAAAATGATTACGAGAAGAAGAGAGAAAGTTCCACACCTGGTTGGTTAATTTGTGGGTTTGATCCTCACCTTCCAGCTTGCATCGCAAAGCTTCAGTGTCGATCTCATCCAGTAAGTCCTCTGCATCAAAGACAGCATGCTTGAGCTCGTTAAGCCACTCTCTCACAGCAGGGTTCACAATTTGCTTATCCTCTGCATCATTGAGCACCACGAACAAAGTCAACAGTGTCGTCTTCAAATTCATGAGGAGTGGTTCGTCGAGTTTCTTCTGCCGAAATAAGTCGATGAACTCGGCTGAAGTAATTCTGTCACACAGCACCTCGATAGAAGCAGAGATGAGAGCCTCTCCGATCAAAGCTGCTGCCATTTTTCTCTGCTTTGGAAGGGATTTGGATGAAGTAATATTCCAAGGTTTGCAAAACTTGGAAATACAGGTTCGTAAGGAAGTATGAAAGCCTTTTGAGATTGTAAATAAAATGAACTGGTAATTAGCCTGTAAATAAGCTTTGAAAACTCTCTCACTTAGCAGGACTACTGTGCTTTGTGCACTCACATCGTGGAACTGTGGCCACCGATGTTAATATGCAAAGTTGGATGCCAAAATATTGCGTACACGTACTGGCCAAAATGGTGCAAGATGCTATCAACTTTTTTTTCTTTTTATTTTTGGTCGGACAAAGATGCTATCAACTATCACCAGCAAATTCCAATTTTGAATATTTACAGATGTCATTGTTTGATTGGTTTGGGATTCTTATCTAAGATGCTGACCTATCCCTGGGTAGTACATGGGAAGAAGGGCAGATGAAGAAAGTTGCTAAGCATCCCTGCTCACTAAATAAAGCATAAAATGAAAGGTGGAGAAGTTGCTAGCTGTAGAATCAACTTAGCAATAGCACAACAAAGCATAAAATGAAAAGGAAAAGAGAGAAACAAAAAAAGAGAGGGAACATATCAATTTGAGCCAATTTTATTGTAAGAATATTAGAACCTATAATATTCTTTAACAAAATAAATGTTATGGTGAAACCTATACTAGTGACCCTAAACGAAACACTATTTTGAGTGAACAACGTTACATTGTGAATTTGTGAGTGTTTTTTTTTTTTTTTTTGGTTGTTGGTGTTTTTGTGGCTTTATGGTTTTAGTCTCGTTGACCAAATCTTTGGCATCAACATGTTACGTACTTCTTTCTTTCATCTTATAAATATAACTATCTCCTTGCCACACGCATTAGCGTGTGCCAATTGGATATTTTTTGTTCTTATTTTTGTTTTTTTATATTGTTAAAAACTGAGTTTATAACTTTTTAAATAAAATATATCCAAAATAGTGTAAAGTTTTGAAAGTGGTTATCTCTTAGTTTTATGAGCAACTTTTCTTGTGTTCTTTATTTATTTATTTCAATTTAAACAGATTGTGAATGTAATATTTTATCTTAATTAATGAATTGCATTCTCCTTTAACATTTTCATTAATTAACTATGACAATGTGTGGGATTTTGATTGTTTTAACCTTTTTTAAAATTATGTGTATTATTATTTGCAGATTTCTTTCTTTTCCCCTAAGTCCTCCGCAGCCAAGACATCATGTCTGAGATTGTCAAGCCAGTTTCTCACAAAAGGTTCCTCAATTTGCTTCTCCTCTGCATCATTAAGCACTACGGACAAGGTCAACAGTGTCGTCTTCAGTTTGTTGAGGAGTTGTTCATCGAGCTTTTTCTGCCGAAATAAGTCGGTGAACTCAGGCGAAGCAATTTTGTCACACAACGTCTGGATGGTAGCAGAGATGAGGGCCTCTCCGATCAAAGCTATATCTTTCTCTTCTCTGCAAGGGATTTGGATGAAGTAATATTCCAAGGTTTGCAAATAGCTAGCGCAACTTTGAAACACAGGGTAAACGAAGTATGAAAGCTGTTAGAGATAAAATATCCAGTTTCGTTTTCAAAACTTTTCTATAGCCTCACATGGGGATGGGGTCGTATATGCAAAGTTGGATGCAATAATATTGCGGACGTACAGCGTAATAGCTTTTGAGAAATTGTCGGTGAACATCTTCAAAAGTGGCCAAAGTGGTACAAGATGTTATCAACTTTTTTTTTCTTTTTGTGGGACAGATTATATCAAGAATGACCAACCAATTCCAATTTTGAATAACAACACAATTTTAAAAGGAGGACTTAATCTGAGATTGGTGACCTTGCAATGGCATCCCTAGTTGCGAAGAAGGGAAGGTGGAGAAGTTGCTAGCTGTAGGAAATTTTTATTTTTATTTTTCATTTTTCTTTTCAACAAGAAACAAGAATAAAACTTAATAACAGCACCCAGCATAAAATGAAAAAGATAAAAAAAAAAAAAGGAAATATATCAAATTAAGCCAATTATTTTTTATAATACATGCGATAGTCTAAACTAATGAGCAGCTGTATGTCTTGTAAGATTCCACCTTCGATTAAATTACTAGGGAGGTGTCCGAGCCAAGGCACCACCTTTCAACCACCAAGGAAACAAAACCAGCATTCCTAAGAAACTCCAAGTGCCAACAAGTAATCTTTATTATATAAAGCCGTTAAACGTGGCATGCTTTCCTTATCTATACTTTCCTCCACTGAAGTTTGTCTTCCACTCAAGCCTTAGTCAATTCTTCCACTCAAGCCTGTCCTCCACTCAAGTATTAATTAATTTGTTACTTTATGTAAAGTCAGTTATAGCAGCAGCTGTATATAATTGGGTTCACATCTTTTGTCCCCATTTTCTCCGTATCCTCGTTGTCTCTTACCTAAAATCTTGACATCTGTTATCTCAGAAAATAAAATAAAACTATTGACATCTGTCCATTCACTTGACATCAATATTCCGTTTGGATGATAAAATTGAAAATTACATGCAATTCTAAAATGACAGAATTCAGATTTTCATCATTTCAATTTCTAGCAATTGAAGATTTTAGTGTTTGAATTTATGTATGTCGAATTTTGTAAATGGTACTATAAAAATTGTGAAATGACCCATATTTTGGTGGAAATCAAACTCGGGAATTTGATGTTCTAATTTTTACGATTTTTTCCTCGCGTCATTTAATAAATTCAGCGCTTAAGTTGTCAAACGAGGGAATTATCAATTTCTCTTCTTAAATTCCCAATTTGTAGCTAAATTTTGAGTTGTTTTTCCTTATCCAAATAGATGGGTTAAATTCCGAGTTATTTTTCCTCATGCAAACGGAGGGTAAAAAGAAAAAAAAAAACTGAGAATAAAAGGAGAACCCAGGACCCAAACAGCCAGCCGAGGTCTCCACCCACCCACCCCACCCATCGGTGCCCTTGGTTTCGATTTCACTTGATTTAAGTAGCAGACTTCTTCTATCCTATTTGCAAATTTACGTATTTGGTTTGTACAAATTTTCCAATTTCATTTGTAAGCCTCCCTCTTGTAGAAATTCATTCTTCGATTTTGAGTTAATTCTATTTTTTTTTCTTTGTCATATCTAAAATCTTGATTCAAATTTTCACAATTTCTAAGAAAATCTCACTATCTTCTCAAACTACCCATAAATAAATACCTAGCAGAGAATAAAAATAAAAAAAACACTCATCAAACTCACACCCCACACCCTGTGAGAACCTTTTAAAAAAAAGCGTGAACTTACCATATTATCCTCATTTAATTAATAATTTTAATTCTTAATGTTTGCATTAACCAAAGACATTTTTTGATATTTTAAATGTTTTATTATTCTCTGTCTTTTGCTTTATATATATATAGATAAAAAATAAAAAAACTATCACCAGCAAATTCCAATTTTGAATAATAACGCAATTTCAAAAGGAGGATCTAATCTAAGCAGTGAACACAAGGACAAACTTAGCAAATTGTCCGTGTTTTTTGTGTATTTTGGGTGCTAACAAATAACGGTATCCAATATTCCTGAGCAACTCGAAGTGCCAACAAGTAGTCTTCCGTGCATAACACCCAAAAACGTCCATCAACTCTGCCAAACCCTCTTTTGCTAACCACAAATTTCACATGAATGCATGCACCATGCTCCATGGACATTTAGCTCGAGTAAATACAATATTATACGGAGCCAGCATAGGCCCATTGGCTGCAAATGCCCCCACTCACCCACGTGAAACCATTCACCCAAACCCATTTAAACTGATAAAAACATTCCTTTTACACTCCCCAAACCCACTCAATTTTTTTATTTAGTTTTCCTTTCCTTTTAATATTACTAGCCTCTCTGCACGCGCTTTCGCGCCTTCGAGAGGCTTTTTTTAAAAAAAACTTAAATTTTATTTTAGAATTAGAAAAGATAATGGGCAGTTATTTTCTATAAAAATAGGATTCATTATCCAATTTTTTTTTTAATTTTAATTTTTTTAAATAAGAAAAAGTGTGAATTTACCATATTATCCTCATTTAATTAATAATTTTAATTCTTAATATTTGCATTAACCAAGGGCATTTTCTGGTATTTTGAATGTTTCACCATTCTCTGCCTTTTGCTTTATATATATAGATTATTATTATTTTTTTGTCAAAAAGCATTACAATTTACAAGCCAATCCCACATCACCCACCCCCCCCCCCCCCCGACTCTTTCTTCTCCTCTTTCTCTAAACAGTTGCTTGCTGGTCTTTCTTCTTTTCTCAATGTCACGGTGGTAAGGTAAGTTTAGTTGGTTTTCCTTTACAATCCTAATGTTAGAGATCAAGTTAGGAGAGCATATTTGCAAAAAGGTCCTTGTTAGCCTAGAGTCCATAATTTCCCTTACAAGCAATTTGGAAAAACATTAAGAAGATTTAATCCTGCTTGGTTTGATGATTTTTCTACTTCGTTGGAATATAGTATAGAAACAGATTCTGCATTTTATCTTTGCTGCTACCTTTTTAAACCAAATATTGGAGGAGAACAAGCTGGTGGTGATTATTTTGTGGGTGAAGGTTTTTCTATTGGAAAAAGAAAGACATTATGCATTAATATATGAACATTGTTTTTATGTTGTTGAAATTTTTACTCTCACTTTGTTGTTTGGAGATGCCCCCAATGATAGCAGCCCACTTACAATGCAAAGACAAGCCACTAATCACCGAAAGTGATTTCCACTTTCGACTATTAATTGAGCCACTAATCAACAATCTCCACTGACTCAAACTGTACCATCTTTTTGTGATGATACTTGATGAAAAATTACAAAATAAAAACATCATCAATCTTATATTCACAAGTACTTTTCTTTTTGGTCAGAATTATATTCACTAGTATGACTCGCTTATTTTGGGTTTCTTGTAATGTCAAGCTCTCCACATTCATCTATCTAATCCCTTCATCAGTGGCAGCTTTGTTTGAAGTTTAGAATAAACATTTATTGTCTATTTTTCTAAAATGTTTATACAATTGATATTGATGGAGGGAATTCGAATATATAGGACATCAAGTGCAGAGGTAATTATTCTTATCGAGAATTGGATTGGACAAGAAAATACAAGCTATATATGTTTAAGCAATTTCAAAGAATGACGACCAAGAAGAGGAACTGGGTTTAAGAGCGCAATGGTTTCATTTTGAAGACTACAATTTTCTTTTTGTTCCCTATTGCAATTAAAAAATGCAAATTTATTTATATATCCAATCATAGACATAGTCTTATAAAGAAGCCCTATACCATTTAAGAAATATAAACACACCAAAAAAAAAACCCAAAAATCGACAGCTACAAATTTTTTCAATTTAATAGCTATTTTTTAGTTTATTTGTGTGTTTAAAATATCTATATGGCCCTTGTACTATGGATTTGAGAGAGAAAAATCAGATCAACCAACTGTAGATTTTGATATTAATATTAAATTGCCAAAAAACCAAATCATATTCATTTTCTCCTTTCTCGCTGGTGCTTTCTCAGTGTTGAGCAAGAGGAGCTTCCATTGAAGCTTAGTCTCAGCTCCAACTATATTCTTCATCTATGATCTACAATTTTCAATATTTCACCTTTGATTTCTTGTTCTAAAATCGTGCTTCTATTCATAATTTTTTTTGGATTGTTCGGAACCTCGATCATATGCTCCTAGCTCTACTCCTCATCTTCAAGCTCTGATTTTCAAATTTTTTGCTTCGAATTCTCGTTATGAAATCTTTCTTATACTTAGATAATTGGTTTTCTTTTTGGATGTTAGTCTGTTTTGTTCTTTTTTCATCCTTTCTTTGGTAGACATGCATTAGAAATAGCAACATGACATCCATTAGTCAACGTGACAGTAAACTAGCAGTGTTATTACCCTAAACTAGTATATTACAACCATTAATCAACATGACAGTAAATAGCAGTGTTAATACCCTAGACTGGAACATTACAGTCATTAATCAACGTGAGAGTAAACTAGCAGTATTATTACTCGAGACTAAAACATTACAGGCACTAATCAATGTACAGTAAATAGTAGTGTTAATATTCTAGACTGGAATATTACTGCCCTTAATCAAAATGACAGTCAATAGCAGTGTTAATACCCTAGACTGGAACATTACCGTCCTTAATCAACGTGACAATAAACTAGCAGTGTTATTGCCCTAGACTGGAACATTACAACCAATAATCTACAGGACAATAAATAACAGTGTTAATACCATAGACTGGAACATTACAGTCATTAATCAACGTGACAGTAAACTAGTAGTGTTATTACCTTAGACTGAAACATTACAGCTATTAATCAACGTGACAGTAAATTTGTGGTTTTTAAATATTTTACATTTGAACCCTTTTCTGCTTCAAATTCTTCAGCCTTTTGTGTTGAATGGTTGCTTCTCTTTATTTTTTGTGATTTTGTAGGTGGTAGTTAGTGGTAGGTGTGGTGGTGTTTTTTGAAAAAAATAAAATAGAGTGGCTACGGTTTTCGAGACGTTTCCTTTGTAATGAATTGTTTGGGTTTTTTTTTTATAATAAAATTGGGCTGGACTTGTTTTTGGTGTTTTTTTTTTGAGTTTTTTGTGTTTGGCTTCTTTTAGTGGCAGTCACGTAATTTATAGAAACTTTAACACCAATTTCTTATGTAATAAATCGGTTTTGGGTATGTTTCTAAAGTGCATTCCACGTGGGTTTTTTAATTTATAATTTCAGCCCATATTTTGGGTATATTAGTAAAGACCCCTTTAAAAAATTATTCCAAGAAAAATGTCTTATGCACACCCTATTCATTTTCAATGGATCAAACTTATTTTCCAAAAAAATAAAAGATCAAACTTTAACACCTACAGAAGAGAAAATAGGGTTACAGCAAGAAATTAATGTAAAGGATAAAACTATATTGAAAATTTCTCTACTCAATATTTTTGTCTAGAAAAACAAGATACACAAATTTGCAAATTTCCTTTCTTTTCCCCAAGTCCACCATTTCATAAAAGTGTAATGTTATTAACACAAGAAACTAATATTTTTAACACGAACCAAACAATTTATACTAGAAATAGAAACTAATATTTTTTATGCTAGAAACTGAATCCGAATGTAAATCATTCCATCCAAAGGGACCATAATTTGTTACAACAAAAGCGTATAGTGCTACCATAATGACATCAGAATACTGTTTGATCACAAAGTTAAATTCCTCAAAACGAAAAAATGTGTACAATTTGAAGGGATCACAAATTCCATTTACAGAGTTGGCCTTGCCATAAGTGATTGTTTAGCATAAACTGGATTTGTGCTGGGATTAAATGATGCAGCCTGATGGGCTGTTCTAGAATTGTCAAGACATGTCATTATCTCTCCTCCCAATCAAAATACTCCATCTCTTGCATTTGCCAAGAACTTTGAGAACAAGCTTCAATAAGAAATAGCATCCATTTCACCAATATATCATCCCTGTCGCGACCTTGACCAATTTCCTTACTAGAGCTTCGCTTCTCAAGTTCATCAGGGATTGAATTGCCAGCTCCGAACATGTTGCCAGTTTTTTAACGGAAAAAAAAAAAAAAAAAAAAAAAAAGTTCTCAGGTGCAACTTGCAACAACAGTGGCATCAGATGCTTCAAGATCAGCTCTGATTCCGTCACCACCTATCTCACTTGCAGGTGTTTCAATCTTCAAAATGTTTACAAATCTTTATGTAACTCATGAATTTCCATTGCACTTTCTTTTTCAGCGACAGATCGACTTATCATTAACATCAAGAAGATCAGGTTACATCAACAAGGTATGTATATATAGGTGGCCTTGTTAAAACCTTACCGAGGAAAACCCATTGGGACAAAACCTCGGGTAGGAAAGAGTGCCACACATACCAAAAGACAAAGCAAGATTACATCAACAGGAGGATTAATCCAAAGGACAATCTCTACGCACACAGTCCGTGAGCCAAGGGGGTCCAGCTTCCATCCAAAAGTTGAAACCTCTAACACGAATAGTGAATTTAGCAATCCGGTGAGCCAACATATTGGCGTTACGAGATATGTATTGGACTGCAACCTGTCACCCCAACTTCAACAGGTTTCTGATTGCGTCAACTAATCCACCCTCCACCGCAAGACACTCCACATCAGAGGTCACCAGTTGAACAGCAAGAAGGCTATCAGATTGCACAACCAAGGGGACAATGGCAGCGTCAAGGGCAAGGGACAAACCAATTTTCAAGGCATATAACTCGGTTGCAAGGAATGAAACTCTCCCAGGGGCCTGCATCGACACCGCACTAACTAGACTGCCGAGTGAGTCACGGACAACAGTCAACACCCCTGGACCCCTCAATATCTACAGCAGCATCAACATTCAGTTTTAAAAAGCCTTGCTGTGGTGGCTGCCACTGTACGGCAGAGGCTGGCAAAGAAGCACTCCTATGACACCCCACTTCAGCAGCTTTAAGCTCCATGTCATCGTTCTTCACCTGCATAACCAACTCAACAACAGATAACGGGTTACCTCCAAAAAGTATATTATTCCGTTCAGTCCAAAGCATCCACATTGTGATAGCAAAAAGAGGGAGCTGCTCTCCAGAAAGAATATGTCAGGTCGCTGCAACCCAGCCCATCGGGTCTTGAGTTTGCAAATCAAAAATTTCCATTGCACTTGAGATATCTAGAAAGATTCATTGACTCAGCAGACACTTGAAGGCCGATTTTCTGTCTGAAATGATGATGACTTGAGCGATGCCACATGTGAACATATTTGGTCTGTTCCTACAATTCCAAATTAGAATCAACAAATTAATCGTAATAGGAGTATACTTTATAATTTTGGTGATAATACATTCTAAATGAACCTTAGAAAAAGGCGTTTACCGCGAATTATACAGCTAACCTAATCCTTGTTCAAGTCCAGGACAAATTTAATTAAGCATCCAACAGAAATGAAGCAAAGGAGAATAAATGAAAATAAATTACCCAGAAAAAACAGCCTATCTCAATTGAGTGTTCAAAACAATAAAAAACCAGTGACATGACACTAATAACCAGTGGCATCAACAGACAAAACAGTAATAACACATAGATGATACTTGATGACTTACGATAAGAGGCACTTCCAGGAACCAACTGAAACCATGTTTAAGACTCTTTGTGTAGACCAATCCGTTAATTTTCCGCTGCATTTAAGATATATCGAAAAATCCATTGGCTCATAGGACAATTCAAGGTTCATTTTCAGTCTGAAATGCTGATGACGTGACGCATGCAATGTATGAACCTGCTTGGTCTAATCCTACCAATCCAAATTGGAAGTTGATGTTAATAGAATTTTAAATGAACAAGCAACAAAAAAACTTAATTATTTTACATCTTGCTGACAAATTAATCCATGAACCCTCTCCGCCACACCCCTCTCCTTTCAAATCATCAAAGACCCTCCTATCCATATCCAACTAAACAACGAAGTAAATTGTCATTACATCACATCTCCCCAAAACCATATAGCCCTCTTCTTTTCACCCAAAAGTTTAAGCTTCACACACAACAATGCATTACAGGACGCAGGGTTAAACCAGCTGAATCTTACCTCCTTAACCAGCCGCAACCATATAGATAAAGCTACTAGGCAATGAAGCAGCATATGGACTGGGGAGATAGCTCAAAGGAATGTCCCCTCCTTTGAACCACGCAATTAGTATAAATTCCTCCATTGTTGAGGAAGAAAGGGATTTTAAAAATGTACGAAATAAGATGGCTCCCATCCTTAGTTTCTAATTCTGTGTGGCTGACTCCTTGTTGGTTAATTTGTGGGTTTGATCCTCACCTTCCAGCTTGCATCGCAAAGCTTCAGTGTCAATCTCGTCCAGTAAGTCCTCTGCATCAAAGACAGCATGCTTGAGCTCGTTAAGCCACTCTCTCACAGCAGGGTTCACAATTTGCTTCTCCTCTGCATCATTGAGCACCACGAACAAAGTCAACAGTGTCATGTTCAGGTTCATGAGGAGTGATTCGTCGAGTTTCTTCTGCCGAAATAAGCCGATGAACTGGGCTGAAGTAACTCTGTCACACAACACCTCAATAGAAGCAGATATGAGAGCCTCTCCGATCAAAGCTGCTGCCAATTTTCTCTGCTTTGGAAGGGGATTTGGAAAGGTTCATTGACTCAGCAGACACTTGAAGGCTGATTTTCTGTCTGAAATGATGATGACTTGAGCGATGCCACGTGTGAACATATTTGGTCTGTTCCTACAAGTCCAAATTAGAATCAACAAAAGAATCGTAATAAGAGTCTAAAATTAGAATCAACAAATTAATCGTAACAGGAGTCTAAATGAACCTTAGAAAAAGGCCTTTACCACGAATTATACAGCTAACCTAATCCTTGTTCAAGTCCAGGAAAGATTTAATTAAGCATCCATCAGAAATGAAGCAAAGGACAACAAATGAAAATAAATTACCCAGAAAAAACAGTCTATCTCAATTGACTGTTCAAAACAATAACAAACCAGTGACATGACAATAATAACCAGTTGATCAACAGACAAAACAGTAATAACACATAGATGATACTTGATGACTTATGGTAAGAGGCACTTCCAGCATCCAACAGAACCATGTTTAAGACTCTGTGCAGATCAATACGTTCTGCGCTTAAGATATCTTGAAAAATTCATTGGCTCATAAGACAATGAAGGTCCATTTTCAGTCTGAAATGCTGATGACGTGACGCATGCAATGTATGAACCTGCTTAGTCTGATCCTACCAATCCAAATTGGAAGTTGATGTTAAATGAATAAGCAACAAAAAAGTTAATTATTTACATCTTGCTGACAAATCATCAAAGACCCTCCTATCCCTACCCAATAAAACAACGAAGTAAACTGTCATTGCATCACATCTCCCCAAAACAATATAGCCCCAAAAGTTTAAGCTTCACACAAAACAATGCATTACAGGAAGCAGGGTTAAACCAGCTGAATCTTACCTCCTTAACCAGCCGCAACCATATAGATAAAGCTAATTAGTATAAATTCCTCCATTGTTGAAAAAGAAAGGGATTTTAAAATAGTATGAAATAAGATAGCTCCCATCCGTATTTTCTTATTCTGTGTGGCTGACTCCTTTAACAGTACAAAAACAATAAGAGAAAATTAATTACATAATACAACAAAAAAGATCCTTGTTGGCTAATTTGTGGGTTTGATCCTCACCTTCCAGCTTGCATTGCAAAGCTTCAGTGTCAATCTCATCCAGTAAGTCCTCTGCATCAAAGACAGCATGCTTGAGCTCGTTAAGCCACTCTCTCACAGCAGGGTTCACAATTTGCTTCTCCTCTGCATCATTGAGCACCGCAAACAAAATCAACAGTGTCGTCTTCAGGTTCATGAGGAGTGGTTCGTCGAGTTTCTTCTGCCGAAATAAGTTGATGAACTCGGCTGAAGTAGCTCTGTCACACAACACCTCGATAGAAGCAGAGATGAGAGCCTCTCCGATCAAAGCTGCCGCCATTTTTCTCTGCTTTGGAAGGGGATTTGGATGAAGTGATATTCCAAAGTTTGCAGAACTTGGAAATACAGGTTTGTAAAGAAGTATGAAAGCCTTTTGATATTGTAAATAACATGAACTTGTAATTAAGCTTAGGAAACTCTCTTTCACTTTGAAGGACTGTTCTTTGTGGGACAACTTTTGAAACCTTTTCTGTGCACTCAAATTGTGGAACTGTGGCCACCGATATTAATATGCAAAGTGGGATGCAATAATATTGCGTACACTGGCCAAAATGGTCCAATATGCTATCAACTTTTTTTTCTTTTTCTTTTTGGTCGGACAAAGATGCTATCATATACCACCAGCAAATTCCAATTTTAAATGTTAGCAAATTTGAAAAGGACTTAATGCTCATGGAGCTATTATAATTGTGGCTGAAAAAAATGGTGTAATAGTGGAGCTGAAGTGGAAGAACAAGGGATAAGCAAAGCAGGGGAGAGGAAGGTGCTCTTAATTTTATTTTAATTTTCATCTGTATTTGATCATAGTTAGATGATTACACAAATTTCCAATTAGTAGCAAGCACCATATTAACTCATTAACAGCATATACAATATATAATATATTTTATAATTTTTTTCTCTCATTTACATGTTCAAGTTACTACATAAATCAAATTTCTCAAGAATAAAATGCTAACATACCTGATTTTCTCGAACTTGAAGCGTGGCACCCTTTGTTTCAAATAATTGCAGAACACACCGCTTAAGGCAAGAAAGCATACCATTTCTCTTTATCAAATCAGCTCACAGAAAATGGTTGCTGTGTATCACTTGACACCTCTCTCTCCACTTGCCCAAGATCGACAAACTATAAAAGATGTAAGAATGAGCAATTTAAGGAGATGCAAGCTTTCCCAGTTATTAATGATATTTAAAAATAAAAATAAAAGGTTTGTAGGGCAAAGTTACTCGATGATGACTTTCTTACCTCTTTGCAGAGTCTTGATCCTGCAAAATAATTGCAACACAGCCACTTATAAGAAGCATTTCTAGCCTCCACCAGTAGAAAATTTCAAACAGAAAAATGTATACAATCCTTATGTAACTCATCAATTTCCATTACACTTGAGATATCTAGAAAGGTTCATTGACTCAGCAGACATTTGAAGGCTGATTTTCTGTCCCAAATGATGATGACTTGAGCGATGCCACGTACGAACATGTTTGGTCTGTTCCTACAAGTCCAAATTAGAATCAACAAATTAATTCTAATAGGAGTATACTTTATAATTTTGGTGATAATAGATTCTAAATGAACCTTGGAATAATGCTGGTTTTAATCAATGTAGACAGTTGTGTATATAAAACAGCAAATTATACAGCTAACCTAACCCTTGTTCAAGTCCAGGACAGATTTAATTAAGAATCCAAACAGAAATGAAGCAATGGACAGGAAATGAAAATAAATAACCCAGACAAAACAGTCATCAACAGAAATAAAGCAAAGGACAGGAGATGAAGCTACTAGGGAATGAAGCAGCAGATGGACCAGACGATTAGTATAAATTCCTCCATTGTTGAAAAAGAAACGGATGAATGATCACTTTTGAAAAATTGTATGAAATAAGAGGCCTCCTTTTTTATTTTGTGTTGCTGACTCCTTTTAACAATACAAAAACAATAAGAGAAATAATTAATTACATAATACAGTCATACAGGTCCCAGCTGATATATGCAAACTACAATTGATTATCAGAAATTTTACCCCTTTGGAAAAAAAAAAAATCAGAAATTTTACCCCCACCCCCAAACCCATTGCTGTTATTAAACAGTTATGATGAGGCAAAAGAATGAAACGAAAACAAGTGTTAGAAAGTAAACTTCCAGATCACCTGAAAGATCTAATTGCGACTTTCCATTTGTCAAGCGATATTTGTGAGCAGAATTACAAGAGCATATCTACACAAGCTTCAAGCTGGTAACAGAATATTAAAGATGAGACAGCATGCCAATAGGGAAGGAAATGCGGATGCGAGTTTGTGCCATGCCACCTATGTCAAAAAGTATGCTTCTGCAGTTCAAGATAAGCAAAACCTGCTTTCATTAGAGGAAACAAAAACATTACAAAACAGGGGACAAGTTATCTACTAGAAAGAAATATAAAATACAGAACATGAATGAATTCTAAAAACAGAGTGTGGTTGAAGAGTGACTGCGACATTAACATATAAAAGCATTCATCTCCTGTCTTTTTTTCTTATGTCTAATAAAAAACCAAGGCTTAACAAAGAAAATGAGAGGGATGACAAACAGGGCCGAAACGAGCTTAATTCACTCAGAAGATTTTGTAATTCCTCAATGTTTTCTCTCCTCCACCTAAGACCACCTGTTGATACTAAGATAATATACGTGCAGTACTTAGGAAAGTACAACTTAAGCCCACCAGTTGAACTCTAAACCCTAATAATATACTGTGAGTTTTATCTTACAACTTAAGCTCACAGGTTATCCATAGACATTGAATACAATTTAAACTAGCTCAAATGAGACTCAAGTACATTTTTATTACAAAAATAGTACCTCAAAATGTTGTGCATTCAATGCCTGTATTTGGGAATGTATCAGTTGAGATACTCCAGGTGAACCTTTCTATTTCTCCACGTTGTGACAATTGTTCCGTTGAAAAACAAAGAGCTATATTAAATAGTAAACCCTCCTCTGGAAATGACACATAAAGAAACCTTGCAAATGAATTGCTCTCCAAGAGAAGATATGTTGTCCTGCCAAAAGACTGCTAATTATTCAGCATTTGAGATTTAAATAGGATAAAGTTGTGATCAGCAGAACAAGGGCAATGAGAAATACAGCAAATTTACTGGGCAAAATAATAATAGAAATCAGATTGAGTGTTTGTGTTAAGTACTTTGTATGTGAGGGAGAGGGAGAGAGAGCACATATCATAAGATCACTTCTTCGCCTATCTTGATGCAAGGAACGTGAGATACCTTTTCTACACGGCAAAACAAATCGATGCACAGATAAGAAAGAGATGGCGGCAAACGCTCTTCTGGCAGGAATTGGATACTGTCACACCCACAAATATGTAGCCTTTGCAGCAAAGAGAAGCGTTCAAGTTCCTCTCCTGGCAGGCCGTAATATATAGAGTGCGAAGAGTGGTATTGAGCAGCTGTTCCTTGAGAAACGTCTACAAGATATTGCCACCAAGTCCTTGCAAACCCCAGTAATCTCCTACCAAAGGGCACAGTCTGTCACAATTCAAAATATGAAAATATTCCAGGTTGGGAGGCAAATGACACAGGATTCCCCAAATGTCGAAGGCTGTGAGGGTGCCAATGTGTTTAGGCAATGACTTCATTCTGGCATCTACTGACTGTGACAAATGTAGGCTTCTGCAGTTCAAAATAAGCAATGAGTATCGATGAAAACTTTTTTTTTTATAAGAAACGTGCTTTCATTACAAGAGAAACAAAAAAAAAATACAAAACAGGGGACAGGTTCTCTACTGGATTAGCTAGACTACTCAACTACCACCACAGATCAGAGATTGAACATCCTAACATTACATGAACGAAATCTAAAATACAGCAGCAGTCGAATCACAACGTAAATGAAATCTAAACAGAGTGGAATAACAAAGAGTTGCTGTGAAATGCGGGAACAAAAGGAGAGAGATGATACTAGGACGACATATAAGACAACCTATTGATACTAGGACGACAAATATCAGGCCACAACATTAATAACATACCCGCAGTACCTGGGAAAGTCCAAAGATTAATTCATGGAATGAACCTATTAACAGATTAATTAATGGCAAAAAGACTGCTAATTATTCAGCATTTGATACTCCAAGTAGGATATAATTTGTGACCAGCAACCATAATTTGTTATTAGAAATCAGAAAATTTGTGACCAGCATTTGATACTCCAAGTAGGATTGTTTTTTTCTGGAAAAATTATTTTTATCTGAAAATAACAAAAAGCGTGAAATTATTAGAAATGAGATGAATTTGGGCAATGTCCAACATGATTTTGATCTGAATATAATTATTAAAAATTATTTTTATCTGAAAATAGCATGAGACCAGTAAAAAGCAGTGACAATGCAAATGACAAAAAGCTATGATTTTGATCAGATGCGTGAAATTATTAGACATTTGGAGATTGAATTTGGGCAATGTCCGACATGTATTTGGGTTTTTGGAAGAGAAAGAGAATATGTGTTTTGGTTTTTGTATTCAATTAGAAGAAGAGAAGCAGTTTTTTAAAGTAAGAGAAGGCACATACCTGACCTGACTTTGATTTGAGAGTTGAGGGTTGAGAGTGAAATATGGAATAGCTCATATTATATGATCACTTCGTTAACTATCTGGATGCAAGGAATGTGAGATATCTTGGCCCCATCTTGTCCCGTCTTATTCTTATACCTTTTCTCCAGGGCAGGACAAAAGAGGATACGCAGATAAGAAAGAGAGGGCGGCAAACCCTCTTCTTGCAGGCATTGGAGACTGGGACACCAAAAAATACTTAGAGTTTGAAGAGAAGTGAGGTTTTGAAGTTCCTCTCCTGGCAGGCATTGGAGACTGGGACAGAACATAATACGTAGCTCTTGAAGAGAAGTGAGGTGTCGAAGTTCCTCTCCTGGCAGGAATTCCAGACTTGGACAGTTGTCAATTTGTAGCTTTTGAAGAGAAGTGAGGTGTCCAAGACCCTTTCCGTCCAAAGATTTCAGAGTTGAAGAGATGCGGAGAGTGTGAAGAGTGGTAGGGAGCAGCTGTTCCTTGAGCAACGTCTCCAAGACATGGTCACTTCCACTGATAAGAAAGTGTTCAAGGGAGACAAGTGCTTGCAAACCCCAGTACTCTCCCACTGATGAAGCCCTCAGTCTCTCACAATTCGTAATATGAAATAGTCGGAGGTTGGGAGGCAAACCCCCATCTTCTGCAAATGACTCCAGATTCGGAAGACTACTTATCGACAAAGATCGAAGGGCTGTGAGGGTGTGAAGGCGTTCGGGCAATGACTTCAAAGTCTCGCATTCAGCAACTACAAAGTCACTCAGGTTGGGAGTGGGCAATTCTCCCTCTTGAAAACACACCATTTTTGGACATTTATAGACACGCAAGTGATTGAGATGGCTGAGATTCTCAACAGCTCCTTCTTCTTCAATCAAGGAAAGGGATTCCAGATTCTCACAACCATCAATGTCAAGCACCGTCAATTTGGGAAAAATGCCCAACGGGAAGGACCTCATTGAATCACAGCTATTACATATACGCAAAGAGTCAAGCGATGTTAATTTGGCCAACATCTCAAGAGGTAGGAATTCTAATCTCCTACAATATTCTAAAGTAAGTGATGTCAATGTAGTGGGTAGGCCATCTTTAGGGAACGACGACAGCGTTGGACAATTCTTCAGAGTCAAAAGTTGAAGACAATTGCAGTTGGGCAAGCACTGTACGTCAACAACATTTCGAATCGCAAGTTGGGACAGGAGCTTTGTCTCTAATAATGATAATAGGGTTTGGCATCCACCACTTATTTTCAATTCTTCAAGAGATTTATAGTTAAGACTATTGGTAGTTGTGGTAGTGGCCCTTCCATCATGTAAAACCTCACACCCAGACACCGTAAGCTTCTTCAACCAAGGCAGCTCACAAGGCAAACTTCCTCTCAGCTTCGGACACTTGTTTAGAATCAGCTCTTGTAGACAAGGAAAATCTAGACCATATTCACCTCCACTTGCACTTCCACTTGGAACCCATTCCTCCCACTCTGGCATCTCCCTAAACTCTAGCTTCTCCAGAGATTGAAATGGCTGAGTCAGATTAGCTCCATTTCTGCCATAGAATTCAACGCCAATCATCTTCACAAACTTCATTCTTTCTATACAGAGCTCTTTGAGTGCCGGTAGCCGCCCAACTGGTGGGAGTGACCAACAATAACTACAGTCACTGAGATGCATGACTTGTATGTTAGAAAAAGACGAATCTCCTAACCAATTTGGAAAATTGGTTCCACCATAGAATTTGATGGTTAATTTCTCCAAATTCACACAAGGCTGGAGCTTGTTGAGTACATCTTTCTCCTTTTGGGAATCATCAGCATCCTCTGCACCCCATGAAAACTCTAACTCCTTGAGATCTTTCTTGTGCTTCATATTGGCGTGCAGTGCATCCCTGGCATCAACTATATTTTGTAGGTTTAAAATTGAAAGTTTTCCTCGAAGGTGCGGGAACTCCCTCAGTTCTCTTATGCCTGACCTAGTAGATTTGCCCACAACAAATGCAGTCAATGTTCTCAAACTTTTCAGTCTACCCATTTGCATTGGCATCTCTTCAATTTTAGTTCCACTGACATCAAGATGATGCAAATTAGTCAACTCCTTCATGCATGCAGGCAATTTATTAAGAGAACTACAACCTCCCAATGTCAATTTCTGTAAATTAATCAATTTTCTAATGTCTGCAGGCAATTCAAGGAGTGAGGAACAATTTGACAATAGTAATGTTTGCAAATTGTAGAGATTGCAAAGTACCCTAGGTAACCTTTCAATTGCGGTATGGGAAAGATCCAAGTAGCTCAAGTGAATGAGGTTTGCAAAAGAATCGGGTAACTTAGTGACATTTTGATAATGTGATAATGATAACACCCGTAAACATCTTAATGATGGCAACAAATCTTGTAGAACTTTTTTACTTACAAATTTTTTTTCCCAATATATATATGGATTTAAAGAGGTAGGTAGGAAGGTCCGCAAACATTTAGCCTCATATAATGGTTCAAATCTTGGAGTAGCATCAAATTTTCCCCTAGCATATGACAAATGACGAGCTCTTTTAACTTCATGGGATACCCCATCTTCGAGCCTAAGGCAAAACCCCTGAGACATGAACATAGCCAAGTCATTAATGAGATCATGCATAATGAAGCTGAATTTCCTTGACTTTTGAAACAACGATCGTGATAACAACTCATCAAAGTATCTTCTAGCCAATGCTTCCATCCTTTTTCCATTCTCAGCTTTTGGAATTATACCTTCTGCAATCCATAATTGAACTATATCTTCCTTTTCAATCTCATAATCCTTTGGAAAAATTGAACAATAAGTAAAGCATCGTTTCAACTGAGTAGGAAGATAATGGTAACTCAACCCTAGAGCCGGAAGAATGTTAGTTGTATCATAGGGTTGGTCCCAAAAACTGTCATTTAGTATTCTATTCCAGTACTCGAAATCTATATTGCAACGTAACAAACCCCCAAGTGTTTGTGCAGCTAAAGGCAACCCTTTGCACTTGAGTGCAATTTGCTTTCCAATGTCTTCCAAGTTTGAATGTGCACTACACTTTTCATTTCCAAATGCATGTTTTGCAAGTAATAACCAGCAGTCCTCCTGTGACAATGGTTCTAAGTATTGAATATGAACATTTTGCATGACAGATGCTGCATTTTTGTTCCGTGTTGTTACAATGACTTTACTTCCCCTTGTTCCTAAAGTAATGAAAAGAGCTCTAAGGTAGTTCAAATCCTCATTATTCTCATTCCATAGGTCATCCAACACAAATAAAAATTTCCTTCCCCTTAGTTGCTCTCTTAGATCTTCTTGAAGCAAATTCAGATTTGCCGTGTTACAAGGTTTTGAAGTGACTGCCTCAAGGAGAGTTTTAGTAATTTTAATATAATCATCGTAGTCTGAAACACAAGCCCAAGCTTTAAGTGTAAAATGCCCTTTCACCTTATCGTCATTGTAAAGCATTCGAGCAAGGGTTGTCTTGCCAACCCCACCCATTCCAACAATGGTGAGGAAAGACACAGCATCCTTGCCTGCATCATTAGATAGCAACACTTTTGATAACTTTTCTTTGACTTCATCTCTACCATATACATAAGGTTCAAGAACCAAGGAGGTTGTTTGAGTTCTTTGCGAAACCTTCCTCCCAGCAACTTCTCCCAGACCAAGAGCACTTTTCAGTTGCACAAAGTTTTCTAACCTTGCTAGTAACTCTTGTATCTTATCATTCATGCTCTTATAAAAATGATTACGAGAAGAAAAGAGCAAGTTCCGCACCTTATTGGTAAATTTTCCAGTTTGATCTTCACCTTCGAACTTGCATCGTAAAGCTTCCGTGTCGATCTCATCCAGTAAGTCCTCTGCATCAAAGACAGCATGTTTGAGCTCATCGAGCCAATCCCTTACGGCAGGTTTCTTAATTTGCTTCTCCTCTGCGTCATCGAGAACTGCATATAAGGTCAACAGTGTCGTCTTCAGCTTCATGAGGAGTGGCTCATCGAGTTTCTTGTGCCGAAATAAGTCAACGAACTCGGGTGAAGTAATTCTGTTGCACAACACCTGGACGGAAGCAGAGATAAGAGCCTCTCCGATCAAAGCCATGTGTTTTCTCTTCTCTGCAGACTGCAAGGGATTTGGATGAAGTAAAATATTCCAAGATTTGCAAGTAGCTAGGCTAGCAGAACTTGTAAATACAGGTCTGTAAACAAGTACGGAAGCTTTTTGAGACTGTAGATAACATGAACTTGTAATCTTGGCCTCGGAAAACGCTCTCTCTTTCAGGGACTGTTCCTTCTTTGTTTGTGGTTGTAAACTTTTCTATGGCCTCACATGGGGATGGGGTCGGCAAAGTTGGACGCAAAAGCTTTTGAGAAATTGTCGTATGGGGTGGGCGGGACCCACACTGGCAGAAATGGTACAAGACAACTTTGTTTGAAAAACAGAAAATTAAAATAAAAACTAAAAAAGGCAGCATACTTATTGCTTGTGGGCCGTTCAGATATAGGTTTGTAATTGTATTATATTTTCTTCAAAACTTACCTATACAGCCCGTCACAGCCTTTATTGTGGTTTCGCCCTTGACCTTTGCTTCTCCTAGCAGTAGCCCTGTTTGATCGACCAGAGAGTTGCAGTTGAAGTTTCATACTAGAGTTGACGACCCCTGTATGAAATGGCTTGCTAAGGGTTTCAGTTCAAATTGCCGAAAACCCAACCAACCAGTCGACACAATGGAGGACCTCGCAAATGCATTCTCTGTACTGGAGCTTGACGCTGAAGACGACGATCAAGCACGAGAGACCTCATCTGTTTCCAAAAACGAAGATGACACTACAAAATCTTCAGGTTAATTCGTTTTCCATAGTTACTGTAAGTGCCGGGGTTAGGGTTTAGGGTTTAGGCATTTCTGAAAGCCATTGCTTATCTGAAATGCTAGCTTATGCTAAATGCAACTCCTTTTCTCTATCTTCTAAGAGTTGCTTTTGATTATTCAGCCCCAAATTGTGAACAAGTTGGAGAAAAGCTTAACGCTTTTTTTAGTTTTCTGGATTGGTTGTGTATAAGATTAAGCTTCCTGAACTTACTGGTTACTAGTGAAGATTCCTGAACTTATTTGGCTGTGTATTTCTAGGCCTACGGATTGAGCTGATTCAGCTAATTTCTGGGGGCCCCTAGGATATTTGATTGACTTTTATACTTTTTATTTATTTATATTCATGGATGTTATATACTTACATATACAACTCAATTGAAGATGTCCCATAGCCAACAAAGTTCTTATTTTTGAATAGGTCTGTTTTTGGAAGCCTTTTCTCGCTGTTGTTGGTTGTGAGGTTTTGTTTTGTTTTGTTTGACGATGGTGTTGTACAGTGGATATCTTGTCCACTGCATCTTTTATTTTCATTTAGCTGTAGTAAAAGTTTGTTTCTCACGATGAAAATTCATAATTTTTTGGGAGTTTCACTAAAATACCCAAAATGGGGGCTGAAATTATAAAAATACCCAACACCCAAAACACTTTATAAACATACCCAAAACCCATCATTACACACACTCAAAACCCATTTATAAACACACCCAAAAAATATACAATTGTTGATTGTGGGGTTGATTTTGGGTATGTTTCTATGTTTAAATAGTGCTTGGGTATTTTTATAAATACATGTTTAGGATTGGGTATTTTTATAAATATCTATAATTTTTTCTTAATATTTTCTTTAAATGGAAGCCATGTTCATCATAGACTATAAACTGGGTATTTATTTAACCATATATGGTTTACTCTATGTAACACCCCGACCCTAATTTTTATATCCAATTAATTATTTATTTAATTTGATTAAGAAATTACAATTTTACTCTTGGGGATAGGGGTATTTTGGTCACTTTTTAATCCGGAAGGATTTTGGGAAAATGAGTGGTACCGTTGCGTAGAGCTCGTCGATACGAGTTCGTAGACATGTGGCATGCCCAATTCCGACTTGTAACGAAGGAGGAAAAGTCTGAAAACGAAAGGGACGTATATGGAATTTTATTTTAAATTGTTACTGTAGCAACAGTACCGTGCTACAGTAACCGGCAGTTTTATTATTTTGGGGGTTTCACTAAAACACCCAAAATGGGGGCTGAAATTATAAAAAAACCCAACACCCAAAACACTTTATAAACACACCCAAAACCCATCATTACACACACTCAAAACCCATTTATAAACACACCCAAAAAATATATAATTGTTTATTTTAGAATTGATTTTGGGTGTGTTTCTATATTTAAATAGTGTGTGGGTTTTTTTATAAATACATGCCTATAATTGGGTTTATTTATAATAATCTATATTATTTTTTCTTTTTCTTTTTCCTTCTTCTTCTCCTCTCTCTTCTCTTCCCTCTGCGCGCGACCCCCCCTGGCACTGTCCATCCGAGCGGATTTTGGGCCGACACCACCACATCCGGCCACCAAACTTGACTTGACGGGGCCGGTACCAAAATGACCGGGCCGCCGTCCTCTTCCAACCCCAGCCAGGCCCCGCCGCCAACCGTTGTGATTTCGCCGGAAAATGAAGAGAAATGCGCCGGTTTTGACAGAAACTTCGCCGGCTCCGTTCTCCGTCGTCCGGCCGCCATTTTTGGCGATCCAGGTATGGAAATTCATCTATTCCTCGAGCTCTAGCTGATGGTTGCGTAGGATTTCATTAATTTTGAGCCTAAGTTGCCTGATTTTCGAGTTAGGGTTCGGCCGGTTTCGGGATAGCGATTCCGGCCACTTCAGGTTAGTTTTTGGGGTATGTCCAAGAACAAAAGTGGCTCCAAATTAGGGGGTTTACCTAAGGTAGGAGTTTGGAGCGGTGATTTTGAGTTTTTCCGGCGATGCGATATCGCTTTGGACACCCACGCGCTGCTAGCGCGTGCGGCGGCGCGTGGGCACTGTATCAGAGGGGGTATTAAGTCCCAATGCGATCCCCTGGTCCTCACGAGCTTGTAGGATTTTACGGATCTCAATTTGGATATCGTATGAGTCACGAACGGATATCGCCTATTACGCGTTATCAGGGTTCGATATGTTAGAACCATTGGATCGCTTCCAATTTATTATATGTTGATCTAGGTATTCCTAGGATCGTGTAGGATTCGACGGATCGTGAATCGGAGCCATGGATGTTCCGATTCAATAACTTAAAGTTTGTGTTTTACACTAACCGTCCGATAGTGCGTTCGCAAGCGATCCGACCGTCCGATCTGAACTAAACTTGCAGGACGCGTATCCTAGTCCTTGTGGAAACCATAGAAACTTTCAGATCGTAAAATGGAGGTTGTGGGCCCCACGGGCCCAGTTGACCAAGTGTGGAAAGTTTATGTATATTGTTTTAATGATTCATTTGAAATATATTATATATTTGATTAATGGATTTGGTATATTATGAAGTATTTGTGTTGTATATTTGGGTTTGGATACATTTGAATATCTTGAGTGTAGATTTACAATAATTGAGAAAGTGCTTTGTTGGTTGGTTTTTGTGTGGGGTACTTAGAATGTTAACTGGTGTGTTATTAATACTACCTTAGGTACCTCCCCGGTTATGGATTTTATGTTTGAGAATTCATTTTGCCCAGGCCCGTCGGAGTTTGCCTAGGCCCTTTGGAGATTGATTCATTTTGTCTAGGCCCGTCGGAGATTGATTCATTTTGCCCAGGCCCGTCGGAGTTTGTCCAGGCCCGTCGGAGATTGATTTATTTTGCCCAGGCCCGTCGGAGTTTGCCCAGGCCCTTTGGAGATTGATTCATTTTGCCCAGGCCCGTCGGAGTTTGTCCAGGCCCGTCGGAGATTGATTCATTTTTCCCAGGGCCGTCGGAGTTTGTCCAGGCCCATCGGAGATTGATTTATTTTGCCCAGGCCCGTCGGAGTTTGTCCAGGCCTGTCGGAGATTGATTTATTTTGCCCAGGCCCGTCGGAGTTTGCCCAGGCCCTTCGGAGATTGATTCATTTTGCCCAGGCCCGTCGGAGTTTGTCCAGGCCCTTCGGATGTCTTCTTAATACGATGCCTTGGGGAGAAATTGATAATGTTTCAATGGGTTTTTTGTCGGATTTGGAATTATGATAGATCTGAGATGTATAGTTTGTTGCTGTTTTAAAATAATTGTCTATTATCGGAGTTGTGACCATTGATATGAGAACTACGTGTGGCTTGATCCCTTGTCCAAGGGTACGTAGACAGCCTGGGGTCTCACCTAGGTGCAGCCGCGGAAAATTATTGCGTTTAAAAGGTTTGATCAATTTCTGAACGTGTGATCGGATTTTTGATGTGGTTAACGGATTTGATTTTCGGTTTAATGATTTTTGGTAGTAATCGTATAATTGTTTGAGATCATGAATGGTTTGGTTTTGAATTATCTGAAGGCCGGAGGCCTATTATGTGATTGCATGTTGTTAACTTGTGCATGTTGCCAGTTGGTGTTTTAAAATGTGTTTTATGCAGGTTGGAATTTTTGGGGAATGTTCAATTTTATAGGGGAGATTCTGCCGAAATTTCGGTAGAAAGTCTCGTGCCCTTTTCCCTTAATTTGGAAAAGAGGCTAAATTTTTAGTTAGTGGGCCCGGCATCGGTGTGATGTCGGAATTTCCACAGGATTCGTCTCGAGTTTCGAGGAATTCGGGGCAGGTCCTGTCACTCTAGGTGAATTATTGGTTGATAATCTAGCTGGGGTGATTGAAGTATATGATTATCTTCTTACTAATGATTTATCTTTGAGACAGGCAAGAAGACGGAGAAGAAAGTCAACAATTCTGATAACATGTTGCTAGTAAAAGAGAAAGAGAGTCAGCAAAATCCAGTGATGCCTCTAGAAGAGTGCAAGTTGCCCTTGGTATGGATTGACTTGGAAATGACTGGTGAGGATTATATTGGTTGGTCAGAATATAAGAATGTCTAACTAAATAACAATGATAATTCGTTTGCTACTCTTTGGAGATAAACTCTATGGGAATTATTTATACGGAGTAAACACATGTTACAGGACAGAAATTAAATGTTGTTAATGCCCATGGAAAGGCATCTCTCAGTTTCTTTCCATGTTCTCCTCTAATCTTCTCCCATCTCTATAGAATCTCTTTGCCACATAACGTTGCTAGTATGTTTGTTTTCCCTCTTCCATCTTTCCACGTTTGAGATATCCAGACGTTTTAGAGCTTTGTACCTGTGCTTCTTGATTGAGAACATCCTTGTCAGTCTAGACTTGACAGAAGGGCTTTTTGTCTTGAGTCATAGGTATTCTCTACTGTAAGTCCTTTTTCAATACATTGATAATCAATCACACTGTTCCAATGTTTAGGCCATCCCCTATTATTTGGAAGACCAAAGTTCCTGGCCATATTTTCATTTATCCCCTCACTGGTTTACTAGGTGGAAAGGAGTTTCAAACAGCATTGATCATCATCTCTTTCTTCATTGCCCAGTGGCTTTGGGATTGACTTGGATGCTGCCCTTCTCATGTAATGCCTTATTTGTGGTGCTCCCGACATGTGGCGTGTTACCAGGGCCGGCCCTGGGTGATTTAAGGCCCAGGGCCAAAGTTTAAGAATGTGCCCTTTATCAACAAATAATAAATTTTATTAAAATTATAAGAGTTTACAACTGATAATATAGAACACTTTGGGTCTCATTAAAACCTTGTTTGAGGAAAACCCAATGGAAACAAAACCTCAAACGAAGGAAAAAGAGTACCCAATTGAAAACATTACAATTAACAACAAATTAACTTGCATGTCCCTATGTTTCACCTTCATATGCACCTACAAAATAAAAATAGCAATGAAATCCTAATCACAAAAGATCATTTAAAATGTCTTCTTGTTGCAGTTTTAGAAGCAAAATCATCAATTATACTGTTATATTTAATGTTTTCCAACATATCTCTTTCAATGCATAATATAGCTAGTCCATTTAGCCTATCTTGAGCCATGGTGGTCCGCAAATAAGATTTTAATAATTTTAATTTAGAAAAACTTCTTTCAGCAGATGCCACAGTCACAGGTATAGTCAGTAATATCCTGTAAGCAACCATTACATTTGGAAACATATCCACACTCTTTACAAATTCTAGAATTTTAATGGATGTCCATGGTTTATCTGTTTCAATTGCTTCACTTGGTAACATCCCTTGCAACACCTGTAATTCTGACTCTAAATCTCTTGCATCAATATCAGTATCATTTTCATGTTTTAAAGCATTTTCAAGATTCACACAAGAGCTTCTCAATTCATTTTCATCCAAAGAAGTCAATTTTGCAGCATCAAATAAGAACCCAAAAATAGATTCAAAGATATGCAATTGTTCAAACCTACTTTTCAATTCACCAAGAGCAATATCCACTATGACAAGAAAGTAATCAGTTCTAAAGGATTCTTCAGATGATTGTTGTTCCCTCTCATTATTGGAAATCTCATCAAAATGTCTCTTTCTACAGGTTTGACGTTTTTTAAGAAATACAGGCTCAATTTCCATATCTAATGCAATTACTTTAGCATCATTCATGGCAGAAGTAAACCCATTTATTCTATAGTTTTCAAAAAATAAAACAAGTCCTTCTAATTGTCTTACAGCAACATCAAGACGCATGTCTTCAGATTGTAATTTTTTACTAACTAAGTTAATCTTGTGCAAAATGTCATACCAAATAACCAAGCTTAATATAAACTCGAAACTTGAAAGCTCTCCTGATGCTAAACTTTCAGCATCCCTACTCAATTTAGCATCTTCACTAATTTCAGCCAATTTAAATAAAGCTTCTCTAATTTTAGAAGCTTGAGATTTTATTGCTTTAACACTTTCTATGTGACTTTCCCAGCGTGTAGTTGACAGTGATTTCAAAGTTAAACCATCAATATAATCAAGTAACACATTCCATCTTTTTGTTGAATTAGAGAATACCGTATATATGCATTGACATGCTCCAAAAAAAGATTTTGCTTTGACACATGACTTGGCCATATCACAAAGTATTAAGTTAAGACAATGAGAACCACATGGCATGTAAAATGCTCTAGGATTTATATCAAGTAATCTTTTTTGTACACCCATATTTTTCCCTTTCATATTTGATCCATTATCATAGCCCTGCCCCCTTACATCATCAACATTTAGTTCAAGCTTTTTTATTACATCTTGCAGTTCATTAAAAATTCCTAATCCAGTTGTATCTTGGACAATTAGAAATTCTAAAAAGTACTCTTCTATATTTATCGGAGTACATGAAACATCTACACACCTTAATATTAAAGTCATTTGTTCTTTGTGACTTGCATCAGGAGTACAATCAAGAATCACTGAAAAATACTTTGCCTCTTTGATTTTTTTAATGATTGTTTGTTTAACATTTGATGCTAAAATATCTATCAACTCATTTTAAATTTTATGGCTAAGATAATGATAATGAATTTTCTTATCTTGAATGAGACGAAAATGATGTTGCATTACTGGATCAAACTCTGAGATCATTTCAAGTAGGCCTAAAAAGTTACCATTGCCATCTTCAAAAACTTTTTCATTTGTTCCACGGAATGCCAAATTATGTGTAGCAAGACATTTCACAACAGCAATGATTCTGACCATAACATTTTTCCAGTGCAATGTGTCTTTCTTGATTAGCTCCTGTAGTTCTTTATCAATTGTATGACTTGTTTTCAATCTTATTTGCAATTCAACACAAGACCTCAAGTTAGTAATGTGTTCAATACTTTTTTCATGTTGTTTAAGCTTATCACCAAGATGTTTCCAGTCTCTAGATCCTTCACTTGCTAACTGACTTCTAGCATGCATTGTTTTAAACAGCTTACAACAGAAACAAAACACTTTATCCAACTCCTTTGAGTACACTAACCATTTTCTATCATGAGTTTTCCCATTTGGTAATGTTCGAAGATAAAAATGTGAGGAAAAATGTCTGCATTGTTCATCAATAGGGAATTTGTGATGATTTTCTCTTATAGGACCATTTTCTAAAAGTAAATCCCTCATTTTTACATCAAGATTATCCCAAGCTCTTGGATCATAAATGTTCAAATTAGTTTCAATTTCATTTTCATTTGTGTTCTCATTTTCATTATGTTCTTCAGCTAAATTTGGTACTTCACGGTTCAAATTAATTTCAATTTCTTTTTCTTTTTCGTTCTCATTTTCATTATGTTCTTCAGCTAAATTTGGTACCTCACTGTTTTTAAGGAAATATTTATTTAAATATCCTCTTAGGTTTTGAGCAATTTCTTCTTCCTTTTTCTTTTTTTGTCTTTTGAGATTTCCAGAAAGTTGCTTTTTAGGAAACATTTTTTAAAATTTAGCATAAACACACAAGCAATCAAGAACAATAAAAGTAAAACAAATTAAATGAAGACAAAGAAAGAACAATAAAACCTGAATTTTGGGTCTTGTATGCTGTGCTTTGATGTTGGTGCTCCCAATTTCGGAGAGAATAATCAACTTTCAACTCAAAATATGGCTTTCTTCCTTCCACTCTTAGTTCCAGAGAGAATTAGAATTAGAAATTGATTTCAAAGTAAAGCTGCAGACTGAGAGGGAGAGGTTTGCTTCTTGGGAAAACAATAAGGACGTTGACTTCCTTATTTCTAGAACTGTTGGCATCCTTCTTTTTTATTATTGTTTTATAATACCAAGTAAAACTCTCAACTAATATCACATATGCCCTTTTAGTTTTAGTTTTTATTTTCCTGTTTTTGCATATGCATATATATATATATATGGATTAAAAAAAATTTGTGTGCCCCAATCAATTGTGGGCCCCGGGCGATGGCCCTAGTTGCCCTGGCCAAGGGCCGGCCCTGCGTGTTACCAAGGGCGGACCTAAGCTTAGGCCGGAGTGGGCTCCAGTCTAGAGGAAGATTTATAAAGTATTGAACATGGTTTAAATGTTATAAGCTTTATTTCTACTCTAATAAATATTAGCCCACTCCTAAAGCATATAGGAAATAATAACATTAATCCAAACATATATAAATTCACCAGAAAAATCATTGTAAGTGCTTCAAATTGTCCCTTTGCTCAACTAGTGTGCAGATTATCTTATTTCCATTTTCAACATTGAAGTAAATGTCTTTGTCCTTTTACTTTCATTTATTTTTATATTACTCAATTTACTTAAGTTTACAATGTAAATAAGGAAGTACCCCCCATTTGGATTCAAATAAAAATACTAGAAAATCAAATTCTCACTAAATCAAAATATGAAAAATCGGTTTTAGTGCAAAATACGATTTAGGTTAAAAATGATGGCTCATTAAGTCAATATATACTTCATATTAAAATCCCATAAAATCAAGTTTTCTTATTTGATGTGTAAGGAATAAAAGCCGTCAAAAATTATCTTGAGAAAATGAGTATTCCGAAAAACCATTTTTCATACTTAGTCAATATTGCACCTCCACTAAAAAAATTTTGGGTCTGCTAGTGGCTACACCCACAGAGAGCAAACATAAAAAAAATTCTTCTAGCCACCCAAAACGCCATATTTGAATCTTGAGTTGAGAGCCAAGAGGAAATAGCTCTCCTCCTCTAAAAAATTTACCAACCTATCTTCAATAGGTTCTTCAATCTTGGTAAGTTTTTTTATTTTATATATATTCAATTTCCAATTTTAATTGTTGTTGTTAAGTTTTTATGATTTAGGGTTAGGTTGAAAACTTTTGGAGACTGTTAATAAATATTTTATTTTTGCAACTTGAATTATTAATTAGCATATATGATTTTTTAAAGTTGGGCAATGTATTTGATTTGGTATTTATTTATATTTTGTACTTCTTTATGTCATATTTGCTTGTAATGTGGCTATGTTTGATTTATAAAATTTTATTTACATTTTTGTTTCAAGAGAAAGAAAAAAAAGGCTTATAATATATCTCCTCTATAAAAAATATATATATAATATATATATATTTTTTATAGAGGAGATATATTATATATTTAGCCAACTCCTATAAAAATTCCTGAGTCCGCCATTGCGTGTTACCCATAATTTTGGCGATATGGACTGAGAGGAGCAACTTAATATTTAGGGGAAGGATGGGGAGTCAGTCTATTGCCTATGGGATAAGGCTAGATTAATGGCTTTGCTTTGGGCACCAGTTTCTGTTTCATTCTTTGACTGCCCCTTCTTTCTTCTAAATGTTTGGATTGGATGCTGCTGTTTCTTATGTTTTCTGATTGTAGTTGACTGGTTCTTGTTCTGTTTTGTTTGGATAGGAGTCGTTTTGACTGTTTTTCCTGCTAAGGATGTTCGGCCTAGATTGAGATTTGTTTATTTGTGGACTACTAGTTGACTGTGATTGTAGTCTTCAGATTTTTTTACATATTACTGTACTCATTCTGGTTCCTATCTGAAAACGAAAATAATGAGGCACATATAATATGTAATGCTAGACCTGTAATTAAATCAAAGTTACCTACTCTTATGTTGTCTGTTTACAGACCAATTAATAATTTCTATGGTAAATTTGCCCTAAAATGTGATGACATGAAGTTTTTCAAATTTATCTTCTCTTTTCCGTCTGTCATGCAGGTTTAAATGTTGAAGTTGATCGGATACTAGAGATTGCCTGTATAATTACTGATGGAAAATTAACCAAATCAATAGAGGTATTTTCTCAATTAGCATCAGATTTGCTGTTTGCATTAAAAAATTTATTTTATTTTAGGGTTATATTTTCTCTATGCCTCTGTTTGTGTTTTTCCATTTTCATATTTTGCAAAGTGGTGTTGTTAATTACGTCATATATCAGCACCATTAAATCTTCTCATTTATCTTTCCATTTTTAAAATTCTGCAACTGCAGTTGTTAACTACTTTATTGATCATCATCAATTTAGTCTTCTCATTTATTTGTATCTTTGTCACTGATTGCTATTTAAAAGATTGTAATTTTAAAGGAGTGAACTTCAGTAAATGGTATCATTTCAATATTTTATCTTTTCTTATTAATAATTATTGACTTTATCCACCGACAGAAGTTATACATTCTTTCATTTTCTGCCCTGTGGATAGATATAATGAAATCTTGTCTTCGCATGTAAATCCTGTCAGTGAAATATCATATATTGGGACATATTCTGAGATTTTTTGAAAGAATGGTTATAAAAAGCCAACTATATGCCTCAAATGACCTGAGTTTTCTCTCAGTAGAGTGTTCATACATAATTAACACTAGCCTCTCCACACGCGCTTCCGCGCCTGCGAGAGACTTTTTTAAAAAAATTAACATTTATTTTAGAATTAAAAAAAATAATGGGTAGTTGTGTTCCATAAAAATAGGCCATTATCTGATTTTTCTTTTTATTTTAATTTTTTTAAATATGAAAAAGTGTGAATTTACCATATTATCCTCATTTAATTAATAATTTCAATTCTTAATGTTAGCATTAACCAAGGGCATTTTCTGGTATTTTGAATGTTTCACCATTCTCTACCTTTTGCGTTATATATATAGATGTATGTCCTATAAATTTATAATTTTTTTTTTGCTGCATCTATGTGCATCCAATCCATTTTTTCTTAGTTCTTTCACCTTATAAATATAATTAGCTCCTTGCCACATACATATTAGTGTGTGCTAATTGGATATTTTGTTCTTATTTTGTTTTTTTAAATCTTAAAAACTGAGCTTATAACTTTTTAAATAAAATATATCCAAAATAGGTTTTATGAGCAACTTTTCTTGTGTTCTTTATTTATTTATTTCAATTTAAATAGATTGTGAATGTATTATTTGATCTTAATTAATGAATTGCATTCTCCTTTAACATTTTCATTAATTAACTATGACAATTTGTGGGATTTTGAATGTTTAACTTTTTTTTAAAATCAGTATATAGATGTGCTCCTTCAAAACTTCCAACATAATATCTACATGACTTGTGTTTTGTGTATTATTATTATTTGCAGATTTCCTTTCTCTTCCCCCAACTCCACCATTCCATATAAAGTGTAATTTTATTAACACAAGAAATTAATATTTTTAATGACCAACACAACAATTTATACTAGAAACTAATTCCAAATTCCTCATTGTAAATCATTCCATCCAAAGGGACCAAAATTTGTTACATAACCATAATGTCATCAGAACACTGTTTGATTCCTCAAAAAGAAAACATGTGTACAACTTGAAGGGATAGCAAATTTCATTTACAGAGTTGGCCTTGCCATAAGAAATAGCATCCACTTCACACCACCAATCATCCCTGTCACGACCTCGACCAATTTCCTTACTAGAGCTTTGCTTCTCAAAGAAAACATGTTGCCAGTTTTTTACCCCAAAAAAAAGGAAGAAAAAACTTGTTGCCAGGTGCAATCTGCAAATAAATCCTTGGTAAATAGTGCTCGGATTGTTGGGTAACCCAAACGGGTCCAACTAATCCGAAGCTAATGGCCTGTGACCCAGCCTTGTTGGGATACAAAAGTCTTGGCCTTTGGCAGGACCCAAAAGCTTGTACACCGGAATGGTAGACCCCAAGGCTGAGCCAATACGCGTAGCCATTGATCGGAGTAAGATCGTATACACATTTAGATAAACCGGCACTCTCCCAATCTTCTTCCTCCTGGGCAACAATCAACACCATCCAGTCAAACAATATGGCTAGAATATTTTCGGATCTATTTCATTCTCCAAAAGGAGGGTATTTATAATACAAAGTTTCAAACCCTAGTAGGGTTTAACTAGAAAATAAGTGGTATCCTAATTACATAATATCTATACGAAAGGAAATAAATAAAATAATATCCTAATATGATAGGGATATCTCGCTAACACTCCCCTTCAAGTTGGAGCAAAGACGTCACGCATGCCCAACTTGTCGAGCGAGTTGAGAAAGATACTTGTAGAAACAGCTTTCATGAGAACATCAGCCAACTGATACTCAGAACGAATGAAGGTTAAGGACACAATCTCTGCATCCAACTTTTCTTTAATGAAATTTCGATCAACCTCCACATGCTTTGTACAGTCATGTTGTACTGGGTTATGAGCAATTGCAATCGTAGCCGTATTGTCACAATATAAATCCATGGGTTTCTTAGGCCCAAAATCAAGGTCTCTCAACAATCTCCTCAACCATAATAACTCAGATACACCATGGGCTATTCCCCGATACTCAGCCTCAGCACTAGATCGAGACACCACCTTTTGTTTCTTGCTTCTCCACGTAACAAGATTGCCACCAACAAACATAAAATACCCAGATGTCGAACGCCTATCTATAGCTGAACCTGCCCAATCAGCATCTGTATACCCTTCCACATCTGTATGACCATACTTGGAAAAAATTAACCCCTTGCCAGGAGTGCCTTTGAGGTATCTCAAAATACGTGTCACTGCACCAATACAGTCTTCACTAGGTGAGTGCATAAACTGACTCACTACACTCACTGCATATGCAATGTCAGGACGTGTATGAGCCAAATAAATTAATTTTCCCACAAGCTGTTGATAGCGCTCCTTATCAGTAGGAGCTTGATCAGGATACAACCCCAATTTATGATTCTGTTCACTAGGAGTATCAATGGGTTTACAATCCAACATTCCAGTTTCTGCAAGTAAGTCCAAAACATACTTTCTTTGGGATAAAAAAAATACCATGCTTAGATCTAGCAACTTCTATTCCAAGAAAGTATTTCAAGTCACCTAATGATTTCATCTCAAACTCAGACGCAAGATATTTTTGAAGACTCTGTATTTCTACCTGATCATCTCCAGTTACAATCATATCATCAACATAAATTATTATAGCTGTCAATTTACCTCTGTGACGTTTCAGAAACAAAGTATGATCCAAGTTACTTTGTACATACCCAGACTTCCTCATAGATGCAGCAAACCTCCCGAACCAAGCTCTTAGAGACTGCTTTAATCCATACAAGGATTTCTGTAGCTTGCACACCACTCCCTCCTTAGAGGTCACAGGGATACCCGGCGGAGGATCCATGTATATTTCTTCCTTGAGGTCACCACGGTGGAATGCATTTTTGACATCAAATTGTAACAGCGGCCAATCATGGTTAGCAGCTAAGGACAAGAGCACGCACACAGTATTGAGTTTTGCTATTGGAGCAAAAGTCTCCGTGTAATCCACTCCCTAGGTCTGAGTATCCCCTCTTGCTACCAATCTTTCATTGTAACGGTCAATAGAACCATCAGCCTTGTGCTTCAAAGTAAACACTCATCTGCACCCAACTGCCTTTTTCCCTTTTGGTAAAGGAACTAACTCCCAAGTGGCATTCTTGTTCCAGGCCTCCATTTCAATATGCATTGCATCTACCCAATTTTGATCAGATAGAGCATCCTGCAACTTAGTTGGCACACATACACTAGATAATTGACACAAATATGATGCATATGACTTAGATAAACGATGAGTTGACATATAATGGTTAATGGGATATTTGGAGTTGGCATGTATATCAGGAGAATATTGTACTTTAGGTTTCCCACGAGTAGTGCATGGAGGCAAAGAATAAGTAGACACATCACTAAAAAGTACCTTAGTATCACGACTTGATTGGGGCAATGGCAGGGCAGAAGGGGGTCTTGTATCAATTTCATTTTTACGAGAGTCGCTAATATCACTGTCACGTCCTTATGAGGAAGAGCCGAAAAAATTCCAACACATTGTCAGGTGACCAGTCGTGACATTCCGGGCGACTGGTTGCTAGACTCGCATCGTCTTTGTCGTCACGCATCGAGGCAGGCGACCGGTCGCTAGCTTCTATGCGACCAGTCGTTTCCTCTGGGTGACCAGTCGTTTCCAGGCAGGTTGCATTGCGACCGGTCACTTCCTCTATGCGACCGGTCATTTCCAGGCAGGTTCGTTGGCGACCAATCGCTTCCTCTGTGCGATCGGTCGCTTCCTGTGCGCCAGAAATTCCTTCTTCCTGTCCAAGATTTTCCACATTTTTCACTCCGAAACTCTTCAATTCACTCCCCCTCTCCCCCTAAATTGAAGAGGAGGGGGAAACATAATAGGGTACTTCTTCATGAAAGATGACATCCAAAGTAACATGTACCTTCTGCGTAGGCGGGTGATAGCACTTATAACCCTTATGAGTAGTAGAATAGCCAATAAAGACGCATCGGAGAGCACAAAGATCGAGTCTACTCCGTTGATAGGAGTATACATGAATATAGGCAACACACCCAAACACCTTTGGAGGTAACTTAGAGACCGAAACCGGAGGAGTATGAGCACACAACACATCAAGTGGAGTCTTGAAATCAAGAACCCGACTAGGAGTATGGTTAATCAAGTAGGCTGCGGCCAAGACACTATGTCCCCAAAGATGATGGGGAACAGACATATCCAACATCAGAGAGCGGGCAACTTCAAGTAACTGACGATTCTTCCTTTCAGACACGCCATTCTGTTGAGGTGTGAATGGAGTGGTAGTTTGTTGAATGATACCTTGATCACGAAAGAACTGGGTCAAGGTATGATTCACATATTCACCGCCATTATCAGTCCGAAACACTTTCACATGAGCATGAAACTAAGTAGAGACCATGACACAAAAGTCAGGGAGAATAGAGGCAACATCTTGTTTATTCTTCGTCAAATACACCCATGTTAAGCGAGTGCAATCATCAATAAACGTAACAAACCAACGGAAACCATTAGAAGTCACACGAGCAGGACCCCAGACATCAGAATGTACTAATTCAAAAGGCAAAGCAGCTTTGTTATTACTTAAAGGAAAAACAATACGGTGGCTCTTGGCCATTACACAAGTCTCACATTTGAAGTTAGACTCATCACACGAACTAAATAACGAAGGAAACAAATGTCTAAGATAACCAAATGACGGATGCCCTAAGCGACGATGCCATAGCTAAAGTTGTTACTTGTCTTTGACACTGCCACTCGTAACTTTATTAGCAACTGTAAGTAATACAAGCCCTCTATTCATTTACCATGCCCAATCTTCTCGTGAGTCCTAAGATCCTGGAAAAAACAATGGGTAGAATAGAAAGTAGCAGACGCGTTAAGTGTATCAAGCAAACGCTCAACAGATAACAAATTGCATTGAATATTGGGAACCAAGAGTGCATGAGACAGAGGTAAAGAAAGAGTGAGGTGGATGGTACCTTCACCGGTAATGGGAGAGGGTAAACCATTAGCACTAGTAATATAGGGGTCACGAGGGTTATGCGACAACTCATCAAACATATTATCATTATAAGTCACATGATCAGAAGCACCAATGTCAATTATCCAAGTAGTAGAACCCATACCTGGCATAGTATCGGAAGCACACAAATTTGCAGATGGAGCCGAAGGACGGGCCTCATCTTGAGTCATCGTGCAGGTGGCCTTGGGGCCGTACATACGAGCTTTGTAGTCAGCAAACCAATCAGGATAACCATGCTCCTTAAAACACTTACCAAAATAATGATTCACATTACAATAGCGACATTTAGGCGGACCTTCAAGAGAGCTAGGGGTAGAGCCAGAAGGATGAGACCCAACAGATGATCCAAATTTTCTGGACGGGGAGCAATCGGTCGCGTCGTGCTGGGCGACCGGTCGTTGACGAGTTGGGTCAACTTTGAGGGCCAGCGATCCTCCTCCAAGCATAGCAGACTGACGGGTGTCTTCCTCCATGACCATGGCATAGGCTTCGAGATGGGGGGAAACAGGACTAAGAGCAAGAATACGGCTACGGACACCATCATACGGTGAATCAAGTCCACCAAGAAAATCATAAACTCAATCAGCTTCAATTTCTTTCAGACGACGAGCCCCATCAGTAGAACAACTAAACTCATGCGGACGCGGACAATCAATCTCTTGCTAGATAGCATGCAGTTTTTCATAGAATACTTTCATAGATTCACCATTCTGACCTATAAGTATGGACTGCCATCGGAGTTGAAACAAACAAGAACTATTCTAAGTCACAGTATAGGTCTTCCGAGCAGCCTCCCATATATCAAAAGCAGTATCACCATGTTCAAACAAGGCACGAACTGGTTTAGTCATGGAATTGAGAAGCCATGACTACACCAGACAATTATCTTCTTCCCATTCGGCATAGGCATCAGAATCTAGAGACGGAGCAGGCTTCTTCCCATTGATCCAACTTGCCATACGACGACTAGTAATCGTAATACGCGCACCACGAGACCAAGAGGCATAATTGGAGCCATCCAATTTGTCAGACGTAATCGGGGTAGAGTATTAACGTGAGGGACGTGCCTCCTTCGGTGTCGACGCACTAGTACCAATCAAAACCTTGGAATCATCACTCATGATAGCAGCGGAAGCAAACACAACACGAAGCAGATATGACAAACACAGCACAGGCACGGGCACAAGAACCCTAAAAGAAATTAGGGCACACAGTAGAACACAGGTGGGCACAACACACAGAGGTCACCAGAAAGTTGGCTATGATGCCAAGTCAAACAATATGGGTAGAATATTTTCGGATCTATTTTATTCTCCAAAAGGAGGTATTTATAATACAAAGTTACAAACCTTAGTAGGGTTTAACTAGGAAATAAGTGGTATCCTAATTACATAATATCTATACAAAAGGAAATAAATAAAATAATATCCTAATATGATAGGGATATCTCGCTAACACATCCTACACAGCATTTTGCGCCGGCTCTATAAGCTTACCATAGAACCGGGTTCAGAAGAGTGCACCCTTATCAATACCGTTCGATTAGGGTAGGGGTTCCCGTTTCTCTCAATTTTTCCGTCGACTCCATCTCCTCTCTCATTTTCTCTGTCGTCGACTCCATCTCCTCCTCTCCTCTCAGCCATCGTCGCATGCCAGCTTCTCAGCTTCCTTTTCTCTCTCTCATCCTGAACATCGTCGCAAGTCTATATCCTGAACATTCCTTTTCTCTCTCTCATCTCATCACGTGTCCACTTCCTCATCCTCTCGCTCTCTCTCATCCCAGTCTCCTTCTCTCACGACGTATCTGGCCTTCGCGAGCTCTTTCAGAGTAAAAAGCTTTGATTTTTGCCTGATCCAGAGCCTGAAACTCTCTCTGCCTGATCCCATTCCTCAGTTGCCTCCAGGTACGAAATTTCAGTGCAATTTAATATTTGGGTTTATATTACTATTCATCGTACCTAGCATTCTAGAGAGAGGACATGCAATTTAATAGATAAATTTATTTATTTTTTTAATAAGTTTGATGAGAATTTTTTCCCATTTTGAGTTTATAGAGGAAGGAAAAATAAGATTGTATTTTAAAATGTAAATTTGTAAAATCGGGTTTTAAAACGAATTTACCGAGAGAAAGAAAAACCCGCTAAAAAACCAAGTCACATTCATACGAGCCGAACTCGGCGACTCAATGCTCTCTGTTTCCTCTGGTTTCTCTATTATCGTTTATTGGTTTCTTGTTTCTTTTTGCAGTTCATCGAAAATAAAAAACACCGACCTTGAAACCCCTAGAAATGCTTAAACATCTCAAATTTCAACACATTTTCTGTACAGTTCAATCCAAAAGGTTAGAAACCCTATACACCTTGTTGATTAGATATTGCCATTTCCAATCAGAACCGGGTTTTAATTATTCGAGCCCAACATTGTGTTTGGCACCCTAAAAAATTGCAGAAACAATGTTGCGATTTTCTGGGATTTGGATGCCAAACCACCCAAATCAGTCTCGCCCTACGAAGCCGTCGTTAAGCTCAAGATGGCAGCTTCGTCTTTCGGGCTCTTTCGGCATATGATAGCATATGCAAACCGCCATGCACGTGATTATGTTCCACAGTTTGTTAGAGAAAGGAAAGAGAGGAACAGGGTTGTGATCAGTGTTTTCAAAGGCATGCCTTCGCGCGCGTCGGAGCGCGCTTCGGAGCGAGGCGGGAGGAAAACGCCCGAGGCGGTCGGCTATTTCGCGAGTTGCACGTTTAGCGCTGGGAAGGCGTGAGAAGACGCTGCAAGGCGTGGCTAGGCGAAGCGAGGCGTTGCAAGGCGCACCATATCTGGAAACTTCTGAATCGGAAGAAATTTTCGACTCTGCAAATCGTCTGCGAGGAAGACGACCTGCTTTTTTTTAAGGTTTATTGAAAATGAAACGACGTCGTTTTGATTGCAGTGGTTTTAAAAAAATCTTAAAGTGAAACGACGTCGTTTCACTTGGTGTTGAAAAAAAAAAACGCTGTTTCAGATTTTTTCCTTACCTTTATTGTAATAAACTTATTGCTGTTATAAAACCAGGAGGAATTGTAGAGAGAAATAAGAGGAAGAGAAACACAGAGAATTTGTTCTATGAACTTGTGTCCCTCATCTTGATAAGACCTCTTATTTATAGGCTTACAATGGTAAGAAGACATTAACAACTCATAAGTTACAAGCCCATAACTATGGTATTTAGTGTATAGGTTACATAGAATTAGAAAGGGTGAATGCTAAGAGGTATGGTGGTCATCCACCAACTCATGCATTTATAACACTCCCCCTTGGATGTCCACCATACAATGACATCGTTGCCTCATTAAAAACCTTGCTTGGAAAACCCAGTGGGACAAAACCGAAGAGAAGGGAAAAAGAGTGCAACTTTCTTCTAGATCATTGATATGCTATTAGACACGCTTATTTTGCCTCGTTAAAACCTTGCTAGGAAAAATCCAGTGGGACAAAAAACCTAGTCGAAGGGAAAAAAAGTACAACACGCATATGTCATGTATGTAGTAGAATTGGGATGCTCCCCCTGATTGATATCTCCCCCTGATTTTCATTAACTTCTGGAATTCAGGCTTCAGAAAAAAGTTTGGGTAAAATGGTTCGCCATATTATCTTGCGAACAAATTTGTTTGACTCTAATCTCTTGACTTTTTTTTCTGAACTGTCACCATTGATGAACCCTTCTCTGATTTGAGTAATACAAGCAACATTGTCTTCATACCTGATCTTTTATCACAGTATTCGACCTGTTTTTCACTTTTCAAATGATTGAACTCTTTAGTAGCATCAACAACTAATCTAATAGTTAGAATATGTTACAACAATATCAAATTTGAATTCAAAATACTCAAACTCTTAGTGTTAACTCTTAATCAAGAATATTGTGGTACTTTATATCCTTCAAAGGGTTGCTTCATGCGATATATCTCAAACATTTCATGAGCTTTGAGGATCTTCATGTACCATACAGTCTTAATAAATAAGCATTTAACATATGCTACAAGTTTCGCGTTAAATAACAAATGTACTTATAGAAATGTGGATGCATCTACGATGAGATGGGACACTAAAACCATGTCTCTACCAGGAAACCTTATGTCATATTAGTGATCTTATTTCACTTCACAAACACCAATCCGTAACCTTCATACTTAACATTTGTAATTTGGTGTTTGAGTTATAGGCTCAATATCCAACCTTTCATATTTAGTGATAAATGGAATTGCCTATTTCCATTTTAGGCCAATCACTTAACTTGTCGACATTCATAAGGAGAGATTTAATATAATCATAGCCCTTGACGATTGTAGTAGCTATTAATAAACCAAATGTATCATCGATTCGCAATCCCACAATTCTCATGTGTATGCGCATGCATAATTTATAAGCATCTCATTGCTTTGGGGTACCAATGCCTCCTCAATGGCTTATGTTGTCACTTATGGGACAAACATCTCTTCTACGATGAATTATTTAGAATATGTGGATCATAACCTCTTATAGAGCGTTATTATTATTATTATTATTATTTTATATAGGGCATGAATTTTTCAAATAATCTCCACTTCCGAGAGTTAAGTCTTTAGAACCTATATTTCTGTCATGCTCTAGGCATGCATTATATATATAGTCACCATGTTAATGGATTGTGATATGAGAATATCAAACCATGTTAGCATATGTATAACTTATATATGCATTATCCTTTGATGAGACAAAAGCGGACCGATTCAACACTATTTCACGATGTTCTTCAGGAACTGCCATGGGCAAATAGGATCATTTGGGTATCCTTCCTTTAGTAAATACTTGTTGAGACAATTGTACCACATTCGCTCATATTGTTTTAGCTTATACAATGATCTTTTCAATTTAATTGAGAACATGCCCCGTGGTTTATTCCTGGCTACTTTAGGCAGCTTAAGTCCTTCTGGGACTTTCATGTATATGTCTGTATCTAATTCTCTATACAGATATGCGGTAATGACATCTATAAGTTTCATTTCAAGTTTTTCTGAAACCGCCAAGCTTATCAAGTAACGGAACGTATCTGCGTTCATTACTGGAGAGTATGTTTCCACATAATCAATTCTAGGCCTTTGTGAAAAACCTTGCTCAACAAGTCGCGCTTTATACCTTGTGATCTCATTTTTCTCATTGCACTTTCTTGTAAATACCCACTTGTAACCTACAGGGTTCACATTGGGTGGAGTTGGAACAATAGGTCCAAAAACACTCCTTTTTTCCAAAGAATCTAATTTTGCCTAGATTGCATCTTTCCACTTAGGCCAATCTTGCCTCTGTGTGCATTCATCAATAGAGCACAGCTCAATATCATCATATTTTATGATCTCAATAGCCATTGAGAATGCAAATATATCATCGATGATCATCTCGTTTCTATTCCACAATTCATTGGTAGATATATACTTTATGGAGATTTCTTGACTTTCAGGTACAGCTGCCACTTCAGGGCCACTTGTCTCACCAAGGACATTTTCCTTTTCAGGAAGTACCTATCCCTCATGGGGAGCATTTGAATCATGAATTATGGGCTCTCCATTTATTTCATTTGGATTCATTTTGGCCATCAACTTCCTCTTTTGAGGAACTGAGTCCTTTGAGCCTAGTGGTCTGCCACGCTTCAGGCGTGCAACAGATGAGCCATTTGCTGGCACATTGCTTTGTCCATTATGAACATCAATCCTTGCATGTGCATTTGCAGCTGGGATATGTGATTTCATCATCTTTGTTGCATCATTAAATGCATCTGGCATCTGGTTTGCAATACTTTGGAGGTGAACGATCCTTCTCACTTCGTTTTCGCATTGAGCAATACGAGGATTGAGATGAGACAAAGTGGGTACATCCCACGATAATTCACGTCGTTCTTTAGGAACGAGTTTGCCTTCTTGTTCTAGGGACATATTTTTCTCCCCCTAATAGTGAGAAAATTGTCTCATCAAAATGACAATCCGCAAACCGTGCGGTAAAGATATCACCCGTCAGGGGCTCCAGATATCTGATGATAGATGGTGAATCAAAATCAACATAAATTCCCAATCTGCATTGAGGGCCCATTTTAGTACATTGCGGTGGTGCAATAGGCACATATTGTTATAAAAAAATATACAAAATATAGTTTTCCTTTTCCGTAAAGCCAAACACAAAAACATTATATTATAAATAACATATAAATAAATAAATAGGAAAGCTTTTAAGGTATAATGAAATTGAAGAAAACAAAATAATAGGTAAGTAAAAGGAAAATAAATAATAAGTAAAAAGGTGAGTTTGGTACGGTGAACCACGTCAAAGACGCTGTCCTAAAGCCTTTGTAGCCTCCCTACGTGCAGGTACTGACGGTCTACAAGACTCCAAGATACGACCCATTGTACACAAACTCAAGATCCGCTATGAGCACGTTCATAGACGGATATGGGTATCCAAGTCACAGAACCATTGCCAAAATAATAATATAAAGTATAGAATACATATAAAAGTAGAAAAGGAGAGAATTAGTTTATAGTGGTGATTGTGATATGTGATATTCTGATGGTGTATTGTTTCAAAATTTAGGAAAATAAACTCATCATCATTATCAAGTCAAATTGACTGGATTTGATAATGTGGGAGTTGTGCTCATAAGCATCTTGTCAAGAGACAAATATGTGACCATTTTAGTAGGCACATTCAATAAAACTGGTGAAATGATCCATAATTAAAAGTTGTATAGGCTCACAAATATCCCCTTGAATGATTTAAGGGAAGAGGCCTCAAAGTCAATTTTTGACTGAGATGATCTTATAACAGCTTTTATTTGTGAGCATTCTTTGCAATGATATTTGTTGGACAAGACAATAATTTGAGTCTTTAAACGACGTCCTTACAAATTTATAAAAATCTTATGTATCATTGTAGAACATGGATTGCCAAGATAGTCATGCCACAACATAAAAGTTATCCAATCAATGAACTTCTGGTTCATGACATCATAAACTTCCTACCCACAAAAGAAAGTAGGAAGTTTCTCCAATGGACGCCTCTGGCTGTCAATATTGGGGCGGTAATACAAGACATTACCATTGTAAAATGAAATTAACTAATAACCCAACATAAATAAAATAAAATGAGTAAAGTGGTATAAACGAGGAATAAAATAAATAAATTAAAGACTATGAAATTCCAAGATAATCCAATATTAATGTGGATTCAATATGTAGATAAAACTACAAGTTTAAGAATTGGATTTCCAACCAATTCAGGTTCATATAGGCACAAATAAGAATGAACTTCATGTTCATGTATAGTATTAAGATCCATGAAAAACTATGAACTTTAGGTTCATATCAACATATATTCGAAACTTCAGGTTCGAATACGTAGATCTAAATAAATTGAATTAATAGTTGTGCTTTGAACTTCATACTCAAATCGATGTATATGCACTCGAAACTTCTGGTTTGGGTTCTTGACATATGTAGGCCTCATGGAATTCTGATTTTGATTAATACAAAATCAAGGAGTTTCATGTCCTTATGTGCTCTTTAAATTCACAGAACTTCACGCCCTCAATTATTTGGAATCAAAGAACTTCAGGTTCTGATTCAATCAAAAGGACTCTAGGTCTTAATCTAGTTATATGATGAGGGTCGAGGAACTTCGGGCCCTGATCTTTTGTATAATACAAACTCATCATAATAATTAAGATCATACATAAATTAAATAAACAAACAAATAAAAAATAATAATGGCACTATATTCATGTGTAATAAGAATAAGATTTTTTTTTTCTTCTTTTAAACGAGCATGATGAAGTCTGATGGTGAGTACAAAGAAACTCGATACCATGTGATGACTCTAGCTCATATAAGAAGAAAGAAAATTCAGAGAAAGAAAACATACCAAGAGCAATGTCGTGCTGATAACGTGTTATAAAACTAGGAGGAATTGTAGAGAGAAATAAGAGGAAGAGAAACACAGAGAATTTGTTCTATGAACTTGTGTCCCTCATCTTGATAAGACCTCTTATTTATAGGCTTACAATGGTAAGAAGACATTAACAACTCATAAGTTACAAGCCCATAACTATGGTATTTAGTGTATAGGTTACATAGAATTAGAAAGGGTGAATGCTAAGAGGTATGGTGGTCATCCACCAACTCATGCATTTATAACAATTGCTAGAATTAATAACTTTCTTTCTTTTTTTTTTTTCTAACTGCAACCTGCTGTAGCTTTTCTACTTACCTTTTTTTTTTTTTTTTTTTTTTTTTTTTTCTTCCTTTCTCTAAATTAATATATTAACATATGGACTATATATATATTGTATAGTACATGTAAAACCCTAATTTAGACCCTTACCAGATAACTCCATCAATTTCAAGAATTCTCTTCATCTTTCGACTGCAAGTAAGTTTTTTTTTTTTTTTTTTTTAACATACATGCATCATATTTGTATAATTTGACTGTAATAAACTGTAATTTGAAGTTCCGTATAATTTTTTTTCAATTTTTTTTTGTACTAGTTATCTTATTCATATTTGATAGTGGGAAATATCATTTTCATATTGATACAGTTGATCAATATGACAGTGATGCTAGTTTGAATGATATTAGTGTTGAGGAGTGGGATGAGTGAATTATGTTTTTGTTTTGATGTTGAATAAATATTTTATGTTTTGGGATTGATTATTATGCTTTGAATGACAATTAGTACTTATATTTGATTATATTTAAAAGATTGTTATTGTTGAATAAGAATTAGTTGTACAATTTAATCATATTGTATTATTCATAAATTTTTCTTATTAAAATAAATTAATGTTCAAAAGGCTTACGCCTCAACGCTTCAAGGCTTACGCCTTGCATAGCGCTACTAAAAACGCCTCACCTATACGCCTCGCCTTTGAAAACATTGGTTGTGATTAGGGATGGTGAATTGAACGTTTGTAGGGTTTGCTGGAGGAGATTTTATACTAACGAGAAGCTTTTGAACCACTTTAAGATTCATGAGAAAGAGCATGCGAAGAGGTTGAACCAGATTGAGTATGCTAGAGGAGCAGGAGGGTGAAGCTGGTTGGTAAGTATTCAATGAAGATGGAGAAGTACAAGAATGCTGCAAGGGATGTTTTGACACCCAAGGCGGGGAGGGGTTTGGCGGATGAGGTGAAGCAGGCGGGGTTTTGGGTTCGCAGCGTGGTGGATAACCCTCAGAGGGCGGATACTGCATTGTGGAATCACATTGTGGATATGATGGATCACAGGAGAGCTGAGTGTTTGATGCTTATGTCGGATGATTCGGATTTCGTTGGTGTTGTGATGGAGGCCAAGCTGAGATGTCTCAAGACGGTGGTTGTGGGGGATTTTGGCGACGGGGCTCTGAAGAGGGTTGCGGCTTCGGGGTTTTCTTGGAACGAAATTCTAATTGGGAAGGCGAAGAAGGGGGCGGTGTTGGTTGTGGGAAAATGGAAAGACCGTGATGTGTTGAAGAGATTGGAGTGGACATACAAGCCAGATGAGGACCAAAGTGTGCATAGCTGGGATGATGAGATTGACGGTGAAAGCAAAGAGGAGGAAATTGAAGGCATGTGGTCCAATGATCTGGAGTTTCTGTGCTCGGCCTGGCCAGATCGTCTAGAGGTTCAGAAAGTTTATGTTCTTCATCATGATAGAATGCCGGCTAAGCCGTATATGGGACCTGATTTCGGGTATGTCTTCCGCATTCTATTTTGTTTCAGATATTAAATCCACTGTTTAAGTTTTTCCAGCAAATGCATGAAGCACAAAGAGTGAATGTTTGTTAGTTGTATGAGTTTGGTGGTGTGACTGGTTTGCGGCTTCTGTGTTTTTGACAGGAGTTTGAAGAGAACGATTCAAAAGAGGTTTATTGACTAAGGGTTCTGTTTCTTGCATCAATATATGACGAACAAGGATAGAATAGAACTTATCAAATTGTTGGGGAAGGTCAAGTCGTTTCTGGAAAAATAGAATGGTACATGTCTGTTGCCTCCCTCAGATTTAGATTTGTGGTCATTCATTTGTTCTTCTTCCTTGAAGAAAGTTGTTATTGATTAGAAATTCTGCCTAAGTTAATCATGTGCATGCTTTATATTATAAGAAAGCATGCCTTCAAAATCAGGTCAGCAACTTTGTCTGTCTAATAGCCTTAAGATGCTTCTGATTGATTGTATGGAATTACCCCAAGCAAAGTGATGGGAAATTAGGATTTGTGATGGTATGCAGTTTTGTGCAGTGTTTACCCCAAGCTATATATGGTTAGGAATTTCCAAGAGTGACGACCAAGAAGAGGAAACTGGATTTAAGATTCGTTTTGAAGACTACAATTTTCCTTTTTCGCCACCGCACGCCCTACAGAAGAGAAAATAGTGCTACATAAAAGTGTAATGTTATTAACACAAGAAACTGATATTTTTAATCCAAACTCAGATGGGCTGTTCTAGAATTGTCAAGACATGTCATTATCTCTTCTCCCAATCAAAATACTCCAACTCTTGCATTTGCCAACAAGAACTTTGAGAACGGCCTGCAATAAGAAATAACATCCATTTCACCATCAATCATCCCTGTCACGACCTCGACCAATTTCCTTACTGGAGCTTTACTTCTCGACTTCATCAGGAATTGAATTGCCAGCTCCGAACATGTTGCCAGTTTTTTACCCCAAAAAAAAAAAAAAACATGTTCTCAGGTGCAACTTGCAACAACAGGGGCATCAGAGGCTTCAAGATCAGCTCGGATTTCATCTCCACTATCTCACTTGCAGGTGTTGCAATCTTCAAAATGTTCACAAATCTCTACGTAACTCATGAATTTCCGTTGCACTTGATATATCTAGAAAGGTTTATTGACTCAGCAGACACTTGAAGGCTGATTTTCTGTCTGAAATGATGATGACTTGAGCAATGCCACGTGTGAACATATTTGGTCTGTTCCTACTAGTCCAAATTAGAAACAACAAATTAATCGTAATAGGAGTCTAAATGAACCTTAGAAACAGGTGTTTACCACGAATTATACAGCTTACCTAATCCATGTTCAAGTCCAGGAAAGACTTAATTTAGTATCCAACAGAAATGAAGCAAAGGGCAATAAATGAAAATAAATTACCAAGAAAAAACAGTCTATCTCAATTGAGTGGTCAAAACAATAACAAACCAGTGACATGACAATAATAACCAGTGGATCAACAGACAAAACAGTAATAACACATAGATGATACTTGATGACTTACGATAAGAGGCACTTCCAGCATCCAACAGAACCATGTTTAAGACTCTCTTGAAAAATCCATAGGCTCATAAGACAATTGAAGGTCCATTTTCAGTCTGAAATGCTGATGACGTGACGCATGCAATGTATGAATCTGCTTAGTCTGATCCTACCAATCCAAATTGGAAGTTGATGTTAATAGGATTTTAAATGAACAAGCAACAAAAAAGTTAATTATTTACAACTTGCTGACAAATTAACATATGAACCCTCTCCACCACACCCCTCTCCTTTCAAATCATCAAAGACCCTCCTATCCCTATCCAACAAAACAACGAAGTAAACTGTCATTACTTCACATCTCCCCAAAACCATATAGCCCCAAAAGTTTAAGCTTCGCACACAACAATGCATTCCAGGACGCAGGGTTAAACCAGCTGAATCTTACCTCCTTAACCAGCTGCAACCATATACATAAAGCTACGCAATTAGTATAAATTCCTCCATTGTTGAGAAAGAAAGGGATTTTAAAATAGTATGAAATAAGTTGGCTCCCATCCGTAGTTTCTTATTCTGTGTGGCTGACTCCTTTAACAGTACAAAAACAATAAGAGAATAATTAATTACATAATACAATCAAAAAGATCCTTGTTGGTTAATTTGTGGGTTTGATCCTCACCTTCCAGCTTGCATCGCAAAGCTTCAGTGTCAATCTCATCCAGTAAGTCCTCTGCATCCAAGACAGCATGCTTGAGCTTGTTAAGCCACTCTCTCACAGCAGTGTTCACAATTTGCATCTCCTCTGCATCATTGAGCATCGCGAACAAAATCAACAGTGTCGTCTTCAGGTTCATGAGGAGTAGTTCGTCGAGTTTCTTCTGCCGAAATAAGTTGATGAACTCGGCTGAAGTAACTCTGTCACACAACACCTCGATAGAAGCAGAGATGAGAGCCTCTCTGATCAAAGCTGCTGCCATTTTTCTCTGCTTTGGAAGGGGATTTGGATGAAGTGATATTCCAAGGTTTGCAGAACTTGGAAATACAGGTTTGTAAAAACTTTTTGATATTGTAAATAACATGAACTTGTAATTAAGCTTTGAAAACTCTTTTCACTTTGAACGACTGTTCTTTGTGGGACAACTTTTGAAACCTTTCTGTGCACTCAAAATCGTGGAACTGTGGCCACTGATGTTAATATGCAAAGTTGGATGAAATAATATTGCGTACACTGGGCAAAATGGTACAATATGCTATCAACTTTTTTTTCTTTTTCTTTTTGGTCGGACAAAGATGCTATCATATACCACCAGCAAATTCCAATTTTGAATGTTAGCAGAATTTCAGGACTTAATGCTCATGGAGCTATTATAATTGTGGCTGAAAAAATGGTGTAATAGTGGGGCTGAAGTGGAAGAACAAGGGATGAGCAAAGCAGGGGAGAGGAAGATGCTCTCAATTTTATTTTATTTTTCATCTTTATTTGATCATAGTTAGATGACTACACAAATTTCCAACTAGGAGCAAGCACCATATTAACTCATTAACAGCATATACAATATATAATACATTTTATAAATACATAAAAAATTCTCTCATTTACATGTTCAAGTTTCTACATAAATCAAATTTCTCAAGAATAAAATACTAAATACCTGATTTTCTCAAAGTTGAAGCGCGGCACCCTTTGTTTCAAATAATTGCAGAACACACCGCTTAAGAAAAGAAAGCATACCATTTCTCTTTATCAAATCAGCTCACAGAAAATGGTTGTTGTGTATCACTTGACGCCTCTCTCTCCACTTGCCCAAGATCGGCAAACTATAAAAATAAAAATAAAAATAATGAGCAATTTAAGGAGATGCAAGCTTTCCCAGTTATTACTGATATTTAAAAATAAAAATAAAAAGTTTGAAGAGCAAAGTTACTTGATGATGACTTTCTTACCTCTTTGCAGAGTCTTTGATCCTACAAAATAATTGCAACACAGCCACTTATAAGAAGCATTTCTAGCCTCCATTAGAAAATTTCAAACAGAAAAATGTTTACAAATCCTTATGTAACTCATCAATTTCCATTACAGTTGAGATATCTAGAAAGGTTCATTGACTCAGCAGACATTTGAAGGCTGATTTTCTGTCCCAAATGATGATGACTTGAGCGATGCAACGTATGAACATGTTTGGTCTGTTCCTACAAGTCCAAATTAGAATCCACAAATTAATTGTAATAGGAGTATACTTTATAATTTTGGTGATAATACATTCTAAATGAACCTTAGAATAATGCTGGTTTTAATCAATGTAGACAGTTGTGTATATAAAACCGCAAATTATAAAGCTAGCCTAACCCTTGTTCAAGTCCAGGACAGATTTGTATAAATTCCTCCATTGTTGAAAAAGAAACGGATGAACAATCACTTTTGAAAAATTGTATGACATAAGAGGCCTCCTTTTTTATTTTGTGTGGCTGACTCCTTTTAACAGTACAAAAACAATAAGAGAAATAATTAATTACATAATAGTCATAGAGGTCCCAGCTGGTATATGCAAACTACTATTGATTATTAGAAATTTTAAATTTTGTATTGTTGTCCCCCCTCCCCCCACCCATTGCAGTTATTAAACAGTTATGATGAGGCAAAAGAATGAAACGAAAACAAGTGTTAGAAAGTAAACCTCCAGATCACCAAAAGATCTAATTGCGACTTTCCATTTAACAAGCGATGTTTGTGATCAGAATTACAAGAGCATAACATATCTACACAAGCTTCAAGCTGGTAATAGATTAGAAAAGATGAGACAGCATGCCAATGGGGAAGGAAATGCGGATGCGAGTTTGTGCCATGCCACCTATGTCAAAAAGTAGGCTTCTGCAGTTCAAGATAAGCAAAACCTGCTTTCATTAGAGGAAACAAAAACATTACAAAACAGGGGACAAGTTATCTACTGGATAAGCTAGACTACTCAACTAACACCGCAAATTGAAGATTAAACATCCTAACATTACAGGAACCAAAATATAAAATACAGCAGCACTCCACTAGGAACATAAAAGAAATCTAAAAACAGAGTGTGGTTGAAGACTGACTGCGACATTAACATATAAAAGCATTCATCTCCTGTCTTATAAAAGCATTTTTTTTCTTATGTCTAATAAAAAACCAAGGCTTAACAAGGAAAATGAGAGGCTGAAACAAGCTTAATTCAATATCAATGTTCTCTCTCCTCCACCTAAGACCACCTGTTGATACTAAGATAATATACATGCCGTACTTAGGAAAGTACAACTTAAGCTCACCAGTTGAACCCTAAACCCTAATAATATACTGTGAGTTTTGTCTTACAACTTAAGCTCACAGGTTATCCATAGACATTGAATACAATTTAAACTAGCTCAAATGAGACTCAAGTACATTTTTATTACAAAAATAGTACCTCAAAATGTTGTGCATTCAATGCCTGTATTTGGGAATGTGTCAGTTGAGATATTCCAGGTGAACCTTTCTATTTCTCCACGTTGTGACAATTGTTCCGTCGAAAAACATAGAGCTATATTAAAAAGTAAACCCTACTCTGGAAATGACACATAAAGAAACCTTGTAAATGAATAGCTCTCCAAGAGAAGATATGTTGTCCTGCAGAAAGAATGCTAATTATTCAGCATTTGAGATTTAAATAGGATATAAGTTGTGATCAGCAGAACAAGCAGAATGAGAAATAAAGCAAATTTAACCAGAATTTATTGAGCAAAATAATAATAGAAATCAGATTGAGTGTTTGTGTTAAGTACTTTGTATGTGAGCGAGAGGGAGAGAGAGCTCATATCTTATGATCACTTCTTCGCCTATCTTGATGCAAGGAATGTGAGATACCTTTTCTACAAGGCAAAATAATGGTCGATGCACAGATAAGAAAGAGATGTCGGCAAACGCTCTTCTGGCAGGAATTGGATACTGTCACACCCACAAATATGTAGCCTTTGCAGCGAAGAGAGGCGTTCAAGTTCCTCTCCTGGCAGGAATTATAGACTAACAGGCCGTAATATATAGAGTGCGAAGAGTGGTATTGAGCAGCTGTTCCTTGAGAAACGTCTACAAGATATTGCCACCAAGTCCTTGCAAACCCCAGTAATCTCCCACTGTAGGGCACAGTCTGTCACAATTCAAAATATGAATATATTGCAGGTTGGGAGGCAAATGACACAAGATTTTGAAGATCATATATCCCCAAATGTCGAAGGCTGTGAGGGTGCCAATGTGTTTAGGCAATGACTTCATTCTGGCATCTACTGACTGTGACAAAAGTAGGCTTCTGCAATGTAGTTGGATTTCAACAATCTCAAGTGATGCATGGTTTATTAAGAATTTTATTATGAACCATAATATGAGGTTGTCAATGTATAATGATCATTGTAAGTTGAAGTTGCTCTCCGTTGCCGAGACACGTTTTGCTTCTACAATTGTGATGCTTAAAAGATTTAAGCAAGTGAAACAAGGCTTAGAGCAAATGGTTATTAGTGAGCAATGGGACATTTATAAAGAGGATGATGTGGTAAAAGCAAGAACGGTGAAGGAAAAAATATTGGATGAGTGCTTTTGGGAGGACATTGATTACATACTTAACTTTACTTCTCCAATATATGAGATGCTTAGGTTGAGTGACACGGATATGCCTTGTCTTCACTTGATTTATGAGTGGTGGGATAGTATGATAGAAAAAGTGAAGACAATTATATATCGAAAGGAGCGCAAGCAACTCAATCAAGAGTCAATGTTCTTCAATGTGGTGCATGAAATTTTGGTGGACCGATGGACAAAGAGTAGCACACCACTCCATTGCTTGGCACACTCTCTAAATCCTAAGTAAGTATTGTCTTTAGTAAATTTCTCCTTGTGTTTATCATTATAGTTTTATAATTTTTATCATATACTTCTAGGTATTATTGCAAGGAATGGCTTGATATGGCTCCTAATCGTTGTCCTCCACATAAAGACATTGAGATTACAAGGGAGAGGAAGAAATGTATTGAAAGATTCTTTTCTAATGAGGTGGAGAGAAGAACGGTTAATGAGGAGTATGCCTCTTTTTCAGCATGTATTGAAGATTTTTCGGGTATGGACTCTATGAAAGATAGAGGTTTCATGGCTCCGGTAAAATGGTGGGTTATCCATGGAGCTTCCACACCAAAACTTCAAACCATAGCATTGAAGCTACTTGGACATCCTTCTTCCTCCTCATGTTGTGAAAGAAATTGGAGCACTTACAACTTCATTCACTCTATTAAGAGGAACAAGATAACACCGGAAAGAGCGGAAGATTTAGTATTTGTGCATAGCAATCTTCGTCTCCTTTCAAGGAAAAGGCCCGAATATAAAGAAGGGGAAACCCATATGTGGGATGTTGGAGGAGATGCATTTGATTCCATGGATTTGGAAAATGCCGGAGTGCTTGAGATTGCAAACCTCTCTCTTGATGAACCGGACTTAGAAGCCATCGTATTTACCCATGATGATGAATGAAGTTAGAGCTTTGAGAAGTGATTTCTAATGTTTTAATTTGTGCTTTGTTTATGGATACTTGTATTTTGTGTGTTTTGTTTAATTTGTGCTTTGTTTATGGAGATTTGAATGAAGTTATGTGTTTTGTTAATGTTTTGAACTTATTATGGATGAAATATCAATTTTCAATTTATATTATTTTTAAATATATATATTATTTTAATCGCCGTATCGGTGCCGTACCCGTATCCTACTTTTTGGAGATTTGCCGTATCGGCGTATCGAATCGTATCGTATCGCCGTACCCGTACCCGTATCGGTGCAACATAGCAAATAAGCAATGAGTATCGATGAAAACTTTTTATTGATAAGAAACGTGCTTTCATTACAAGAGAAATAAAAACAATACAAAACAGGGGATAAGTTATCTACTGGATTAGCTAGACTACTCAACTACCACCACAGATCAGAGATTAAACATCCTAACATTACATGAACGAAATCTAAAATACAGCAGCAGTCGAATCACAACATAAGTGAAATCTAAACAGAGTGGAATAACACAGAGTTGCTGTGTGAAATGCGGGGGCATGAACCTATCCATAGGCATTAGATTCGATTTAAACTAGCTCAAATGAGACTCAAATACATTTTTTTCATATAAAAGTACCTAAAAATGGTTTATCAATGGAGATATTCCAGGTAAACCTTTTCTGTTTCTCCTCGCTGTGACAATTGTTTTATAGAAAAACAAAAAGCTATACACAAGAGAAACTTTCCAAATGAAAAGCTACCCAAGGGCCAAGAGAAGGTATGTCGTCCTGCAAAAAGACTGCTAATTATTCAGCATTTGATACTCCAAATAGGATATAATTTCCTGAGCAACACGTTATTAGAACTCAGATTGATTGTTTTTTTCTGGAAAAATTATTTTATCTGAAAATAACAAAAAGCGTGAAATTATTAGAAATGAGATGAATTTTTATCCAACATGTATGATTTTGATCTGAAAATAATTATTAAAAATTATTTTTATCTGAAAATAGCATGAGACCAGTAAAAAACAGCGACAATGCAAATGACAAAAAGCTATGATTTTGATCAGATGCGTGAAATTATTAGAAATTTGGAGATTGAATTTGGGCAATGTCCAACATGTATTTGAGTTTTTAGAATATGTGTTTTGGTTTTTGCATTCAATTAGAACAAGAGAAGCAGTTTTTTACGGTAAGAGAAGGCACATACCTGACTAGCTCATATTATATGATCACTTCGTAGCCTATCTCGATGCAAGGAATGTGAGATATCTTGGCCCAATCTTGTCCCGTCTTATTCTTGTACCTCTTCTCCAGGGCAGGACAAAAGAGGATAAACAGATGAGAAAGAGATGGCGGCAAACCCTCTTCTGGCAGGCATTGGAGACTGGGACAGCCAATAATGGATAGATGTTGAAGAGAAGTGAGGCGTTGAAGTTCCTCTCCTGGCAGGCATTGGAGACTGGGACAGAACATAATATATAGCTCTTGAAGAGAAGTGAGGTGTCGAAGACCCTTTCCGTCCAAAGATTTCAGAGTTGATAGAGAAACGATGCGGAGAGAGTGTGAAGAGTGGTAGGGAGCAGCTGTTCCTTGAGCAACGTCTCCAATACATGGTCACTTCGACTGATAAAAAATTGTTCAACGGAGACAAGTGCTTGCAAACCCCAGTACTCTCCCACTGATGAAGCCCTCAGTCTCTCACAATTATTAATGCTAAAATCTCGTAGGTTGGGAGGCAAACCCCCATCTTCTGCAAGTGACTCCAGATTCGGAAGATACCCTATCGACAAAGATCGAAGGGCTGTGAGGGTGTGAAGGCGTTTGGGCAATGACTTCAAATTCTCGCATTCGTCGACTAGAAAGTGAATCAGGTTGGGAGTAGGCAATTCTCCCTCGTGAAAACACTCCATTTTTGGACATTTATAGACTTCCAAGTATTTGAGATGGCTGAGATTCTCAACAGCTCCTTCTTCTTCAATCAAGGAAAGGGATTCCAGATTCTCACACTCATGAATGTAAAGGCACATCAATTTGGGAAAAATTCCCAACGGGAAGGACCTCATTGAATCACAGCTATTTTGTATCCACAAATAGTCAAGCGATGTCAATTTGGCCAATATCTCATGGGGTAGGAATTCTAATCTCCTACAATTGTGTATAGAAAGCCATGTCAACGTAGTGGGTAGGCCATCTTTAGGGAACGACGACAACGTTGGACAATTCCAAAGAGTCAAAGTTTGAAGACGATTGCAGTTGGGCAAGCACTGTACGTCAACAACATTTCGAATCTCTAATTGGGACAGGAGCTATGTCTCTAACAATGATAACATAACTGTTTTGCATCCATCTATTTTCAATTCTTCAAGAGATTTATAGTTAAGACTATTGGTAGTTGTGGTAGTGGCCCTTCCATCATGTAAAACTACACACCCAGACACCGTAAGCTTCTTCAAGCAAGGCAACTCACAAGGCAAACTTCCTCTCAGCTTCGGACACTTAATTAGAATCAGCTGCTGGAGACGAGGAAAGTCTGGACCATATTCACCCCCACTTGCACTTCCACTTGGCACCCATTCCTCCCACTCTAGCATCTCTCTAAACTCCAGCTTCTCCAGAGATTGAAATGGCTGAGTTAGATAAGCTCCATTTCTGTCATAGAATTCAACGCCAATCATCTTCACAAACTTCATTCTTTCTATATAGAGTTCTTTGAGTGTCGGTAGCCGCCCAACTGGTGGGAGCGACCAACAATAACTACAGTCACTGAGATGCATGACTAGTATGTTAGAAAAAGACGAGTCTCCTAACCAATTCGGAAAATTGGTTCCACCATAGAATCTGATGGTCAATTTCTCCAAATTCACGCAAGGCTGGAGCTTGTCGAGTACATCTTTCTCCTTTTGGGAATCATCAGCATCCTCCGCACCCCATGAAAGCTCTAACTCCTTGAGATCTTTCTTGTGCTTCATATTGGCATGCAGTGCATCCCTCGCATCAACTACATTTTGTAGCTTCAAAATTGATAGTTTTCCTCGAAGTTGCAGGAACTCCCTCAGTTCTCTTATGCCTGACCCAGTAGATTTGCCCACAACAAACGCAGTCAATGTTCTCAAACTTTTCAGTCTACCCATTTGCACCGGCATCTCTTCAATTTTAGTTCCACTGACATCAAGATGATGCAAATTAATCAACTCCTTCATGCATGCAGGCAATTTAATAAGAGATCTACAACCTCCCAACATCAATTTTTGCAAATTAATCAATTTTCTGATGTTTGCAGGCAATTCAAGGAGAGAGGAACAATTTGACAATAGTAATGTCCACAAGTTGTAGAGATTGCAAAGTACCCCAGGCAACCTTACAATTACAGTATGGGAAATATCCAAGTAGCGCAAGTGAATGAGGTTTGCAATAGAATCAGGTAACGCAGTGACATTTTGATAACGTGACAATGATAACACCCGTAAACATCTTAGTGATGGCAACAAATCTTGTAGAACTTTTTTACTTACAAAAAATCTTTCTTGTCTATATGGATTTAAAGAGGTAGGTAGGAAGGTCCGCAAAAATTTAATTAGCCTCATATAATGGTTCAAATCTTGGAGCAGCATCAAATTTTCCCCTAGCATATGACAAATGACGAGCTCTTTTAACTTCACGGGATACCCCACCTTCAAGCCTAAGGCAAAACCCCCGAGATATGAACATAGCCAATTCATTAATGAGATCATGCATAATGAAGCTGAATTTCCTTGACTTTTGAAACAACGATCGTGATAATAGCTCATCAAAGTATCTTCTAGCCAATGTTTCCATCCTTTTTCCATTCTCAGCTTTTGGAATTATACATTCTGCAATCCATAATTGAACTATATCTTCCTTTTCAAACTCATAATCCTTTGGAAAAATTGAACAATAAGTAAAACATTGTTTCAACTGAGCAGGAAGGTAATGGTAACTCAACCCTAGAGCCGGAAGAATGTTAGTTGTATCATAGGGTTGGTCCCAAAAACTATCATTTAGTATTCTATTCCAGTACTTGAAATCTATATTGCAACGTAACAAACCCCCAAGTGTTTGTGCAGCTAAAGGCAACCCTTTGCATTTGAGTGCAATTTGCTTTCCAATGTCTTCCAAGCTTGGATGTGCACTACAGTTTTCATTTCCAAATGCATGTTTTGAAAGTAACAACCAACAGTCCTCATGTGACAGTGGTTCCAAGTATTGAATAGGGACATTTTTCATGACAGATGCTATATTTTTGTTCCGTGTTGTTATGATGACTTTACTTCCCCTTGCTCCTGACGTAAAAGGAGTTTGGAGGAACTTCAAATCAGTATAATCCTCATTCCATAGGTCATCCAATACAAATAAAAATTTCCTTCCCTTTAGTTGTTCTCTTAGTTCAACTTGGAGCAAATTCAAATCTGTCGTATTACAAGGCTTTGAAGTGACTGACTCAAGAAGAGTTTTAGTTATCCTAATAGCATCATAATCTTCTGAAACACAAGCCCAAGCGTGAAATGTAAAATGACCTTTCACCTTATCGTCATTGTAAAGCACTCGGGCAAGGGTTGTCTTGCCAACCCCGCCCATTCCAACAATGGTGAGGACAGACACATCATCCTTGCTTGCGTCATCAGATAACAAAATTTGCAATAGATTTTCTTTGACTTCATCTCTACCATAGACACAAGGTTCATGAACCAAGGAAGTTGTTGGAGTTCTTTGTGAAACCTTCCGCCCAGCATCTTCTCTCAGACCAAGAGCACTTTTCAGTTGTACAAAGTTTTCTAACCTTGCTTGTAACTCTTGTATCTTATCATTCATGCTCTGATAAAAATGATTACGAGAAGAAAAGAGCAAGTTCCGCACCTTATTGGTAAATTTTCCAGTTTGATCTTCACCTTCGAACTTGCATCGTAAAGCTTCCGTGTCGATCTCATCCAGTAAGTCCTCTGCATCAAAGACAGCATGTTTGAGCTCGTCGAGCCAATCCCTCACAGCAGGTTTCTTAATTTGCTTCTCCTCTGCGTCATCGAGAACTGCGTATAAGGTCAACAGTGTCGTCTTCAGCTTCATGAGTAGTGGCTCATCGAGTTTCTTGTGCCGAAATAAGTCAACGAACTCGGGTGATGTAATTCTGTTGCACAACACCTGGACGGAAGCAGAGATAAGAGCCTCTCCGATCAAAGCCATGTCTTTTCTCTTCTCTGCAGACTCCAAGGGATTTAGATGAAGTAAAATATTCCAAGATTCGCAAGTAGCTAGGCTAGCACAACTTGGAAATACGGGTTTGTAAACAAGTATGGAAGCTTTTTAAGACTGTAAATAACATGAACTTGTAATCTTCGGCTTGGAAAACCCTCTCTCTTTCAAGGATCCTTCTTTGTTTGTGGCTGAAAACTTTTCTGTGGCCTCACATGGGGGGATGGGGTCGGCAAAGTTGGACGCAAAAGCTTTTGAGAAATTGTTGGTGGACTTCTTCAATTTACTCGTATGGGGTGGGTGGGACCCACACTGGCAGAAATGGTACAAGACAACTTTTCTCATTTTTTGGTTGGACAAAGATTATGAACTTTCTCAAACTTGGGAATTGTCCTTGCTTGAATCACACAACAAATAATGGTATCAAATATTCAAGTAATTAAGAGCATTTCAATTTCTAAAACTGATAGCATTTGTCAAATCTGTGAATCTTGGGCATTCCGAGTGGAATATTATCAGTGACTGTTTCCTCCCTTTCTCCCATGTTTCTTGTTGTTTCTAGTTTCTTGTTTCTTGTTCGACGATGATGTTGTGATTCTTATCTTCCAAGCCTGTAAAGTGAAGTGTCTATGAGGTTTTGATGGAACCATTTGAAATCAATTCTGGGACCACGACGTGCTTCAACAGTAGCACTTACCAAACTGGGAGGGTATGAGCTAGCAACAGACAAAGTAGTGCATGAGAAGTCTTTTTTTCTTGATTGCCTTCTTTTCTTGGTGAGAAATGGATCATTGCTCAGAAGATTTTTATTTTATTTTATTTTTTTATACAAGCAATATTGAGGGTAGGGAGAAATCGAATCCAGAACCTCGAGTGCAGGAGTAAATGCTCTTAATTACTTGAGTTACAAACCCCTTACAGTAGATTTTACATCCTTGCTTGAATCCCACAAATTGCAAATCGCAGTTTGCTTCAATATCTTTAAAGAGAGCGAGATATTCACGAATCAACCAAATATATGCATGGCAAATTGCAAATCGCAGTTCACTTCTTCTAAATTATAGTTTTAGAAAGAAATCTCCAAACCAATGTGGCCTCGCCTCAAGGCTAGGACTACACATCTCAAGAAAAATGAGCCAACTGATGGGCTATGTCTTGTGAGATTCCACCTTCGATTAATTACTTTCCTCCACTCAAGCCTTAATCAATTCTTCCACTCAAGCCTGTCCTCCACTCAACTATCACAATGCAAATTTCAATTTTGAATATTTACAGATGTCATAGTTTGATTGGGTTGGGATTCTTATCTAAGATTCTGACCTGGTATCCCTGGTTAGTACATGGGAAGAAGGGCAGGTGAAGAAACTTGCTAAGCATCCCTGGTCACTAATAAATAAAATGAAAGGTTGCTAAGCATCCCTGGTCACTAATAAATAAAATGAAAGGTGGAGAAGTTGCTAGGCTAGCTGTAGGATAAACTTAGCAATAGCACAACAAAGCATAAAATGAAAAGGAAAAGAGAAACAAAAAAAGAGAGAGGAACATATCAATTTGAGCCAATTTTATTGTTAGAATATCAGAATATTCTTTAACAAAATAAATAGTATGGTGAAACTTACACTACTGACCCTCAACGAAACACAAATTTGAGTGAACAACGTTATATTGTCAGTGTTTTTTTTTTTTTGGGTGTGTTTTTGTGGCTTTATGGTTTTAGCCTCGTTGATCAAATATTTGGCATCAACATGTTATGTACTTCGTTCTTTCACCTTATAAATATAATTAGCTCATTGCCACACGCTAATGCGTTTGTCAATTATGACCCACACTGGAAAAAACTGGTACAAGATGTTGGAAATTTTTTTAGCTGATATCAAGTATGACCAGCAAATTCCAATTTTGAATAATACACAATTTCAAAAGGAGGACATGCTCATGAAACTCTGCAGTTAATTCAAAGAGAAATAGAACCCAAAAGAAAATGGAGATACAGATGTCATTATTTGATTGGTTTTGGTTGGAATAATTATCTGAGATGCTGACCTGGCATCCCTTGTCTTTGTTTTTGAGTGCTGCTAAACGAACCCTAAAATTAACTGAGTACACCCTACTACTAAATTATTTATTGAATTACTCATTTACCCCAATATAAAATGACCAAAAATGATATATTGAATTGTGAAACAAATATGATTTTAAAAAGTACACCCTACTCACCATATTCAACCCTAATCAATTTTTTTTTTTTTAAGAAAAACTTATTTTTACCAAAAGGATATCTACTTTTCTTCTTCTTCTTTAAAAATCTCAGAGTCCACAAAACCCTCAAAACCCCATTTTTATTTATTTTATCCCATCGCCTTTCTTTCTACTCTCAACTTGTAGAAATCATTTTATTCTCAATCACATTAATTTATAAGCCTTGTGTCAGCTAAAACCCCTATAATTTTCAATTGAGAGAGTAAAATAGATGTGTTAGCTGGATTTGAAATGAAAAGAAGAAAATATGGAAGACAAAAGAATACATGATATTTCCAGTTCCTTCTGGTTATGTTTGTTAGGGCAATAATTTGCAATGAGCAGCACTTCAAATAATAATTAGAATAATAAAAATAACCAGGTCTCCTCCAACACCTACACCGATTACAGGGAATTCTTCCCTAAACAAAATGCTCCACAACTTCAATCCCATGCATTCATCTCCTCCCACCTATCGCACTCGAAGCTTGTTGCCATCATGAAAGTATATGCAGGATGGATTATTAATTACGTTGTCAACCAGTCAGATTGGTGATCATTTGATTGGAAATAGAAGGGGTTTTTTTTTTTCTTTTTCTGGCTAAAATTGGCGTCGTTGAGTTTCGTACTTGGGATTCCTTGAATCTATTTCTGAAGAAGAAGATAACTAACGACGTTAGCTTTTGTCCGTTTGGCAAAAATGTATTTTTATTTTCGATTCACTACCATATATGTCGTGGCAGTTGTTTTCACCATTAAATTGTATTATATTTGATGTGGCAGCTTTATATTAAAAGTCAAGTAGGGCAAACAAAATCCAAGCAGAGGATTCAGATCCATTAAGATGTTGTGTGATAGAGTGTATTAGGGTGTACTAGGGGTATTTTTGGTAGTTAAATAGGGTGTACTGTTGCGTCGATTCAGCTGCACCAAAATGAATTCAGCTGCATTCTCAACTTGTGATACTCGCAAGTGCACGAGCCGTTTGGTAGTATAGCATATGTAAGTGCGAGGTCGATCCCACGAGGATTGGTGATTGAATGATCCAATTTGTTTCCCCTACACAAAATAGAAATGAAAAAGAAAATAAATAAAACAAGAAAAAAAAAAGAAATAACTCAAGCAAATAAGTTCCCAAGTTCAATTAGATTAACGGATTGATTCTAGCTAAAGTATGATTAAGCCATGGTGTTTGGTCCTAACCTTGTGTTCCTAATTCCCTAATTTGATCATTTGTTGTCTAACCTAAAATTAAGCATTAGGAACCCATTAAGCATAGAAGAACAATTTAAACAACCAAGCATGTATCTAATCCCTATTGTCGAATGTCCATACATACTCTTCCTATTCATAGTTCAATTCGAATTAAAGCATGGTGTCTACTCTTAATTCAAACCAAGATAGCTAACATGCAAGCCTAAATGGTGATCAATCATTCAAACTAGCATATTAACTTATAAGCATAATGAATAAGAACAAAAACCATAATTGAAACTTGGAAACTAATTAAACTTGAATACTTAAGAAAGAATGCACATTACAAATAAAATTAAAGTAGAACTTGAAAACTTGAAGGAAAATTTAGTAAAATCATTTTGTTACAACAATTGACAACTTGAAAGGAAACTAAGAGAATTTGAGGGAGAGAAGGGAAGGGAGCTCTAGAGAAGTGTTTGAGAGCTCTCCCCTTGGGGTTTGCTGGTTTCTTCTTTTAGCATGGAGGTCTAGCTCTTTATTTGCTGCCAACCCATGTGCTGCTAGTCTTTGTTGCTGGCTAATAAAGTTCTTTTGCTGCTGCACATGTGTTGCTGAAAAAACGAATTCTTCTGAATCAGGCTTCAGTGTTGGACGGGCTGAGGACTCTAGATATGTTCAATGGGGCTGAAATTTGGATATGTTATACTAGACACCCATTGGAACAACTTCCATGAAGAAAGTATTCTCATCTGAGCAGCACAAGTGTACGTTTCGGGTCTTGCAAGTTGACTGTTCGGCAGTAGACTGGAACTTACTTCATTACAGTCAGCTTGTGGCTTGTTTTGGGCTTGATCTTCCCTCCTACAAAATCTGGAAAAATCTGGATCTTCAAACTCTTTGAATTATCTTTCCAAGCATATGCAGCCCAGCTCAAGGCAAAATCGGAAAGCCCTTCAAATGTGATATTTGGCCCAGTAACGCAGATGCTGCCGAATTTGACCTTAAGTTGCCAAAACTTGTATAACTTTCTCTAGAAGACTTGGAATCATGAACCGTAACATTCACCAGAAACTAGACTTCCGTATCTTTTCAATGATATATGGTTGATCATCTGGTTCTTCTTGATGTCCAATTCGTGAAGTTGACTGATCTGCAGATACCGTTTTGAGCTAACTTGTCTCCAAAATGCATTTAATGAGTCTCAAGCTTATTACACTAAAACAAACACAAAATTTATTAAAAGCACAAGTTTAACTCAAAAACATAATCAAATCATAAGTTAGAAGGGTACAAAATGATATATAAATATGCACTGATCAAATACCCCCAAACCTAGATTTTGCTAGTCCTCGAGCAAAACAACGGAAAACAAAGATAAAAATAAAACAAGAAGTTAATTAGACCACTTTCGTAGGTAACTCGATTGCATTGAGCGCATGCAACAAGCCTTTAAACCTCTAGGCATCACTAGTAGGAGGAGTTGTGTCTCCTGAGGGTTTAACAGATACGATACCTACAAACGATTTACTGACTTTGTAAAACAAAGTAATTAGAAAACTTTAAAAAAATTGTGTTAGTCCTTTACGCAAAACAACAAAAACAAAAAACAAAAAAACAAAAACAAAAACAAAAACAAAAAATAGAAATAAAAACAAAACAAAAATAAGACTCAAAACAATCTTCCTGAACATTTTCTGAAGAGAAATGACTCATGCACATGACTCAAAAGTTTTAACAATAAAAGCTCAGTTTTGATCAATATTTACAGGGTGGCAAAGTTCAAAACACAACATGCTCAAAGTGTAGTAGTGTGATAGCCAAATGCAACAAATTCCCCAGTCTTAGTTTTCACACAATTTCGAAAATCATACAAAGCACAAGTTCAACTTCAAATCTCACCAAAGTTGTCCTCTCACAAATTAATCACTCAGAAGAGGGCTACAATGCATCACTCAGTTATAAACATGAGATTAGAGTTAAACCATAAAGGATTTAACTCAAAATAGGAAGATGAAGAACTTGCATTAATATGATCTCAAGAAGGATGCCAAACACTTAAAAGTAAGAAAATGCATGCAATTCAACCACATGACATTTAAGATCAATTTAGGTCTTTAAGATAGGTTGTAATGGGGCCAATGGTATAAGGTGAGTAAGAAATGAAAGGTATGGATAATACAAAGTCTAAGAAACTCGCAATGTAAGAGCATAAAATAATTGTTTACAAGACTTCGAATCATCATGATTAGATTTTTTTTTTCTTTTACATGATCAAAACTCCTTATACCTTCATTTACATGATTCATACTCCTTTCCTTTAATTGAACAAACACCAATTTATTTTGAGGCCAATAAGGAAACCTAAAAACGAAATTTCATTCAACCACCACATAATCACAACTTTTCTCTTTTCTTTCACGAATTGTGTGATTCTCTCTTTTTTTTTTTTTTTTTTTTTTTTTCTTTTTTAATGTAATATCCCTTCCCAAACTTAGCATGAAAAACACATCCGAATTAGAGCTCATGAGTTCCTTAGAAAGGTAAATATTTGTTTTTCGGGCTAAGGCGAGGAAATATAATTGGTAAAATGAAAGAAAAGGTTTACTTGTAGGCTCAAAATGGTTAACAATGGAAAATCATGCTTAAGCATGCATAAAGTTAGCTTGAAAGGCACAAATGATCCAAAGAGGGCCTTAATATCACTTCTTAAATGTCATGAAATCAAATTGCATAAGAATGAATGACTTTTAAGTGTTCAACCAAATCAATGAATAATGAGATCAAACAACAACTTTGATGACAAGAAAATAAGAGTATGTGTATAACACTCATGAAATGAAGCACAAGGCTCAAAAGCTCACATTATATGGTTATATAAGTCTAATTTATGCTTGATACAATTCTTTGGGTCATGCAAATCCTTTAATTGGAAAATTATGAAACAAATGGCACGTGCAAAGGTTTCGAACATATCAAGCTAGAATGATGCCAAATTTTATTTTTTTTTAATTTTTTATAAAATGAAATCCAATTTTCATTTAAGTCATGCAAACATTTATCACAATCTCATCATAAGTGTTCGGAAAGTGACTCAAAACAAAACAAGACTCAAATTATAGAAAAAAAAAAAAGAAAAACAAGCAAGAAATTAATTAATTAATTATTTTTTAATTTTAAGAAAAACCAAATTTACTTGCTAAACTCCAATACCCCCAAACCTAGAAATGAACATTGTCCTCAATGCTTAAAAATTAGGAACAAGCAATGTCATAACAAGAAATGAAAGGTACTAAAGTAAATATAAAATCACAAAACACACAAGAATTAAAATACAAAAATAAAATAATTACAAAATAAAAATTACAAAACAAACAAACAAATAAAAAAGAAATGAAATAGTAAAACACTCGAAACAGAAAGCCCTAAACAGACAGTCTTACGCAAACTAAAACCCAAACGACTGAAAGCCCAACCCAAAAGAAGTTAACCCACTTTGAAACCTAAACAACGGTGAAAACCCGACCCACAAAGAAATCCGAAGCCCATACGTTTAAAAAAAATTTATTTTTGAATTTTTTATTTTTTATATTTATTTTTTAAGATGACACGTGAATTGGGAGCGCAAAGGCAGGATTTTTGAAAAGAGAGAATGTGGTCCCTGATGTCTCGGCTCTTGTGAGTCACGGGCAACAAAGTGAGGGACGTGTCACAAGCAGAGGCCCCTCACACATTCCCAAGCCAGAATTATTGGCCTCTTGGGTGAAGCGGGACGACTTTTTCACTTTGAAGGTGGTGAAAGGTGAAAATGCAATTAAGGGGGGATTGGGGAACGGGTGTGGCGACAAATAGATATAAGCCGTAAGGGCTGCGCAGAACTCAGAAGCGCAGTGGCTAGGGTTAAGCAGAAACTAAGTCTATAAAAGAGAAAGAGAAAGAGGGGGGAAAACACACAACTCAGAAACACACAAAAGAGAAAAGAAAGAAGAAAAGAAAGTGAGAAATCAAATGGTCTCTTCCTGCCCATTTTCATTGGATCTCAACCTAGCTCCACCGACTCAATACTCAATACTCAATCTCAACCTAGCGGCACCAGTATGGATGCCCTACTTTGCCTCCGCACGGGGGCCTGTGATAGTAACTGACTCAATACTCCTAGACAACGATATTGTCATTGGAGTGGCTAGAAATTTAGTGACTCCCAAAGATATACATGTGCTAGGGACAAGGGATGACAACCGGGTCGTGAGCGATGCCCTGGCATTAAGTGTGCAAAGTACGGCAACAGTCGCAAGTTTGGGTCATCGCCTACTTGCGAAGTCCCATGAGGTAGAGGTGTTGAAAGGTCAGTTGGCGGCTGAGCGAAATATGGTTGAAGAGTGTCAGAGTGCTATAAAAAGTTTGAAAAGAGAAAGGGCAAGGATAGTGGAGGTGAATTGACACCAGCTAGAAGTATTGCGGGATGAGAATAAAAACCTATCAAAGATGGTAGAGTTGTACTCTTGAGACATGCGTAAGCAGCTAGAGGACCTAGACCGACCGGGTAAACGCAAGCAAACAGATCACGAGAGAAGTTACGCTCAAGCTAAGAGTGCGATCTTTGGGAGCTCGAGTGATGAGCCCCAAGAGGTTGTGCGTGAAAACCCAGAAGAGGACAGCCAGAGGGCCAAACTCAAAGCTCCAATGGTCGAGACACCGAGCACTGTGAAAAAGTGATTTTCTAAAGTATTATTGGTGTGCCTGTTTGTTTCGCCTTTCCCTTGTATTTTTTTTTTCAAAAATAAAAGAGTCAAGTTACAAAAGAAAAAGACAAAGAAAGCAGCGTTCCCAAACTTAGACAGAACAAAACACACAAAAAGAAAAAAAAAACAACTGGAAAGGACATGTTAAACACAAGCCCTAGAAAATGAAAGTAACGGGCAAAAACATAAAACACCAGAAAACACGGAGGAAAAAAAGACAAGTAAAGTGAAAGTAGAAATGCTCCCCCTTGAAGCGATTACGTCGAGCATGCCCGGGAAATCCGAAATGGTGTTGGCTCCCTCATCAGCATATGTCTATTTAAACCACGCCTCTGCAAGCGGATGATACCCTGCATTTCTTCCTGCAACCTCAAGAAAAACCATCAAAAAATCCAGAAACAAAACAATGGCATCCTCATCTACGCTCATTGATGACCTCAACCTTGAGTTGTCCCTTGCACCACCTAATGCCCAGATAAGGGCTCCTCCAAACTTTGTCTTCCCAAATTCCTCTTCTCATCATGGCTCGGCCTCAAATTTCTCTGAGGCGGTGCCGATTAGAGCTGTACTGCCGGAAGGCATAATTGTGAGAAGGCTCACACGGGCGGTTCATCTGCATGTGGCACAGCGGTCGGACAAGGTGGCAGTGGAGGAGTCCCACACTTTAACTGTGCAACACGCGGTCTCCGCCACAAATCTAGGCTTGCGCCTACTGGCGAGGACACATGAGTGTGTAGCGCTGACCGAGGAAGTAGCTTCCTTGAAGGTTCAGGTGGCGGACTTGCAGAAGTAGCTCTACAATGCCAACCAACATGTAGAAATGCTGCAAAAGAGAAATGAAGACCATGTAGAGCTGCTGTAGATTCTACAAGTAAGAGCAAATAGAGGCATGCCATGATGATGAGGATGAAGATGATGAAGATGAAGAAGAAGAAGAAGAAGAAGAAGTTTGTGGGAACCTAATTAATTCGTAAACCTAGGTCAAATAATTCCTTCCATTTGGGGATTATTTGACCTAATTAGGAATTATTCAATTTAATTGGGGGTTACCCAATTAAATAGAATGTTACCTAATTAGGTTGAGGATTGATTTGATTCATACGAATATTCTCAATTAATGGAGGAGTTACCTAATTAAATTAGGTATTGATTTGATTGCTACCCTGATTAGGGATTTGATTTAAATCAAATAAATCAAATCCCTAATTAGTCAAATCTCGCTGGGGAGGAATAATTCCCTTCCATCTACAGAATTATTCCTCTGAAACCCTAGCTCCCGAGACCTCTATAAAAGGATAGCCACACACAAGGGTTGAGGTACGTCTAAACTCCTACTGAAACTCTGCATAAATTATCTCTCAGAAACCCTAGCCACCTCCTTTCTCTCCCTCTTTTACATAAGGCTCCGGCCGCCCGGTTTATCCCAAACACACATATAACTCCGTACTCTAGTTAGCTAGTGTTTTCTTTACAAAACTCTTGAACTAATTTAGGCATCGGAGGGCCTTTGGCCAACACCCCCCCGGGTGTGGTCCTCTTATTGTTCGTTTTGCAGGGAGAAAGAGAGGCGGAGAAGACGAAGGAATCTTTAGGCGAATATTTCCATGGGAGGAAATTTGCTCCCACAAATTGGTGCTTTCATTGAGAGCACGAGATATACTCAAAGCGTGCTCAAGGAATCCGTTCCTCCTATTTTCCGATCCACCGAAGCCTTCCAAACAACCATGGTTGGAAGCAAGATGACGAGAGGCAAAGCCGCCGCCATGGCTCAATCCGCGACGGCCCAAAGCCACTCCACCCATGATCCCGCGATCGACATGGTGGCGCCACCACCTCTCACCACCGCGCCGGTCACCGCAGTCGTCCTAGGCCCCTTGGCCGGATCTAGCCATCCTCATGGCACCACCGCCGAGCATGGTGGAACCTCCCATCAAAGTGGACTCGTCACCACCGCCGACTTAGGCCCGGTCTTGGAGCAACTTCATCCATTCCCTCCATTGCATCCGCGCTCGATGCATGCTCCCGCGTACACCTCCAATGAAACCCTAGCCCGTATGCAGTTGGGCTCCACACACTTCTCTCCTCCCGATCCACGAAGTCAAGCAGACCTCAATTTGAGAGTTGACCAGCTAGCTCTGAGAATGGACGACCAAAGCAATTTGATGAGGCAGCTCCTCAACCAAATCAATCTAGCTCAAAACCTTGGCCTTGGACCACTGGGCGAAGAGAGAAGGATGGACGACTGCGCCAACAGGCAGATCGACGGGCGCCGAGCAAGTCAAGCAGGCATGAGCAGACAAGGAGAGGGACAACAACGTGATCAGCTCGCCAACATGTCACAAGCATCCGCAAGCCACACTCAGAGCAACGTGCGAGGAAGGCAGGGCCCACGACTCCACGTCCGCGACCGCCTAGGCCCGCAGAGGAATGCTCCTCAAGGGCTAGGCTCCCAGGGAGATCAGCCTGACGACCATCGCAATGAGGATCGTGAAGAAAGGCGCTCTGCTGTTCACTCGTTGAGGAACATTCTTCAAAGGCTAGGCTCCCAAGGAGGTCAACCTGACAACCTTCACGGTGAAAATCGCGAGGAAAGGCGCTCCGCTGCTCACTCTCGAAGGACCGATTCTCGTCGACAAGCTTCGGAGAATCACTCGCAAGCGCAGTCCACCAACACGCCGCCTAGGCAACGCAGCCGAGAAGCTCCAACCTTGCGAATCAACGAGGAGGTCAGTCAGCGTCGCCCGAATCGCGAGGGTCGCCAACGTGTCCAACTAGCAATGCGTGCAGAAGACGTCAAGAAGCTTGTGAGTGACCAACTACGAGACGTGAAAGCCGGCGGGAACTTCGAAGATGCCCTACGCAAGGAGATGGACCAAGCGAACTCCACGCCTTTCACTGTCGAAATTGAGCAGGCGGCTCTCCCGAAGCGGTTCTCGACGCCTTCGTTTACGCCCTTCAAAGGAGACTCCGATCCCGAGAGCCACCTAAAACACTTCAAAAGTGTCATGATCCTCCACAAGGCCGACGACGCATTGATGTGCAAGGTGTTTGTGATGACCCTGTGGGGAGCAGCTCAGGACTGGTTCCACACCCTACCATCCGGGTCGATCAATAGCTTCAAGGAGTTGGCATACGTCTTCGCGAAAGAATACACGTCATACCGGACAATCAAGAAGAACCCCGACCACCTGTTCAACCTACGCAAGAAGTCCGACGAATCCCTTCGAGACTACATCAAGAGATTCAAAGTAGAAAAGGCCAACATCGTAGGATGTGACAACCGGATCGCGTCCTCCGCTTTCAAGAAAGGCCTTCTAGCTGAACATGACTTATACCGCGAGCTGACTATCGCTCCCAGCCAGACTCTGGCAGAGGTCTTTGCAACCGCGGAACACTATGCGCTCTGGGATGACGATCGAATCACCGCAAAGAAGTCTACTAAGCAGGAAGACCAACCAACCAAGCAGGCATGCCAAAAGAACGACGGGTTCAGCAACAGAAACAAGGACAAGCGTAGGTCACACCCAAAAGAAGACGCGACGGCAGGAGAGAATTACACCAAATTCTCCATCCCCATACACCAAATCTTAGCCCAAGTGAAGGACAAGCCTTGGGTAAGGAAGCCGTCGCCCATGAAAGGAGATCCAGACAAGAGGGATACTAGAAAATACTGTGCCTTCCATGGGACGCACGGACACACAACAAACAACTGCTTTGCTTGGAAAACGCACCTTGAGGAACTCGTGAGAGAAGGTCACTGCACGGAGTTCATTGCAAAGCAAGCCATCTAGCGGATAGAGGATCGCGACACCACCAAGGAGCCACCTCAGAAGGTCATAAGGATTAACACAATCCTCGCCGACTCCGAGGAGTCTGGGCTGACCAGCAAAGAAAAGAAGAGGAAGATCAAACAGGCCACGGTGATCTCCCAAGTCTCGACCGACCTTCCACCGGCGGAAGACGACCCAGTGATCGGCTTCTAGAAGAAAGATCTGATCGGCCTCGACATGCCACACAACGACGCCCTTGTCGTCAGCATTCAAATCGCTCAAGCCATGGTCGACCGAATCCATGTGGACGAAGGCAGCGCAACCAATATCCTGCAGTTGACTGTCATCCAACAGATGGGCTTGGAAGCAAAGATCAACAAATCAGCCAGATCGCTGACCGGCTTCAATGGCGCAACGACAGTTACTGTGGGTACAATAGATCTCGACGTCTACTCCCTACCTATAATCAGCTTACAAACATTCATGGTCATTGATGAAGTCTCACCCTACAATGGCATCCTAGGCAGACCATGGATTGGTAAGATCAACGCCATCACCTCTGCCACTCATCAGAAAATCCGCTACCCAATTCCTGGGGGCGGTGTCGGCCAGATCAACAGCGACCAGGCAATGGCGAGGAAATGCTCAGCTCAAGGGTTGAAGAAAAGCAAGTCAACACAGTTCCTCCCTGTGAATCAGGCAGATCTGGAGGGAGTAGAACAGCCAAATCCCACTCCTAGCAACCGAGCAAGCCAGAAGGGGAAGGAAAAAGCTATCCTCTTATAACAATCAAAGCATCAGGACCAAGTCGAGGAAATCCGTCCAGAGGTCTCTCCTAAAGAAGGATGGAAACCCGAAGAGGACGTCGAGCTAATACCCTTGGATCCTGACCAGCCAGACAGAAAAGCGTAGATCGGCTCGCGCCTAAGCCCAGACGAGAAGGTGAAGCTGACCACCTTCCTCCAGAACAACAGGGACATGTTCGTATGGTCACTGTCGGACATGCCTGGCATCGACCCGAACATCATCTGCCATCGACTCCACGTCAACCCTGCCAGCAAGCCAGTGGCCCAGAAGAGACGCAACTTCGCCCCAGAGCGGGTCGCAATCATCGAAGCCAAGATCGACAAACTTCTAGCAGCCGGCTTCATTGAAGAGGTCTCCTACTCGGAGTGGTTGGCCAACGTTGTTCTGGTGGCGAAACAAGAAAAGGGCAAATGGAGAGTTTGCGTCGACTACACTGACCTCAACAAGGCATGTCCTAAAGACAACTTCCCATTGCCAAGAATCGACCAACTCGTGGATTCCACCTCCGGCAATCAGCTGCTCAGCTTCATGGACGCCTATTCCGGCTACAATCAAATCATGATGCACGAGGATGACAAGGCGAAAACTTCTTTCATCATCGAGAGAGGGACCTACTGCTACAAGGTCATGCCCTTTGGGCTAAAGAACGCCGGAGCAACATACCAGAGGCTCGTGAATAAAATCTTCAAGGAGCAGATTGGCAAGACTATGGAAGTCTACGTGGACGACATGCTGGTCAAAGCCCCAAAACGTGCAGATCACATCAAAAACCTTGCCGAGGCATTCAGCTTGCTACGCCAGTATCGCATGAAGTTGAATCCAAGTAAATGCACGTTCGACGTATCGTCCGGCTGATTCCTTGGGTACCTAGTCACGCAACGAGGTATCGAGGCACACCCACGACAAATCAAGGCCATTCTCGAGATGAAGTCGCCTTCCACAATGAAGGAAATACAAAGTCTGACGGGCAGAGCAGCGGCCCTCAACCGATTCCTCTCGAGTTCTACCGACAAGTGCAGACTATTTTTCAAAGCTTTGAAAAAAGGACAAAGAGATAAGTGGGATGAGGAGTGCGAAGTAGCTTTTCAGAATCTGAAGACTTACCTCACTTCACCTCCCCTGCTCTCAAAACCAGTCCCAGGCGAAGACTTGTTCGTATACCTGGCAGTGTCCAACTCAGCCGTTAGCTCAGCTCTCATTCAAGAAGAACTATGGGCCCAACATCCAGTATTCTACACGTCAAAAGCTCTCCTCGATGCAGAACTCGCTACCCGAAATTGGAAAAGCTTATTTTGGCACTTGTAGTTTCCGCGAGGAAGCTACGACCCTACTACCAAGCTCACCGAGTCATCGTCATGACCGACTTTCCTTTGAGATCAATACTTCACAGCCCTGACGCTTCCCAGCGACTCATGAAATGGGCTATAGAACTAAGCCAGTACGACCTCCTCTACTGGCCAAAAATTACAATAAAAGCCCAGGCTCTAGCAGACTTTGTGGCAGAATTCACCTCACCAGCCGAAGAAGAGAAGTTTGTCAACAATAAGAAGGAAAAGTCAAAAGCAGACGGCACCTCCGCTGAACCTGACCAACCCACAGACATGTGGCAATTGCGCGTAGACGGAGCGTCGAACCAAAAAGGAGCGGGAGCAGGTGTCGTCATCATCACCCCAGATGGAACCTTATTGGAGCAGGCCATCAGGCTTGGTTTCCCAGCCTCAAACAACGAGGCAGAATACGAGGCATTGCTCGCTGGCCTGCGCTTGGCAAAGGAGCTAGCGATCAAGAAGCTAGCCATCTACTCAGATTCCCAATTGATCACGAATTAAGCCTCAGGTGAATACATGGCAAAGCACCCAAGGATGATCTTGTACCTTGACAAAGTCCAAGAGCTATTGAAGGCGTTTCCTACCTTCACTATCCAACAAGTGCCTCGGGCAGAGAACGCGCATGCGGACGCACTGGCAAGCCTAGGATCGGCGCTGGATACCCAATTCAGACGCTCCATCCCGGTCGAACACCTTGACCGACCAAGCATTGAAGAAGTAGAGCCAATCGACGCAATGCAGATTGACTAGGACCCCAGCTGGCAAGACCCCATCATCGACTACCTGATGAATGAAAATCTACCAATGAACAAATCCGAAGTCTACCATCCACAGAACAGTCCATGGCCATTCATGCAATGGGCCATTGACTTAGTGGGTCCTCTGCCGCCGGCGCCCGCCAAAAAGGACATGATGATCGTTGCCACTGACTACTTTACTAAATGGATCGAGGCCGAAGCTCTATCCTCTACTAAAGAAGCCGATGTGGAGAGATTCATCTGGAGAAACATCATCTGCCGGTTTGGCTGCCCACAGTCACTGGTGACCGACAATGGCTCACAATTCATCGGCAAGCACATCATCGCCTTCTTCGCAAAATACAAGATCAAGAAACACCTGTCCACCCCGAGGTATCCACAAGGAAATGGACAGGCTGAGGCATCCAACAAAGTCATATTAGACTGCTTGAAGAAAAGGCTAGAAGGCGCCGAAGGGAAATGGGTGGATGAACTCCCAGGAGTACTGTGGGCTTATCGCACCACCAAACGGAAATCGACTGGCGAAACCCCATTTTCCCTCGCCTATGGGACGGAAGCGATCATCCCTCCTCACATCACTGTCCCCTCCATAAGCCTTGAGGTGGGCAGTGTTGATCAGAACTCCGAGCAGATGAAGCTCAACCTCGACTTGCTTGAGGGCGAACGAGAAAAGTCTATTGTCCGAGTCGCCTCCTATCAACAACAGTTGAAGTCTTACTACGACAAAAGAGCCAAGGTCAGACAGTTTCAACCAGGCGATCTTGTGCTAAGAAAGGCTTTTATCACTGCACCAAGGCAAGGGTCCAAAAAGATGAATCCTAACTGGGAGGGACCTTATGTAGTCAGCTGGTCCGGGGGCAGGGGGAGCTACACACTAGACACCATGGAAGGGAAGGAAATTCCACGACAGTGGAACGCTTACCATCTCCGAAAGTATTATCCATGACGCTTCCTCCTCAGTCCCAAGCAGATGACTGAGCCCTACACATCTCTGAAGAAGAGAAGCAACTGCTAGAAGCTTCTGGTTTTCTTGTATCCATTTATTTACATTCTCGAATAAAGCACTGTAACCTTATAAACATCAATATAAGTTCAGTTTCTCATTCCAGAATGTCTTATCTGCCTACTCATACCAGAATATCTCCATATGAGTTGCCCATAAGCAGCGTCCTTCGGGAGACGCAGGGCGACGACCAAAGTGTCCTTCGGGAGACGCAGCCCATAAGAAACGTCCTAAGGGAGACGCAGGGTGCGCCAGGAATTTCCTAAGGGAGGTATCCAGGTTCCTATCCGTTTCCTAAGGGAGGCAGGATAGTCACACAGTTGCCCATAAGCAGTGTCCTTCGGGAGACGCACGGCGACGACCAAAGCGTCCTTCGGGAGACGCAGCCCATAAGAAGCGTCCTAAGGGAGACGCAGGGTGCGCCAGGAATTTCCTAAGGGAGGTATCCAGGTTCCTATCCGTTTCCTAAGGGAGGCAGGATAGTCACACAGTTGCCCATAAGCAGCGTCCTTCGGGAGACACAGGGCGACGACCAAAGCGTCCTTCGGGAGACGCAGCCCATAAGAAGCGTCCTAAGGGAGACGCAGGGTGCGCTAGGAATTTCCTAAGGGAGGTATCCAGGTTCCTATCCGTTTCCTAAGGGAGGCAGGATAGTCACACAGTTGCCCATAAGCAGCGTCCTTCGGGAGACGCAGGGCGACGACCAAAGCATCCTTTGGGAGACGCAGCCCATAAGAAGCGTCCTAAGGGAGACGCAGGGTGCGCCAGGAATTTCCTAAGGGAGAGGATAGTCACATAGCTGTCCACAAGGAGCGTCCTTCGGGAGACGTAGGGCAGTGACCAAAACATCAGACAACATATGCATACCACGCCCGGAGTCCCTTAAAGGGGACCCTGACAACTATAAATCCCCAAAAGAAGATGCCCAATCAAAATACAGGCAGGTTACTCAAGCAGTTCACAAGTCAATATGCAAATTGAAGTTGAAAAAAATAATTGAAATTTCCATAGCAAGCTGACCAACCGGCCAAATTCAACAAAAGGGAGATGGTCGAATAAGACCAATTATTCTAAACAAGAAAGCAGACTACAAAAGCTGAAAATAAATAAAGAAGTCTTCATCTACTCCGAGACGCCAGCAGGAGGCCCTTGATCTGCAGTCTCTTTTGCATCCGCCTGATCAGCCATGCCTTCAGCAGCTTCACCTGCTTGCTCCGCGACATCTGCCATCATCTCATCCTCCTCAGCCCTACCCGCCCCAGCTGCCTGCTCTTCAGCTTCCCCTTGCACACAGAATATGTCAGGGCAGAGTGTCTCAATGTCTGCATCTTCAATTGCATACAAGGAAGCAATCCCATCCTCACAATGCAGATAGCCCAACTTGTACACATCAATGGTGGCTTCAAATTTGGATTTTTCAGCAGACTCGTGGTGAGCGCGAAACCTAGCCAAGAGCTTTTCATAGCTGTGGGAGATGTCTGCATTCTTGCGCTCAAGACGGAAGAAGGCATCTTTTCGGCTAACCAAATCAGCAGCAGAAGAGCTGAGCTCGGAATCCTTCTCAGCAAGAGATCTTTTCAGCTTCGATATCATCGCCCTCAAGTCAGACGTCTACTTCTCACAACGGGCCTGCTCGGCAGAAAGCTTACTGGCCAGTTCAACATTCTTCTTCTCCAGCTCGCTGAGTTGGGCAGAAGAGGGGGCAACAACAGATGAGTTCTGAACAGTCTGAGCAGCAAAAATCAATCCCTTTTGAAGTAGGTGAAATGCCACTTCCCTTTTATTTTCCAAGGAAAGACTCGAAAATGTGCCAAGATCACCAGCCTGACGGATATGATCAACCAACTCAGCATAGGAGGACGGGTTTGACAAGAAGTTCGTCTTGAGCAGATCAGACACACGTGCATCCCTTGCAGTACTAGACTTGTTCACCTTGGGATCAACCGCCAATACTGAAGAAGAACCCTTTGCCCGGGCAGACGACTCCCTCATCTTCTTAGCCTCCGCCAACCTCGCCTGCAAAGAGGTCAATGATGTAGAATCAACTCCACGCTTGGCTGCCCGTGTCTCAACAACTAGCTCATGAGCAGACCTCCCGCTTCGATCCCCTTCCTTTGACTGATGCGGACGACTCAAACTTCGAGGAGGGATATCTGCATCTCTTTGACGCTCGGTAGAACGGGATCGGGCGCGAACTACCTCACGAAGCAGATCATGATTTTCACCAACTTTCTTGCCATCTGCGCCCGCGAGATGTTTGACCCTGGTAGATGACGATGGAGCAGACCCTGCTTGAGTCTTCTCAACCTTGGTAGACGACGATGGGACAAACCTTGCTTGAGTCTTCTTAGCAGAAGGGAGCCTTGGCTTCTTTCTCGATGGAGACGCATCATCCTTCGCCCGTGAAGAAGTAGCTTCATGTCTTGAGGACGTGGCAGCAACCTTCCTTTTTGAAAGGAATTCGGCAGAGCACTCCTCTTGTCCGACAAGCAGATCATCAGGGTCAGGACCGTTCTCTTTCCATCTCTCGACATCCTCGGCAGGGGGCAGTCCACCGTCTTCTCCCCGGTACTCGCTCAACAGCCAGCGCCACTCACGAAACTTGGGGGGAAAGTTTAAAGCACGGCGAACCTTAGCCATGTCAGGTCCGAGCTTCAATTGCTTGCAAATGCTACTCGCTACAAGCAGAAGACAGAAGTTAGTCAGCCACACTTAAAGAAATTCAAATAAAAGAGAGCCGATCAAGAACCACAAAAAGACATACCGTTGCAATAGGTGATGGGAACAAGTGGGCCATCACCAACATCGCCTTCCCATCGTCCGCTGACTTCCAGCACATCATTATGCCACGCGTGATCTCCTTGACTAAAGCTGTCAAATAGCTTGGCCTTGAAGATGCGAACTTGGGCATAGTCCTCGAAGTGCCTCACTTCGAAAAAGTAGAAGAACTCTCGCACCGTTAACTCCAGTATGAAGAAACGGCTCAGATTTTCAAAACACTTGATCGCCCGGTAGACATTCGGGGTACACTGACTTGGAGCACACTCCATGGCGCAGAACACCTCCTTGAAAAGCCTTGACAACGGGAAGGTGAAGCCCAAGGAAAAATAAAAAGGACGGAAGGTGATGATCCTAGCATTAGGGTCATTCGCATCTACACGAGGCGTGTCGTCAGCCCGATACTTCACCAGCTTGACCTGCACGTCATCTGGAATGGCGGAAGCGTAAGCAGCCCGCCACTTTTGGAACTGAGCTTCAGTCGTAACACGGTGCAGGTTGGCCACGTACCTCTTGCTGTGCACTAGGGAGCCTCCCCACAAATACATAGGCACTTGAGAGCTTGGAACCTTGCTATCATCTCCAGAAGACATGGTCAACGGGCAACTGCAAGAAGAAAGGGAAATTCTACGAGTTAGAATACAAGGAAAAAATTCTTCAAGTTAGAATACAAAAAAAAAAAAAGAACAGCAGCAGCAGCAAAAAAAAAAAAGGGCAAAAATTCGACCTGCTTGGACCAGCCCAATCTGCCACTTCCTCAAAAGCTTGGTCAGCAAACAGCCCAGCGCCAAGTCCAGCACGTATCGCACTTGGCCCACTCGCTCCAGCACCAGCCTACGCGGCCCATGTCTCGCGCAAGGCACAGCGCGCGCCAACTTCAGCGCAAGGCCCAGCGCCTTCTCGCCCCAACTCGAGCCCACCTCGCACACCAGGCTTGGCGCCCTCCTGCCTCCACTTCAAGCCCAGCACACGCAAGCTTGAACCAGCAAGCCCCTCCACGCTCCTTCCGAACCTCCAAGCAGCCTCGTGCCATCCTCCAAGCCAATCACGCACCCCTTGCAGCTCCATTAAGGCACTGTCCAAGCTGCCAGAAGTCAAAGACACAAAAAATTTTCCCATGCCAATTACCTTGGATGTGCAGCAAGAACAAGGACTAAGCGAGTTGAAAAAAATTCTCCAAGGCTTTCTCTCTCTCACTAACGAAGTTGAAGGAATGGATTTCTGATGTGAAGGATAAATTGGAGGAGCCCTACATTTATAAGGAGCAAAAATTCCTTGACCTACAAGGAATCGCAAATCCTTCCCAAATTGGAGTTCATAAAATTGGCAAGTCAAACACCTCCTCCACTCAGGAGCCCAGGTCCACGCAGGAAGCCCAGTTACAGCTGGACAGCCCAACAGACAATTTACATTTCCTACATGCCACCACGCGCCATGCAAAAGATGGGGGGCATTTGTGGGAACCTAATTAATTCGTAAACCTAGGTCAAATAATTCCTTCCATTTGGGGATTATTTGACCTAATTAGGAATTATTCAATTTAATTGGGGGTTACCCAATTAAATAGAATGTTACTTAATTAGGTTGAGGATTGATTTGATTCATACGAATATTCTCAATTAATGGAGGAGTTACCTAATTAAATTAGGTATTGATTTGATTGCTACCCTGATTAGGGATTTGATTTAAATCAAATAAATCAAATCCCTAATTAGTCAAATCTCGCCAAATTGGGGAGGAATAATTCCCTTCCATCTACAGAATTATTCCTCTGAAAAATATTTATTTTGGTACAAAAATTTCGCGCCTGTGAGAGGCTTTTTTTTTTAAAAAAAAAATTTATTTTAGAATTAAAAAAGATAATGGGTAGTTGTGTTCCATAAAAATAGAATCTATTATCTGATTTTTTTAAAAATTTTAATTTTTTTTAAATATGAAAAAGTGTGAATTTATCATATTATCCTCATTTAATTAATAATTTCAATTCTTAATGTTTGCATTAACCAAGGGCAATTTTTGGTATTTTGAATGTTTCACCATTCTCTGCCTTTTGCTTTATATATATAGATTTAAGATAATGTAAAGTTAACAAAGATAATATCAACCAAAAAGTTCTATGATCAAAAGTATTGAATGATAGCCTAGTAAATGCATCAGCGACACTTGTGATTAAATCAAATCAGCACCTAGTTCAAAAGTAACATAAAATGCTTACTTTGTTTGCATATATGCTTTGTCCAAACTGAAATTGACAAACAAAATCTGTAAAATCAAAGCCCACAATTGAAATTGAAACCTCAAACTTCAAATATAAATTAGAAAGACTGTGTTATTCAACAAGAGTAAGACAATGATTAAAGGTGAATCTAAACTTTTAACAATTAATTTCAGATAAGGGGGGTTAATAGACAGACTTGCTGGAAGAAAATATATGAACTTTGTGTAACGTGTGCTTATCTAGTTTCAAATTCTCAGAAATTTCAGCGACAAACTTTCGAATTATATATGAAATATGTGTACTCTTAAATGCACAACGGAACTAAAAGTTCATGATTAGCATTATTGACAGAAGTTTGAAGAGAACGATTCAAAAGGGGTTTATTGACTAAGGGTTGTGAATGATTGACATTTCTGTTTCTTGCATCAATATATGACGAACAAGGATAGAATAGAACTTATCAAATGGTTGGGGAAGGTCAAGTCGTTTCTGGAAAAAAAGAATGGTACATGTCTGTTGCCGCCCTCAGATTTAGATTTGTGGTCATATTCATTTGTTCTTCTTCCTTGAAGAAAGTTGCCATTGATTAGAAGTAAGGTTCTGCCTAAGTTAATCATGTGCATGCTTTATATTATATGAAAGCATGCCTTCAAAATCAGGTCAGCAACTCTGTCTGTCTTATAGCCTTAAGATTTGTGATGGTATGCAGTTTTGTGCAGTGTTTTTCCACGAGTGACGACCAAGAAGAGGAAACTGGATTTAAGATTCGTTTTTGAAGAATACAATTTTCCTTTTTTCGCCACTGCAATTAAAAAATTATTCGAAGAAAAATGTCTCATGCACACCCAACAAACTTATTTACCCCCAAAAAAAAAAAAAAAAGATCAAACTTTAAAACCCTACAGAAGAGAAAATAGTGTTACAGCGAGAAATTAATCTAAAGGGCAAGCTATAAAAGTGTAATGTTATTCACACAAGAAACTGATATTTTTAATCCAAACAATGTAGACAAGAAACTCAATCCAAATTCCTCATTGTAATTTGTTACAACAAAAGCGTGTAGTGCTACCATAATGCATTAGAATATTGTTTGATGACAAAGTTAAATTCCTCAAAAAGAAAATGTAAGGGATCACAAATTCCATTTACAGAGCTGGCCTTGCCATAAGTGATTGTTTGGCAGAAACTGGATTTTTACTGGGATTAAATGATGCAGCCTGACAAAAGAACTTAGATGGGCTGTTCTAGAATTGTGAAGACATGTCATTATCTCTCCCCCCAAACAAAATACACCATCTCTTGCATTTGACAACTATAAACAATGTAAGAATGAGAAATTTAAGGAGATGCAAGCTTTCCCAGTTATTACTGATATTTAAAAATAAAAACAAAAAGTTCGAAGAGCAAAGTTACTTGATGATGACTTTCTTACCTCTTTGCAGAGTCTTTGATCCTACAAAATAATTGCAACACAGCCACTTATAAGAAGCATTTCTACCCTCCTGTAGAAAATTTCGAACACAAAAATGTTTACAAATCCTTATGTAACTCATCAATTTCTGTTACACTTGAGATATCTAGAAAGGTTCATTGACTCAGCAGACAATTGAAGGCTGATTTTCTGTCCCAAATGATGATGACTTGAGCGATGCCACGTATGAACATGTTTGGTCTGTTCCTACAAGTCCAAATTAGAATCAACAAATTAATTGTAATAGGAGTATATTTTATAATTTTGGTGATAATAGATTCTAAATGAGGTTTTAATCAATGTAGACAGCTGTGTAAATAAAACCGCAAATTATACAGCTAACCTAAGCCTTGTTCAATTCCAGGACAGATTTAATTAAGAATCCAAACAGAAATGAAGCAAAGGAAAGGAAATGAAAACAAAACAGTCTATCTCAATTAAGTGTTCAAAACAACAAATAACTAGTGTCATCTACAGAAATGAAGCAATGGACAGGCAATGGACCAGAAGATTAGTATAAATTCCTCCATTGTTGAAAAAGAAACGGACGAATGATCACGTTTGAAAAATTGTATGCTCTAAGAGGCCTCCTTTTTTAATTTTGTGTGGCTGACTCCTTTTAACAGTACAAAAACAATAAGAGAGATAATTATTTACATAATACAGTCATACAGGTCCCAGCTGATATATTCAAACTACTATTAATCTAAAGAGTCATATAAAAGCAACGAATACGCTTTGGATCACATTTTCCATTCATGTCTCATTTCCTTACACCACGAGGATAAGTTTCCTGCATGAATCTTCTCAGTTGGACAAAACCTTGTGGTATGTGTGTAAATTGCAGTCTACACTGATTCTTATATTTAGAAAGTACGAAGACCAACAAATAGGCGAACTATCTTACAAATGCAAAACATGTCTCAGGGGTGTGTTACATTAATTTTGTGCACTAGAGATGATGCATATATTTTCCAAATATCCAATTTCTGGAGGTTGAAAAACAAAAACTTGGCAAGTTTGATTCAGAAATTAATCTGCAAGTTTGATTATCACAAATTTAAATTCTGTATTGTTATTAAACAGTTATGATGGTGATGAGGCAAAAGAATGAAACGAAAAACAAATGTTAGAAAGTAAACCTCCAGACCACCTGAAAGATCCAACTGTGACTTTCCATTTGTCAAGCGATGTTTGTGATCAGAATTACAAGAGCACAACATATCTACACAAGCTTCAAGATGGTAACAGAATAAAAAGGATGAGACAATGTGGGAGCAAATTTCCTCCCACGGGAATATTCGCCTAAAGATTCCTTTGTCTTCTCCGCCTCTCTTTCTCCCTGCAAAACGAATAGCAATAAGAGGACCACACCCGGGGGGTGTTGGCCAAAGGCCCTCCGATACCTAAATTAGTTCAAGAGTTTTGTAAAGAAAACACTAGCTAATTAGGGTACGGAGTTATATGTGTTTTTTGGGATAAACCGGGCGGCCGGAGCCTTATGTAAAATAGGGAGAGAAAGGAGGTGGCTAGGGTTTCTGAGAGATAATTTCTGCAGAGTTTCAGTAGGAGTTTAGACGTACCTTCACCCTTGTGTGTAGCTAGGTATTTATTGGAGTCTCGGGAGATAGGGTTTCAGAGGAATAATTCCGTAGATGGAAGGGAATTATTCCTCCCCAATTTGGCGAGATTTGACTAATTAGGGATTTGATTTAAATCAAATCCCTAATCAGGATAGCAATCAAATCAACAACTAATTTAATTAGATAACTCCTCCATCAATTGAGAATATTCGTAGGAATAAAATCAATCCTCAACCTAATTAGGTAACATTCTATTTAATTGGGTAATCCCCAATTAGGTCAAATAATCCCCAAATTGAAGGAATTATTTGACCTAGGGTTATGAATTAATTCGGTTCCCACAGACAACATGTAAATGACGAAGGAAATGCGGAAGCAAGTTTGTGCCATGCCACCTATGTCAAAAAGTAGGCTTCTGCAGTTCAAGATAAGAAAACCTGCTTTCATTAGAGGAAACAAAAACATTACAAAACAGGGGACAAGTTATCTACTGGATAAGCTAGACTACTCAACTAACACCGCAAATTGAAGATTAAACATCCTAACATTACAGGAACGAAATATAAAATACAGCAGCACTCTACTAGGAACATAAAAGAAATCTAAAAACAGTGTGGTTGAAGACTGACTGCGACATTAACATATAAAAGCATTCATTTCCTGTCTTATAAAAGCATTTTTTTTCTTATATCTAATTAAAAACATAGGCATAACAAAGAAAACACTACTACAAAAAATGAAATAGACAACGGGGATCCACCGTCGTTGTAATGCTTTGAAAACCGTCGTTAAATCGACTGCCATCTATTTGGGTGTCAAACTACGACGGCTTTTCACCGTCGTTGTTTATCTGTAAAGACGACGGTTTTTAAAGAAAATCGTTGTTGTTTAGAGGTAAAGATTGTTAATTATAGGATGAAAGACGACGGTTTTAAAAACCGTCGTGTATTGTACGTAAAGATGATGGTTTTTAATGAAAACTGTCATCTTTACATACAATAGACGACCCTTTTTTAAAAAAAAGTCATCTTTACTTCACAATAGACGACCCTTTTTTAAAAAAACCGTCATCTTTACATATAATAGATGACCCTTTTTTTTAAAAACCGTCATCTTTACATATAATAGACGACCCTTTTTTTAAAAAAAAAAACGTCATCTTTACCTATAATAGACAACCTTTTTTATAAAAATTGTCGTTAATTATTTGTAAAGATCATGATTTATTATAAAAACCGTCGTCTAATAAGTTCCCAAATTGCTACATTTTAGTTCTTTTTGATTTCCTATGATGCTATACAACGATTTTAACTAGAAAATCAATCATAATAATGCTTTATTAATGAATATATACACTCAAAAATAGTTTCTTTCATAAAACTTGAAGATTCAATAGTTATTACATAGTTAACCAATCTTTATTCTACAACAAACATAATTCCTAACAAGACATACGTACTCCTAATCCAAGCCTTCCTCATCCAAACATACAAATGATGCACAACTGAAGTCTCCTCCATCATCCCTGTAAATAAATCAAAATGACAAAGAGAGAAAAAAAAGCTAAGATTATAAACATAAAAAATTAGGTGGAAGATAAATTTTACCATTGGACCATATTTCCATAGAAAACTTGTAAAATGAGCATAAAAAAGACCATCGAGAACCTGCAAAAGGAAAAATATATAAATAAAATGATAGTGAAAGGAGAAGGTAACAAATTTTCAACAACAAAAAAACATACGACTCACATAGAAAACCTGCAAAAGAAAAAGTTATAAATCTACAAGCTTCCTCCTCATCTCTTGATAATCAAATCAGAAAATCTAAAAAGAAACCAGAAATATAAAAAAAATATGTAAACAAACCAGACAAATCAAGAGAGACAAAATCTGAAATCAGGGAGACAAAGAACATACTAGAAACGCAAAGAGACTAATCCAAAATTCACTAGCAAGATATAGAAGGGTATTGAGAGATTAGGTGACTTTCAAATCAAACCTTTCAACCAGCTTTGATTCTCAAATACAGAACCTCCCTCTACATCTTATGGATCTGCGAATATCTCTAACTCTTTCATTGATATCGATTTTTTGATGATTTTGTAGAGAGTTTCATGAGGGTGTTTTGGAGAGTGTAGGAGGGTTTCAAGGAGAGAGAGATAAGGTTTTCAGAGACGGGGGAAAATCTGAAAATTTGTCGAGCGCGAATTCACTTAAGTAGCCTTTTTTTAGTGTGTTTTAAAAGATGACGCTTGTTAATGAGAGATAAGGTTTTCAAAGACGGTGAAAATTTGAAAATTTGTCGAGCGCGAATTCACTTAAGTGGCCATTTTTTAGCGTGTTTTAAAAGACGACGCTTTTATAAAAAAACCGTCGTCTTTACATATAATAGACGACCATTTTTTAAAAAAAACCGTCGTCTTTACATATAATAGACGACGATTTTTTTTATAAAAAGCGTCATCTTTACATATAATAGACGACCCTTTTTTAAAAAAAACCGTCATCTTTACTTCACAATAGACGACCCTTTTTTACAAAAAAGCGTCATCTTTACATATAATAGACGACCCTCTTTTTTAAAAAAACCGTCATCTTTACTTCACAATAGACGACCCTTTTTTACAAAAAAACGTCATCTTTACATATAATAGACGACCATTTTTTAAAAAACCGTCATCTTTACTTCACAATAGACGACCCTTTTTTACAAAAAAGCGTCATCTTTACATATAATAGACAACCGTTTTTAAACAAAAACCATCATCTTTACCTCATAATAGACGACCCTTTTAAAAAAAAAACCGTCATCTTTACATATAATAGAAGATAGTTTTTTCAAAACAACCATGTCTTTACCAAAAAAAGGACACTTGATTTTTAAAAGACGACGCTTGTCATATCTGCTGTCGTCGTTTTTTGGTCAGATTTTAACTCTGAAGAAAACCTTTTTAATAAGACGACGCTTTTTTATTTGTGTGCGTCATTATAAAAAAATATTCAATAGTACCTCCGTTTTTTAGTTGTTTAAGTCACTTATCCACAACGGGTTTTTTTTGTTACCGTCGTCTTTTTAAACACAACGACGGTTTTTTCTTCTACCATCATCTTTTTCTGGTCGTCTTTTTCACTTTTTGTAGTAGTGAAATGAGAGGGATGACAAACAGAGCTGAAACAAGCTTAATTCACTAAGAAGATTTTGTAATTCCTCAATGATCTCTCTCCTCCACCTAAGACCACCTGTTGATACTAAGACAATATACATGCATTACCTGGGAAAGTACAACTTAAGCTCACCTGTTGAACCCTAAGAGCATCCGCAATGGGCTCCCGAAACCACCTCCTTAGACAAATTTTAGGGAGGAATTGTAAAAATGCAACTCCAACCATGCTCCCTATCCACCTCCTAAAATAGGGAGTCCTCTAGGAGCTCCACTACTACAAAAAACGAAATAGACGACGGTAATCCACCGTCGTGTATCAAAGTTTTCAACCGACGAGAAATCGACCGCCGTCTTTTCATATATGAAATAACGACGGCAAATAATCGACGTAGTTAATATAGTACACGTCAGTAAAATACTAAAACCGACGTAGATTTCATACATAAAAGCTAAAAAAAGAGACCTTTCGACTATAATAGACGACAGTTTTAGTAAAACACAGACGTTGGAATAGTGTTAAATGTCAAAAACAACTACAAAACCGACGTAAATATGTTTATCAACGTCTCTAAATACACCAAAACCGACGTGTAAAACTTAGAAACCGTCTTGGTTAATAAATACTCCGTTCAGCAAATGAAGAAACTGACGTCTTAAACATATAACATGGCATATATTTACTTGAACAGACGTAAAAACAGCAATAACCACGACCCTTTATATCACCACAGACGTTGAAAATGATTTTGACGGCTTGAACACAAAAAAAACGACGTGGTTAATATAGTACACGTCATAAAAGAACTAAAACCGACGTTGATTTGGTACATAAACGCATAAAAAAGACCTTTCGACAATAATAGACGACGGTTGTATTAAAACACAGACGTTTAAATAATTTTAAATGTCAAAAACAACTATAAAACTGACGTAAATAGTTTTATCAACGTCCCTAAATTAAATAAAACCGACGTATCAAACTTAGAAACCGCCGTGGTAAATAAATACTACGTTCACTAAATGAAAAAACTGACGTCTTAAACATATAACATGGCATATATTTACTTGAACAGACGTAAAAACAACAATAACCACGACCCTTTATATCACCACAGACGTTGAAAATGATTTTGACGGCTTGAACACAAAAAAAACGACGTGGTTAATATAGTACACGTCATAAAAGAACTAAAACCGACGTTGATTTGGTACATAAACGCATTAAAAAGAGACCTTTCGACAATAATAGACGACGGTTGTATTAAAACACAGACGTTTAAATAATTTTAATTGTCAAAAACAACTATAAAACCGACGTAAATAGTTTTATCAACGTCACTAAATTAAATAAAACCGACGTGTCAAACTAAGAAACCGCCGTGGTTAATAAATACTACGTTCACTAAATGAAAAATCTGACGTCTTAAACATATAACATGGCATATATTTACTGGAACAGACGTAAAAACAACAATAACCACGACCCTTTATATCACCACAGACGTTGAAAATGATTTTGACGGCTTGAACACAAAAAAAACGACGTAGTTAATATAGTACACGTCATAAAAGAACTAAAACCGACGTCGATTTGGTACATAAACGCATAAAAAAGAGACCTTTCGACTATAATAGACGACGGTTGTATTAAAACACAGACGTTTAAATAATTTTAAATGTCAAAAACAACTATAAAACCGACGTAAATAGTTTTATCAACGTCTCTAAATTAAATAAAACCGACGTGTAAAACTTAGAAACCGCCGTGGTTAATAAATACTACGTTCACTAAATGAAAAAACTGACGTCTTAAACGTATAACATGGCATATATTTATTTGAACAGACGTAAAAACAACAATAACCACGACCCTTTAGATCACCACAGACGTTGAAAATGATTTTGACGGCTTGAACACAAAAACAACGACGTGGTTAATATAGTACACGTCACAAAAAAACTAAAACCGACGTCTATTTGGAAAATAAACGCATAAAAAAGAGACCTTTCGACTATAATAGACGACGGTTGAAATGAATTATAATTACCCGACGTGTTTGCTTTTTAAAATGGCGGTATTTATTGCATTTTTGCGTTGTCTTTCCACGTCGTTTGTGAAAACCCGACGTTGGTTGTTTTTAAGACGTCTCGTTTTGCGATATTGGTAACTTGACCGTCGTATTTTCAGCTTTAACCGATTATTTTTTAATTTTTGATTCGTTGTGCCCAAAGCTTGCAGAATGAAAATGTGATCGGAATTAAAATGATATACAGAGCTATGAATTAATGTCATACAATTAACTGCATAACTAATGTCATACATTACAACAATCAATCAATCCATATATCTTCACACCCATCTCTAATGTTCTCACTCCCAAACTCACCCACTAGGTCATCAAATGTGTCAACATTTGGTATCCCTCTAGAAAATGGCTCACACTCAATTCTAATATCACCTAGCACATCATCACCAATAACATCATTATATTCTCTATTAGGCATTGATAACACTACCGACCAACCACGATGCATTGGGTCGTCAACATAAAATACTTGTTTGACTTGAGAAGCCATAACAAATTGGTCATTCCTATGTCCAATTTTACTCAGATCTACAAGGGTAAATCCAAGTTCGTCGACTACAAGGCCCGAAGTGTTATCTATCCAATCACACCTCAAGACTGGGATTCTAAACTTTTGGTAGTCAAGATCCCAAATTTCTTGAATAACCCCATAAAAACCCATATTGGAGACAATAGGGTTTTTATCCTTGGCACTAGCAACTTGCATAGTATGTGCAAGTAAATAAACTCCACTATTTTGGACAGTTCGAACATCATCTTGTGCCTTGGTGCTAAATTTGACACCATTAATAAGATAGCTCCTATATGATGGCACTACCATGCTTGGACCAGCTGCTAACCATCTCAAATTTTCTGATATGCCATTATAATCTTCCCCATTAAATTCACTTTGAACCTACAAATGAAACATATATATTAATTCAATCTAACATATATATAGAAAGAAAGAAAATTAAAATAATAAGTTGAATATGTCATCCAATAACATATATACCTTAACACGTAGCCATTGAATGAAAGTGCTATTGTGCTTATCTTGTAGCCACTTTGTTCTCTTTCTAAATTTCGGATAAGTGGTCTTGATGTGGATCATATGTTCCCTACAATTGACACGAAAAAAACACGCATTACGGTCCCTTATATATAAGATAAATATAAGGAGTAATAATATTTAACATGGCTACATATATATGAAAAATTAAACTCATACGTACTCGATATAAGGTAGGACTTCCTCCGTATTCTCCAAGACATATAGATGTGCCTGGTTCAACAAGTCCATATCAACTAAGCCCACTGTGCAACCTGATAATGGCTTTGAAACTCCCATATTCTGGCTTGAAGGCACTCCAACTGTACTAACATCAGATAAATGCTCGGTACAAAACTCTACAGCTTCTTCAGCTATATACCGCTCAGCAATGCAACCTTCGGGACGAGTACGATTCTGAACATACCCCTTTAGCACTTTCATATATCTTTCAAACGGATACATCCATCTAAAATATACTGGCCCACATAGACGAACTTCTCTGACAAGATGTACTACTAGATGAACCATGATATCAAAGAATGAAGGGGGAAAGTACTTCTCAAGCAAACATAAAGTAACTACTACATCTTCTTCCAACTTATCTAGCTTGGAAACATCTACCGTCTTTGCACATAAAGCATTGAAGAAGAAGCACAATCGAGTTATTGCATACCTTGCAGGCTTCTCCAAAACAGAACGAATTGCCACAGGGAGCAATTGTTGCATCAAGGTATGACAATCATGAGATTTAAGGCCAAGAAGTCTTGAATCTTTTAAAGATACAAGATTTTTTATATTTGAAGAATAACCTTCAGGAACCTTCATACCATAAAAAGAATTGCAAACCGCTCTCTTCTCTGCTCTTGACAAATTCCAAGGCCCTGGAGGCAAGCGAGTACGTCTTTCTCCATACTCGGGTTGCAAATCAATTTTTACCCCCATGTTCAATAAGTCTAACCGAGCAGCAATCCCATCTTTATTTTTTCCAGGGATCTCTAGCAATGTACCAATGATACTATCGCAAACATTCTTCTCAATGTGCATAACATCTAAGGCATGCCTCACAGGGAGGTATTTCCAATACTCGAGATCAAAGAATTTTGATTTCTTCTTCCAACAAACTCTATCACCATCATTCTCACCAACACTTCCCCCAATTTTCGAGCCCCATATGTAATTAATATCTTCAACCATATGCAGCACTTCTTCTCCTGTTAATGGCTCAGGGGGCATGCCATATTCAGGTTTCCCATTAAAAGCTGCACGTTGCCTCCTATATGGATGATTGATTGGTAACCACTTTCTATGCCCAATGTAACAAATTTTGTGGCCATTTTTCAACCTGTGACTAGGTGTATCATCGCCGCATATTGGACAAGCTTTATATCCTTTAACAACACAACCAGATAAGTTTCCATAAGCGGGAAAATCATTAATTGTCCACAGTAATGCAGCTCTGAGTGTAAAGTATTCTCCTATGTGGGCATCATACACTCCTCTAATCCCATCCCACAGAGATTTCAAATCATCAATCAAAGGCTCTAAGTAGACGTCTATATCATTTCCGGGCTGTTTAGGACCGGAAATCAGTATAGTCAACATCATGAACTTCCGCTTCATGCATAGCCATGGTGGGAGATTATATGTAACTAACATAACTGGCCAACAACTGTATCTGCTACTTAAAGAACTGTGGGGATTGAATCCATCAGATGAGAGAGCCAATCTCAAGTTTCTTGGCTCATTACCAAAGTCGGGCCATTTTTCATCAACAAGTTTCCAAGACGGGGAATCCGCTGGATGAGACATATAACCGTCAACTGATTTTCTTGCAGCATGCCAAGTCAAACTCTTAGCTGTCTTATGTGATTGAAACATCCTTTTAAACCTTGGAATTGGAGGAAAATACCACACCACCTTCGCTGCCACACCCTCTTTCAAGAACCCATCCTTGGTTTCCTTCCACCTTGAGATACCACAAGTAGGACAATTAGTTGCATTCTCATACTCCTTCCGATACAAAATGCAGTCATTGGAACATGCGTGGATTTTCTCATAACTCATCCCTAAAGCAGACAAAGTCTTTTTTGCCTCGTACATAGAGGAAGGTAGTGTATTTCCTTCTGGAAGAAATTCTCCTTGAAGTATCAATAATTCTGTAAAGCAAACATCACTCATCCCATGTTTTGCTTTCAAATTATATAACTTCACCAAAGCCGACAACTTCGTGTACTTACTGCAACCAGGGTACAAGGGTTCATCACCATCCCCAATCACATTGGCAAACTCATAAGGATCAGATCCAATATTGGCAAACTCATAAGGATCAGATCCAATATTGGCAAAATCATTATCATCCATCCCTAATTCTTCAGAAACATAACTAAACCTACTTTGCTCATCTTCTTCCACATTTCTACTAGCATTGGTAGTCCATTCCCAAGGTTCTCCGTGCCATCTCCAAATCTTATAGCTTTGGTCAATTCCATTAAAGTATAAGTGTTCCCTTATAATTCCAACCCCAAACAATCGAATATTCCCACATTTAACACATGGACAACGAATCTCAGTTGTATTTCCAAGATTTTGTAACGCAAAATTCAAAAATCCTTCCACCCCTAACTCATATGCCTTCGATCTTCTATCCGCATGCATCCATGACTTATCCATCTCACACTCTATCAAATTCATATAAATATATATATATTAAAGTGGAAAGACCAGCAATGAAACACTACCTCATTCAAATAGCAGAGAACAAAATGAAAATTAAATATAAAACATGGAAAAGACGACGGTTTATAAAAATAATCGTCGTTTAATATACATTCCGACGACGGCATCTATAGTCACCGTCGTCATTAAGATACCCAAACCCAGAAATTTGAACGGTGTTCTGGTAGCCTAAAGACGACGTTTAATGGAGAAACAGTCGTCTTTAGGCTACCAGTTGCGGCTTAAAACGCATACGACGGGAGTGAATGAACAACCGACGTATAATAAACATTTGGACGACGGTTTGATCCTTCAACCGTCGTCGTAGTTAAAAAAAAAACAGCTTAAATCTCCCATCCCCATTCCTTTTCCAAGAACCCATAGCCAAACAAACATAAAAGAACCCAAACAGAGAGCAATTATTACAAGATTGCAAACACCAAAACCCTAATATAGCTACCAACGAAAACATTTATGGATTTAAGAAGAGATTAGGGTTGTACTTACATGGATATTGAGAGAGAGCTGCGAGAATTTAACAACTGCTTCAGAGAGAGCTTGGAGAATCTACGTACCCAATGCTTTGAGAGAGAGCTTGGAGAATCTACGTACCCAATGAGAGATCTTGGAAAATCTACGTACCAAATGCTTTGAGAGAGATCTTGGAGAATCTACGTACCCAATGCTTTGAGAGAGAGCTGAGAGAATAGAAAAAAAGCTTGAGACAGAGCTGAGAGAATTAGGATTAAAGGGACTAGAGTTGTACTTACATGGATATTGAGAGAGAGCTTGGAGAACGAAAACTTTCAGACAAATTTATGTTGAAGAGAGAGAATGAACTATTTGAGGGTTAAAGGGAAATTCTGAAAATTTTAAGTCGCGATCAAAAATTTTTAAGTACCGCGTTTTTCAACCACGACGGTCAACACTTATAATGACGTCTAATAATTACTTACAACGGCGGTTATAATAAAGTTACGACGTTGTAAACACTAAAGACGTCGCTAGTTTATAACTGACGTCGTCAACCGAATTCAATTAGTCTTTGTTAATTTAGTTGACCAAAAACAGCGGGAGAAAACCGGCGTCGTTTCAAAAAACCCTAAACCCTAAACCCTAAACCCTAAATTTTAAAATAATTTTTAAAAAATACACAAGTACGAGAAAAATGAACCGAAAATTGCTATGGATTCCTTACAACATTGCCTTCTACAATAGTAGGCTAAAATATGGATTTCATAATTTTGAATTTATGGTCACCAATGGATCACATAAACCTTAGGGTTATGTTATGTAAAGTATAAGGAGTACAATGCTTTGTCTCAAAATTTGTTTGAATTTTGTTATCATTTGAACTTTGAAAACTAAAATTACATTTTTCAGGCCTTAAGGGGCAAGATATTGTCTCAATCAGTGCATAGAATTTGCCGGTATATTTTTCGGATTTTATTTTGTATAGACAAATTAATATTAGTAATTAAATACAATTAAAAAATATTTCCAAAATTATATTTTTTAAAGCTTTAGGATAGAGACAATATTCCAATGCTTGGTAGTTTTCAGTATAATTTTTGGATATAGTTATGAATTTAATATGGATTTAAATAAAATATAAAAGTCAATAACAATTAAATTAAAAATGACTTAGCCGACGTTGTATCCCTTTACAACGACTTTAAACATAAAACACCGACGTTGAAACTATATTTAAGAATATACACAGGATGAATTAATTATAAACCGTCGTTGTTATAATATTAAACGTCATTTTAGTGTATGTAACGGACGTTGTTTAAATATATAAAGGCGGATATTTAATAATATCCGCCTTTGTATAGAATTACAACGTCGTTAAGGTATACTAACCGACGTAGTATATGAATTCATATTCTTTTATGCAGGATGAATTAATTATATACCGTCGTTGTTATGTATATTACACGTCTTTTTTTTGTATATAACTGACGTTTTTTATTTATATAAAGGCGGATATTTAGAAATATCCGCCTTTGTATATTATTAAGACGTCGGTAAGTTTATACTAACGGACGTAGTATATGAGTACAAATTCATTTATAGAGGATGAATTAATTATACACCGTCGTTGTTTTGACTATTACACGTCGTTTTTAAGAATTACCGTCGATGTTATATTTCCATTTACTGCAAGACGACCATTGTGTACACGTATGAGACGTGTCAATTAGAATCAGACGTCGGTGTTTTGGAACTAAACAAATTTTAAAACAAAATTTAATTTTGTTGATTTTTGTTCTCTTGATTACAACAAAATATTTATGTACTTTTTAAATAACCCAAATTAAACATTGTTCATAAATATTTATCTACATCAATTATCCTTCGGTAATTGCTTGTTCACAAATTCTGCCCATTCATGCCTAACTTCGTCAATATCCTTTTGTGTATACTGAAGTTTATCTTTTTTCTTGTCAAACTGCAATATAAACCAAAAAACCGACGTGTTAAAAGAATACAAACGACGGTTAAAAAAAAATATGACGTAGTAAAATAAAGAAAGTATATCTAAAATGTTGCGTTTTACCTTCTTCTCGAAATTTAGGTCAGGATCATGAATTATATCTCTCATGAATCGCATCACGTAATAGCCACACTCTACACTTGTTGGTTGTTCAGGAGTGCCGTGTAGATTTTTCCAAATGGCCTGCTGTTTACGTGAATTTTTGTTTATATGAATCTTAAACATTTTAATTGACCTGTTACAAGAAAACAAAGGGTGTTAATGACAAAACAAAAAATTTAAATACAAATAGTAACCGTCGTGGTAAATCAGTCAAAACGACGGAGTTTTTTAAATCAAGACGTTATATTTTGTTTAAAACGGCGGTAAAACCTAACCGTCGTTGTGTAACGTTATAACGTCGGTAAGAGTAAAAACGACGTGGTATTTAAATTAAAACGACGTGGTATTGAAATTAAAACGACGTGGTAGTTAAATTAAAACGACGTGGTAGTTAGTAATATCTTCCCGTCGTTATATTTTATAATAACGTCGGTATTAGTAAAAACCGTCGTTTATTTAAATACTTTATAGGAAAAATCATAAATCAGAAGAAATCAACTTACGTATTCACTATATTTTTCATTTCGTCGTCAACCATGCGTTTTGGCAGTGAATTCATGTAATAGGCAGTCTCTGTTAATGGTCTCACAATTACCATCACCCAATGACCCCTGCACATAATGATTCATATTAGAAAGAAAAATATTAGAAGCTCAGGAAAATACTTTAAATGGTACTAACCCTGGATTATAAGGGACCAAGAAAAATTGATTCCCATCTGCTGTATTAAGGCGGTTTGACAGGTTTTTTATTCGCTCTGATATTGATCCAGCTCCAGAGCTCACTAGCCCAGGGTCCACGAGGCCAACAAGGTTTACCATATTTGCCATTTTTAAATAGTCAAATAGGAACCTAAATATGAAAGTCAATTAAATGAGATTTTAATTTAAAAGAAAGGAAAATGTCAAACAAAATGGGATTAGGGAGAATTACCTCATGTATACTGATATCACTGTGGTTCCTATCTCAACCATTGAACCAAACTGCAAAACATCCTCAGTGAAGAGGAAGGTATCATGCTCAATGCCAAACACTTCCTTGGGAATGTGAATTGTTAGAGCCTCGTTACCATTAGGCAACAACTTGGTCTGGAAATGTTGGCATAAGGCTAAAAGAGGAGGTGGCATATCTAGCTTTGAGAGATCCTGTTTAAAGAAATTAATAAAGAAATATAAGTTAGTTTGTGTGTGAACTAAAATAAACGACTCTAACTAAACAAAAAAAACAGACGTGGTATATAATATAAACGACGGTTTATAGTTAATACTGACGTTGTATTAATTTATAACGTCGCTATTCTATAGAAAGGTCGTCTAATATAAATACAGTTAATGAAATCATGAAATGGACGACGGTTTATAAAAGCGTCGTGGTATATAACGAAACACGACGTGTCTTGTAAGAAACAGACGTATTTACCGTCGTTATTTTAAATTTTAACGTCGGCTATTAAAAGGAGCGACGTCTTTTTAAAATTTAAAAAGCAGAAATATAAAATAGCAGAGATTTTCCCGTGTCCTCTTTCTCTTTTGCAGCAGTATCAGCTTCAGGCTTCGGATCTTCTAATTCCAAAGCTAGGGGTCTGATATTAGTCGCCCCAGAGCAGCTTGCCTTATCAGACATTGGATTTTTTGGGCTTTGATCTTGAGGGGGTAAAACAATTGGAGGAATTGGAGTCCTTGGAGAAATTGGGGTTTGGAGCATCTGGCTGGGATCAAAATTAGGAACTAGTTGACGGATATATGCCAACAAAGTCTCCCTCTCTGCTCTGACTGCTTCCATTATAGTTTCCCTTGACTTCGCCTCAATCCTCAAGGTCTCTTCTCTGACTGCCTCCCTCACACTTTCCTTCAATTTGTCACCAAATTTCACTCTCTGCTGCTTCGGCAAATTGAAGAACTGAGTTGGGGTAACGCCAGCACCAGCTCCTCTGACTCTCCCACCATGCTCTGGGGTTCCCAAAGCCAGAGTCAAGATATCATTGCTCCCGGAGACAGTCAGAGTGCCTTCGGAGACTTGCTTTTGCAAATCATCCTAAAAGAGAGAAAGAGAGATTGTTAGAACCTGAGCAGGGTGTATGACAGATACATATACCGACGTTGTAAATTATAAACAACGACGGTTTTTATTAAATGACAGACGTGGTATTAATTTAAAACGTCTGTATATAAATACCGTCGTTGTTTATACTTTACAACGTCGGTATATAAAAATACGTCGTATATTCAAAATAAAACAGATTAACACATAAATAAAAAACCGTCGTAGTATTCAAAGTAAGACGACGTATTATTAAACAAACAGACGTAGATGTACAATTCCATACGGCTGCACAAAATTACCGTCGTTGTATAATCATTCTAACGTCTAGATAAGATAAAACCGTCGTAAGTTTTAATGAAGAAGTGAAAAAACTCGATTGAAATATGCATTCTTTTCCAGAAATTGTGCACCACAAAATTCAGTGAAATAGACAGAGAGAGGGAGAGTGTGTGCGTGAGTAAACTTAAAACAAAAATGCAGTTCATAGAATAATTTAATCCGTCGTATTAATTATATCTAGACGTCTACTTTATTCAAAAACCGACGTCCTATTCACTTTTAAACGTCCGTAAATTAAGCCCGTCGTGGTGTTCACTTTATAACGTCGCTTATGTAAATATAAACGACGTCTATACCAAAATAAAACACTCTGTTTTTCAAATTTAGAACAGAGTTAGTGAGACTTACGATTAGTTTTGCCTTCTCTGCAGCCTTTGGATCAGGGATGTTTCCTGATTTATCTTCTCTTGCTTTCTTCCACAGAACAGCTCGATCGATTTCTTGACCTTCGGGCATGGTTTCTACCAATTGGTCCGTCAAACCAACATACCCTTTTCTAGACAACCTATGGTTGTACTTCAATTTCTCCCTCCTCTCCTTCTGCTCAGCATGCTTAGCTTCAAAATCTGGGGTTAACCTTGAAGCTACGAAGGCATCCCATTGCGATTTATCTATGAACTTATAAAGCAATGGGATTTCTTTTAATTTCTCCTTGTCATGTGCGAATGGAAGGATATATTGCTTAGTTATGTTATACTTGAAATCCTTCCATTTTTTGGCGGCAGACTGCAAGACCAAGTTCTTGTAACTATCCCCAATAACATAGGACATTTGAACAGCTTCCCAAATCTGCTCCTTCACGTCCTTGGGTAATTGTTTCCATTTCTTGTCCACAAGAGGGACTCTGGTGCGTGCCAAAACACCAATGTAAGACTGCATCTCAACAGCAGCCTCGCCATGTGGTTTGCCATCTTTATTGAACTCAACCACAGGCTTAACCTTCTCAATTTTCCTCTTCACAACACGGCTCATTGTGCTGATACCGCGGCCAGATTTTGGCTCCTCAACAAATGTGGCTGTGCTCGAGTCTTTCTCTGAGGTTGAGGAATATCTCATCCTCTTCGAGGGTTTGCTTTGAGTTGATTTTTCAAGTTCCACTGAACCTGTTTTGGGTTCATCCCCTTGTGCCATTGAACCTGCTGTGGCCTTTGACGCTTCAGCTTCCTTCTTTTGAGATTTCGAAACCATTTTTGATTAATCTGCCAGAAAAACAACGTCGGTTATTAAAAATACACGACGTAATAATACAAAACAACGACGGTAACACTAAAAAAGTGACGTCCTATTAAAAGATCTCTTAGATCATGAATTAAAATAAGACGACGGTTTTTTATATTCCATGATGTAAATGTTAATAAACTACGTCGGTTATTAACAATAACCGACGTGGTTTAAAAACGAGTGCTCTTCTCACACTAGACGACGGTTTTATCTTGTTTCCGACGTATTAATTGTCACACCATGACGGTTTTTAGCCACCGTCGTGCAATTTGCATTACGGCCGTCGTGGTCTGTCCATTCCATCGTCGAAAACAAGACAGAACTGTCGTCTCTTGGCGTCGTGAGAGTATCTACTTATGTATTTAATCAAAACCAGTGAAAGATTTCTTCAATTTGACAAAATCTTGTTTCCAGACAACTACGGCATGCAAATGAAAAGTTAAAAAAGGGAAGAGAGTGAGAAAAAACCTTGAATAACACCGGCGTGCAAAGAAATGTTTCCTTCCGACGAAGACGAAGACCAAAATGGTGATTTGGACGATGAAGACGATGATTCAGACGATGATGCTAGGTCAGGTAACGAAAATGGTGATTTGGGAAATGAGAGGGAAACTAAGATACTTTATCGGGAAGTGAAAACCGTAAAATATTAGGTCAGGTGACGAAAAGTTTATATATTTTCCCAGAGTTCAATACAACGACGTTGTTATTAAAAAACCGCCGTATTATTTAGTTATAACGACGGTAGATAATTCATAAATGACGTGGTTATCACAACAGCCGAAAGACTTTTGGAATTCCGATGTGGTTATGACGGCGCTTTTTTTCTCTAAACTGACGTTGTAATTGTAATTTTAACGACTGTGTGTTTTAATAAACCGACGTGGTTACTTTGCGGTTCTGAAAACGACGTCGTTCTCTTTTTAATACGCGCCAAATGACTTTTGGATTTCCGACGTGGTTATGACGGCGCTTTGTTTCTCTAAACTGACGTTGTACGTATAAATTCAACGACTGTTTATTTTAATAAACCGACGTGGTTATTTTGGTTCTGTTTCCTTTTTTAATACTCGCCAAATGACTTTTGGATTTCCGATGTAGTTATCTTTTTAATACGCGCGAAATGACTTTTGGATTTCCGATGTAGTTATATCTAAACTGACGTTGATTTGTCAAATATGACGTCGCTATGTATATTAGAACTGACGTTGATATTTACTCCATTTTGTTTAAATAGGATTTTTTTACGCGTTTTTTAACTCTCAGTTTTCAATTAGGGTTGCAGAATGATTCCTCACAAGAAATTGTCTTTCTGAAAGCAAATCCGTTTGCAGAATGATTCCTCACAAGACCAAGCATGGGTTTGCTACATCCTCCTGTGTAGCAAGGGTGAAACCAGCTTGAGAACCCGCATGGGTGTTCCTGATGCTCGCAGAGACGGACTCAGGTGGTGGCTGTAGCTGGGAGTGGGCTTGAGGTTCAGAATGAGTAGGTGGTGTCTATTCATTCTGAACCTCAAGCCCACTCCCAGCTTCACCCCAAAGGCACAACCCACGACAGGTTCTAAGGCTGGTTCCACCTTGCTACACAGGAGTTTTGAAGTTGATCACTGTGGAAAAGGGGACTACAATGTAACCAGGAATCGAGGAGTGAGGGTTCACACTTTGTTGATTTTGATTTTGATTTTCAGGAATCGAGGCTGTGCAGGAGCTTGAGAACAAGAGGAAGGAGAGGGCCCAGCTTGCATATGAGAGGAAGAAACAGTTGAACATATATTTGCCACGATGTATTTGCCAAATTTGTGTTCATATATTGTGTAAATATTTAACACGAAGAGATTTGCATTTTAAGATGAAAATGTTGTTGAGGATTGAGAATTAAATTTTGTTTTGTGTTAAGAAAGATATTACCAAAATAAAAGAAAAATTAATTAATTTTAAAAAGCTATAAACATAAGACGGCGGTTTAAAGAGAGGGCAGACGTATAAATTGAAAAAATACGACGGTAATTTGAACTTAAGACGTGGTAAATAAAAACGACACTAGTGTTGTAGATACCGTCGTAGTATACTCCAAAATAATAAGTCGGCGGTTTAAAGAGAATGCACCGTCGTAGTATACAGACGTTGATTCCACTATATTATACGACGTGGATTAAGAACAGTTGGTCGTGTTTAGTTAGGAGTTAACACGGCAGGTTTTTTGGTGTACTGTCGTCTTTATTTTCTACGTCAGTGTATTCATACCTGCTGTCGTTGTTTTTTGGTCAGATTTTAACACTGAAGAAATCATTTTTTAAAAACGACGGTTTTTTATTTGTACGCGTCGTCTTTTAAAAATATTGAACAGTAAATCACTTATCAACGACGGTTTTGTTTTATACCGTCGTCGATTTAAATACAATGACGGTTTTATGTTATGCCGTCGTCTTTTTCTGGTCGTCTTTTTCCATTTTTGTAGTAGTGCTCCTAAATTTGAGGAGAGAGAAAGTACTCCTAGTGGCTCCCTATAATTTAATGCTGCCTTATTTAATAAGTATTTCAAACCTTTATTTAATGCTAACTATTTTTTATTTTATTTTTTAATAGAGATGGACCAATCAAAAAAGAGTTATAGCATTTATGACTCTCCAAATTAGGGAGTATGGTTGGAGTTGAAAATTTTTAGAGAGCTCCTAAAATAGCTTTCTTATATTTTTAGCTAAATTTTAGCTAAGAAATAGAGAGCATCATTGTGGATGCTCTAAACCCCAATAATATACGTTTAATCTTACAACTTAAGCTCACAGGTTATCCACAGACATTTAATACAATCTAAACTAGCTCAAATGAGACTCAAGTACATTTTTATTACGAAAATAGTACCTCAAAATGTTTTGCATTCAATGCCTGTATTTGGGAATGTGTCAGTTGAGATATTCCAGGTGAACCTTTCCATTTCTCCATGTTGCGACAATTGTTCCGTAGAAAAACAAAGAGCTATATTAAATAGTAAACCCTCCTCTGGAAATGACACATAAAGAAACCTTGCAAATGAATAGCTCTCCAAGAGAAGATATGTTGTCCTGCGCAAAGACTGCTAATTATTCAGCATTTGAGATTTAAATAGGATATAAGTTGTGATCAGCAGAACAGGCGCAATGAGAAATAAAGCAAATTTAACCAGAATTTACTGGGCAAAATAACAATAGAAATCAGATTGAGTGTTTGTGTTAAGTATTTTGTATGTGAGCGAGAGGGAGAGAGCTCATATCATATGATCACTTCTTCGCCTATCTTGATGCAAGGAATGTGAGATACCTTTTCTACAAGGCAAAACAATGGTCGATGCACAGATAAGAAAGAGATGGCAGCAAACGCTCTTCTGGCAGGAATTGGATACTGTCACACCCACAAATATGTAGCCTTTGCAGCGAAGAGAAGCGTTTAAGTTCCTCTACTGGCAGGAATTATAGACTGACAGGCCGTAATATATAGAGTGCGAAGAGTGGTATTGAGCCGCTGTTCCTTGAGAAACGTCCACAAGATATTGCCACCAAGTCCTTGCAAGTCCCAGTAATCTCCCACCGAAGGGCTCAGTCTGTCACAATTCAAAATATGAAAATATTGCAGGTTGGGAGGCAAATGACACAAGATTTTGAAGATCATATATCCCCAAATGTTGAAGGTTGTGAGGGTGCCAATGTGTTTAGGCAATGAATTCATTCTGGCATCTACTGACTGTGACAAAAGTAGGCTTCTGCAGTTCAAAACAAGCAATAAGTATCGATGAAAACTTTGTTTTGATAAGAAACGTGCTTTTATTACAAGAGAAATAAAAACAATACAAAACAGGGGACAAGTTATCTACTGGATTAGCTAGACTACTCAACTACCACCACAGATCAGAGACTAAACATCCTAACATTACATGAACGAAATCTAAAATACAGCAGCAGTCGAATCACAACATAAATGAAATCTAAACAAAGAGTGTGGAATAAGACTGAGACGTTAACATATAAATGCAATCATTTTTTGCCCTACTAAAATGCATATATATATAATTTTTTTTTGCGATGTCTAACAAATTCTCAGTTGCTGTGAATTGCAGGGACAAAGGTAAATCATAACCTAGAACAACAAAACTTAACACACAAAAGGAGAGAGGTGATAAACAAAGCTTAAACACGCTAATTCACTAACAATTTTGTAATTGCTGATCAATCTCTCTCCTCAACCTAAGACAACCTATTGATACTAGGACGACATATATCAGGCCACAACATTAATAACATACCCACAGTATCTGGGAAAGTCCAAGGATTACTTAATGGCATGAACCTATTAACAGACTATCCATAGGCATTAAATTCGATTTAAACTAGCTCAAATGAGACTCAAATACATTTTTTTTCATATAAAACTTAAAAGTACCTAAAAATGGTGTACATTTGATGCCTATATGCAGGGAATGTATCAACGGAGATATTCCAGGTAAATCTTTTCTGTTTCTCCTCGCTCTGATAATTGTTTATAGAAAAACAAAGAGCTATATACAATAGTAAACCCTCCTCTGGAAATTCCACACAAAGAAACTTTCCAAATGAAAAGCTCCCCAAGGGCCGAGAGAAGGTATGTCGTTCTGCAAAAAGACTGCTAATTATTCAGCATTTGATACTCCGAGTAGGATATAATTTGTGACCAGCAACCATAATTTACTGAGCAACATGTTATTAGAAATCAGATTGATAGTTTTTTTTGTGGAAAAATTATTTTTATACCTTGGCTATCTGGATGCAAGGAATGTGAGATATCTGTGGAAACCAAATTAAATCAGAACCCTAGGTCGAATAATTCCTTCCATTTGGGGATTATTTGACCTAATTGGGAATTACTAAACCTAATTGGGGGTTATTCAATTTAATTGGGGGTTATCCAATTAAATTGAGAAATACCTAATTAAGTTAAAAACTGATTTTATTCCTACCACATTTCCCAATTAAATGAGGAATTACCTAATCAGATTGGGAATTAATCACCTACCTACCACAATTAGGGATTTGATTAATCTCCCTAATTAATCAAATCCCTAAATACACCAACCCCACCAACCTCACCTACCACCATTAGGGATTTGATTAATTCCCTAATTAATCAAATCCCTAAATACACCAACCTCACCAACCTCACCTACCTCACCAACCACGCCAACCTGACCAACCTCGTCAAGGCCCCCTATAAATACTTGGCCACGCACAAGGAATGAGGTACGTCAGAATTTCTACTAAAAACTCTAGAGAGCTCTTCCCTTCACAAATCCTAGCCACCTCCTCTCTCTCTCTCTCTTTCTTTTACATAAGGCTCCGGCCGCCCGGTTTACACCTTACATATATATCTCCGTACCCTATTTAGCTATTGGTTTTTCCCTAAATCAATTGAACTAACTTAGGCATCGGAGGGCCTTTGGCCAACACCCCCCGGGTGTGGTCCTCTTATCCAATTTATTTTGCAGGAAGAAAGAGGCGGCGAAGAAGAAAGGGGAATCTTTCCAATCAAATATTCTTGTGGGGAAATTTGCTCCCACAAATTGGTGCTTTCATTGAGAGCACGAGTTATACTCAAAGTGTGCTCTAAATCCATTTTCCACACTTTTCCAATCCATCGAAGCCTTCCAAACAACCATGGTTGGAAGCAAGAAGACGAGAGGCAAAACCGCCGTGATGGCAAAATCCGCGACGGCCCAAAGTCACTCCACCCATGATCCCGCGATCGACATGGTGGCACCACCACCTCTCACTACTGCACCGGCCACCGTCGTCATCCAAGGCCCCGTGGCCGGATCTAGCCACCCTCATGGCACCACCGCCGAGCATGATGGAACCTCCCATCAAGGTGGGCTCATTACCACCGCCGACTTAGGCCCGATCTTGGAGCAACTTCAAGCGTTCCCTTCGTTGCCTCCACGCTCGATGCATGCTCCCGCATACACCTCCAATGAAACCCTAGCCCGTATGCAATTGGGCTCCACACACTTCTCTCCTCCTGAGCCACAAAGTCAAGCAGACCTCAATTTGAGAGTTGACCAGCTAGCTCAGAGAATGGACAACCAAAGCAATTTGATGAGGCAGCTCCTCAACCAAATCAATCTGGTTCAAAACCTTGGCCTTGGACAACTGGGCGAAGAGAGAAGGATGGACGAATGGGCCGATAGGCAGCTCGATGGGTACCAAGCAGGTCGAGTAGGAGCAAGCAGACAAGGAGATGGACCAGGCAAACTCTACGCCTTTCACCGCCGGGATTGAGCAGGCTGCTCCCCCGAAGCGATTCTCGACGCCTTTGTTTACCCACTTCAAAGGGGACTCCGATCCCGAAAGCCACCTAAAATACTTCAAAAGTGTCATGATCCTCCACAAGGCCGAAGACGCATTGCTGTGCAAAGTGTTTGTAATGACCTTGCGAGGAGCAGCCCAAGACTGGTTCCACACTCTACCATCCGGGTCAATCAGCAGCTTCAAGGAGCTGGCTTATGTCTTCACCAAAGAGTACACCTCTTACCAGATGATTAAGAAGAACCCGAACCATCTATTCAACCTACACAAGAAGTCCGACGAATCCCTTCGAGACTACATCAAGAGATTCAAAGCAGAAAAGGCCAACATTGTAGGGTGTGACGACCGAATCGCGTCCTCTGCTTTCAAGAAATGCCTTCCAGCTGAGCACGACTTATACCATGAGCTGACTATCGCTCCCAGCCAGACTCTGGCAGAGGTCTTCGCGACCGCGGAATGCTATGCGCTCTGGGATGATGATCGAATCGCCGCAAAGAAGTCTACTAAGCAGGAAGATCAGCCATCTAAGAGGGCAGGCCAAAGAAACGACGGGTTTAGCAACAAGAACAAGGACAAACGCAGGTCACACCCACAAGGGGATGCTACGGCAGGAAAGAATTACACGAAGTTATCCATCCCCATACATCAAATCTTAGCCCAAGTGAAAGACAAACCTTGGGTAAGAAGACCGCCACCCTTGAAAGGAGATCCGGACAAGAGGGATACCAGGAAATACTGTGCCTTCCACGGGACAAACGGGCACACTACAAACAATTGCTTTGCTTGGAAGACGCATCTTGAAGAACTCGTGAGAGAAGGACATTGCATGGAATTCATTGCGAAACAAGCCATCCAACAGATTGAAGATCGTGACACCGCCAAGGAGCCACCTCAGAAAGTCATAAGAATTAACACAATCCTAGCCGACTCCGAGGAGTCTGGGCTGACAAGCAAAGAAAAGAAGAGGAAGATCAAACAGGCCACCATGATCTCCCAAATCTCGACCGACCTTCCACTGGCAGAAGACAATCCCGTGATCGGCTTTCGAAAGAAAGATCTGACCGGCCTCGATATGCCACACAATGACGCCCTTGTCGTCAGCATTCAAATCGCTCAGGCCATGGTCGACCGAATCCATGTGGACGAAGGCAGCGCAGCTAATATCTTGCAATTAGCGGTCATCCAGCAAATGAGCCTAGAAACAAAGATCAACAAATCAGCCAGATTGCTGACTGGCTTTAATGGTGCAACAACGGTTACCGTGGGCACGATAGACCTTGACGTCTACTCCCCACCTGTAATCAGCTCACAAACATTCATGGTCATTGATGAAGTCTCACCCTACAATGGCATCCTGGGCAGACCATGGATCGGCAAAATCAACGCCATCACCTCTGCCACACATCAGAAAATCCGCTACCCAATTCTAGGGTGCGGTGTCGGCCAGATCAACAGCGACCAGGCAATGGCAAGGAAATGTTCGGCTCAAGGGCTGAAGAAAAGCAAGCAAACACAGTTCCTCACTGTGAATCAGGCAGATCTGAAGGAAGTTGAACAAACGAATCTCGCTCCTTTATAGCAATTAAAGGGTCAGGACCAAGCCGAGGAAATCTATCCAGTGGTCTCCCCAGAAGAAGGATGGAAACCCGAAGAGGACGTCGAGCTAATACTCTTGGATCCTGACCAGCCAGACAGAAAAGCGCGGATCGGCTCGCGCCTAAGCCCAGACGAGAAGGTGGAGCTGACCACCTTCCTCCAGAACAACAAAGACATGTTCGCATGGTCGCCATCTGACATGCCCGGCATCGACCCGAACATTATCTGCCACCGGCTCCACGTCAACCCTGTTAGCAAGCCAGTGGCGCAAAAGAGATTCAACTTCGCTCCCGAGCGGTCGCGATCATTGAAGCCGAGATCGACAAACTCCTAGCGGCCGGCTTCATCAAAGAAGTCTCCTACTCAGAATGGCTAGCCAACGTTGTTCTGGTGGCAAAACAAGAAAAGGGCAAATGGAGAGTTTGCATCGATTACACTGACCTCAACAAGGCATCCCCTAAAGACAACTTCCCATTGCCAAGAATTGACCAACTCGTGGATTCCACCTCCGGCAATGAGCTGCGTAGCTTCATGGGTGCCTACTCCGGTTATAATCAAATCCTGATGCACGATAATGACAGGGCAAAAACCTCTGTCCGCCGCGCAAATCTCACGGCCTGGGGTTCCGGGCCGAGGGGATCTGCGTTGAACACGCGGTTTCCTGCTTTTGGACGGGGTGCGTTTGTGCGCGGGCATGCACGCACGGTCTACCGTGCGTCGAGATGTTTGAGGTGTTGATAGTTTTTAGATGGTGCGCCTGTCTGAACTCGTCTTCTAATCAAACGATTGTAGCCGAGAGAGGAACTAGTCTCGGCTGTAAGGTTCACGGCCTGAACTACAAGGCCGTTGAGTGGTGGTGTTTGGTGGGTTTTGGGGCGGTGCTCCGGCGCGCCACTCGATGAGCGGCGGTCGTATGATATATGGGGTGAGTGAGCGAACAACAAGGGTGGTGCTCCGGCGCCTTGAAAATCAAGGGTCGTTTGATATATTGATGAATGGATTTTCCTTACAGACTAACACTACTCCTAGAAAAGCAAGTAAAGATATTGAAAGTGCATTACAGGAAAATATAAGTTGCTCCGTGGGAGGCTTTTGTTTGGTGTTTGAACCCTTTGAAAGTGGTCTTGAGTCTTGTATTTATAGGTAGAGCTCCTGGAGGGATAATCGAGGCTGAAAATCTGCATGGTGGAGCCTGATTATACCAAGTGGGTAGTCCAATCGACATTTGGGATCGTGAAGTATGGTGGTGTGACTCCATGAATCCCGGTGAATCTCGGCCGCCGCCCTGATCGTGGGTTCTGCGCTTCTGGCCGTGGAGACGCATTTATTGCTCTGATAGCCAATTATCTAATCTCTCAAACTGCAAAGAGCTTTGTGAGAATGTTGGCGTCTAATCATTCTGATTTCTGTCACCAAATCCTGACTCCAATCACATCCCACCTTCCCTCGCGCATTGAATGCTCATTCTTGGCCAGTGGGTTTGCTGCAATAAACAGAGACCTTGCTTCATTAAATGGAGCGTGGGACCCTGCTGTCACGTGACGATCTGACTTTAATGCCTTTGGCCGTGACCTCGCTCGATCTCGGCCTCGGCCTATAACCTTGGCCGAGATAACCATGCCTTGGTGGTTTTCCTCATGTTTCTCTGGAAAGCCAACACCCTGACAAAACGCTGTGTTTCAGCTTGAGGCCGAGAAGAGTTATTCCCTCGGCCGATTCACGGCCGTGGTTTATTAGGCACAAACAACCTCTTTCATCATCGAGAGAGGGACCTACTGCTACAAGGTTATGCCTTTTGGTCTAAAGAATGCTGGAGCAACCTACCAGAGGCTTGTGAATAAAATCTTCAAGGAACAGATCGGCAAAACTATGGAGGTCTACGTCAACGAGATGTTGGTCAAACCCCCAAGCGTGCAAATCACATCAAAAACCTCGCTGAGGCACTCGGCCTGCTCCGCCAATATCGCATGAAGCTGAATCCAAGTAAATGCACGTTTGGTGTATCGTCCGGCCGATTCCTAGGATACCTAGTCACGCAACGAGGTATCGAGGCACACCTACGCCAAATTAAGGCTATTCTCAAGATGAAGTCGCCTTCCACAATGAAGGAAATACAAAGTCTGACGGGCAGAGCAGCGGCCCTCAACCGATTCCTCTCGAGATCTACCGACAAGTGCAAACCATCCTTTAAAGCTTTGAAGAAAAGACAAAGAGACAAGTGGGATGAGGAGTGCGAAATAGCTTTCCAAAATCTAAAGACTTACCTCACTTCACCTCCCCTGCTCTCAAAACCAATTCCTGGTGAGGACTTGTTCGTGTACTTGGCAGTGTCCAACTCAGCCGTCAGCTCGGCTCTCATCCGAGAAGAACTGGGGGCCCAACATCTGGAATTCTACATGTCAAAAGCTCTCCTCGAGGTAGAGACTCGCTACCTGAAATAGGAAAAGCTTATTTTGGCCCTCGTAGTTTTCGCAAGAAAGTTGCGACCCTACTACCAAGCTCACTGAGTCATCGTCATGACCGACTTTCCTCTGAGATCAATCCTCCATAGCCTTGACGCTTCTCAGCGACTCATGAAGTGGGCTATAGAGCTAAGCCAGTATAACCTCCTCTACCGGCCAAAAACTGCACGAAAACCCCAGACTTTAGCAGACTTCGTGGCAGAATTCACCCCATCAGCCGATGAAGAGAAGCTGGTCAACAGTAAAAACGAAAGGTCAAAAGCAGACGACACCTCCGCCGAACCTGGCCAACCTATAGACATGTGGCAATTGCGCGTAGACGGAGCGTCGAACCAAAAAGGAGCAGGAGCAGGTGTCGTCATCATCACCCTAGATGGAACCCTAGTGGAGCAAGCCATCACGCTTGGTTTCCCGGCTTCAAATAATGAAGCAGAATACGAGGTATTACTCGTTGGCCTGTGCTTGGCGAAGGAGCTAGCGATCAAGAAGCTAGCCATCTACTCGGATTCCTAGTTGATCACGGGTCAAGCGTCAAGTGAATACATGGCGAAGCACCCAAGGATGATCTTGTACCTTGACAAAGTCCAAGGGCTATTGAAGGCGTTTCCAACCTTCACCATCCAACAGGTACCACGGGCAGAGAACGCACATGCAGATGCACTGGCAAGCCTAGGATCAGCGCTGGATACCCAGTTTAGACGCTCCATCCCGGTCGAACACCTTGACCGGTCAAGCATCGAAGAAATAGAGCCAATCAACACAATGCAGATCAACGAGGACCCCGGCTGGCAAAACCCCATCATCGACTACTTGATGAATGGAAATCTGCCAACGGACAAGACCGAAACCAGAAAGGTCCAGCATAAAGTACCCTCAAACACTTGAGGTTCTATGTAAAATTCACGATGGCGAGTGTGGCAATCACTCTGGGGGCAGATCACTCTCCCATAAGGCTCTAAACGTAGGCTACTTCTGGCCTACCATGCGCCATGACTCCACCGAATATGTCAAGAAATGTGATCGCTGCCAGCGATACAAGCCAATTCCTTACTTGCATGCCAAAGTCTACCATCTGCAAAACAGTCCATGGCCATTCATGCAATGGGCCATTGACCTGGTGGGTTCCTTGCCACTGGCGCCTGTCAAGAAAGACATGATGATCATTGCCACCGACTACTTTACTAAATGGATCGAGGCCGAAGTTCTATCTTCTACTAAAGAAGTCGATGTGGAACGATTCATCTGAAGAAACATCATCTGTCGGCTTGGCTACCCACAATCACCAGTTACCGATAATGGCTCACAATGCATAAACAAGCAGATGACTGAGCCCTGCACATTTCTGAAGAAGAGAAGCAACTACTGCAAATTCCAGAATGTGCCACAACAAAAGACGGTTGCCCATAAGCAGCGTCCTTCGGGAGACGCAGGGCGACAACCAGAAGCATCCTTCGGGAGACGCAGCCCACAAAGAAGCGTCCTCAGGGAGACGCAGGGTGCGCTAGGAATTTCCCAAAAGGAGGTCACCATGCTTCCTGAGGGAGGTATCCAGGTTCCTATCCGTTTCCTAAGAGGGGCAGGATAGTCACATAGTTGCCCATAAGCAGCGTCCTTCGGGAGACGCAGGGCGACGACCAGAAGCGTCCTTCGAGAGACGCAGCCCGTAAAGAAGCGTCCTAAGGGAGACACAGGGTGCGCCAGGAATTTCTTAAAAGGAGGTCTCCATGCCTCATGCGGGAAGTATCCAGGTTCCTATCCGTTTCCTAAGGGAGGCAGGATAGTCACACAGTTGCCCATAAGCAGCATCCATCGGGAGACGCAGGGCAACAACCAAAACATCCTACGGGATGCGCAGAACACGCCCGGAGTCCCTCAAGGGGGACCCTGGCCCTTGCCAATTTCTTAAGGGAAGAACATCCTACGGGATACGCAGAACACGCCCGGAGTCTCTCAAGGGGGACCCTGGCCCACGCCTATTTCCTAAGGGAAAACATCCTACAGGATATGCAGAACATGCCCGGAGTCCCTCAAGGGGGACCCTGGCACTTACCAAGTTCAACAAAAAGGAGATGGTCAGACAAGACTAATTATTCTAAACAAGAAAGCAGACTACCAGGTGAAAAGAAATAAAGGAGTCTTCATTTACTCTGAGACGCCAGCATGAGATCCTTGATCTACAGCCTCTTCGGCGTCCACCTGATCAGCCACGTTCTCAGCAGCTCCACCTGCTGGATCCGCGACGCCTGCCACTACCTCATGTGCTGCATCCTCTTCAGCTACCGCCTCTTCGGCCGCCTGCTCTTCAGTTCCTTCCATGTTCACAGCATTAACCTGCTCAATTTTCACATGGAGCAAGTCAGAACAGAGCATCTTGATGTCTCCATCTCCAATGGCATAGAAGGGATCATTTCCATTTGAACAGTCTAAGTAGCCCAACTTGTACGCATTCATGGTAGCTTCGAACTTGAACTTTTCAACAGACTTATGATATGCGCCAAATCTAGCCAGAAGCTTGTCATAACTAAAGGACACGTCAACATTCTTGTGCTCAAGACGAAAGTAGGCATCTTTTCGACTAACCAAGTCAGCAGCAGAAGAGGAGGCAACAATAGACGAGTTTCGATAGTTTCAACAGCAAAATCTATTCTTTTTTGAAGCAGATGAAATGTTGCTTCCCTTTGTTTTTCCAAGGAAAGACTTGAGACTGTGTCAAGATCACAAGCCTGATGGATATGATCAACTAGCTTGAAGCAAGCAGACGGACTTGACAGACGGTTCATCTTCAGCAGATTAGACACACCTGCACCCCCTGCAAGGTTGGACTTGTCCACCTTGGGATCAACCGCTGACGTTGTAAAAGAATCCTTCACCCGGACAAATGACTTTCTCGTCTTCTCAGCCGCCACCATCCTCACCCCCAAAGGAGTCGACGATGCTGAATCAACTCTATGCTCGACTACTCGTGACTCAACAACTAGATCGCGATAGTTGGGTAGGTGAACTAGTTTGCGAGCGGACCACATCACAGAGCAGATCACGATTTCCAAGCTTGTCAGCAGGAGGCTTGAGTAGAACATCCCAAGCACTGCGCATACCACCAACCTTCCTGTTATCTGCACCAACGAGATGTTTAACCCTAGCAGATGATGGGGGAACAGCTCTTACTTGAGTCTTCTCAGTATAAGGGAGCTTTGGCGTCTTCCTCAACGGAGACACATCATTCGCACGCGAAGTCGCAACTCCATTTCTTGAAGACTTGACATCAGCCTTCCTTTGGGTAGATCATCAGAGTCTGGACCATTCTGCTTCCATCTCTCAAACATCCTGGACAGGGGGCAGACCACCAACTTCCTCCCGATACTCGCCCAGCAGATGAGGCCCGCAACGCATGAGACCAAGCATGCTTCAGCCATACCTGCGACGATAGGCAATAGCTGGTCCACCTACGTGCACCTACTCTACCACAGCTGCCGCCCACTACCAGCTGTCGCCTGTCAGGACGACAACTAGGCGGGCTTCCCCTAGTTGATCCTCAAAGCAAAAAAGAAGAAAAGATGAAGAAAAAGAAATATACAAGCTCGACTTATCTTGGGATGCACGGCGACTCCTCTCTTCGACAAGTAGTACAAATTCTCCAAGATCTCTCTCAAGCTAGAAAGTAGAGAAGTTAAGTTTGCGATGTGAAGAAGAGTGAAGAAAAGCCATGCATTTATACAGGTTGGGCATCCTAGGTCAAGAAGGAATCGCAAGCTCATTCCTACTGGGAACCCAACTCCAAGAACAGTCAAAAGCCCACTTCTATTAGGAGCCCAAATCCAAGAAGGAATCCCAGTTACAGCTGGACAGCCCAACAGATGATCTACATCTCCTACATGCCACCACGCGCCATGCAGAAGCTGGGGGGCATTTGTGGAAACCAAATTAAATAAGAACCCTAGGTCGAATAATTCCTTCCATTTGGGGATTATTTGACCTAATTGGAAATTACTAAACCTAATTGGGGGTTATTCAATTTAATTGGGGGTTATCCAATTAAATTGAGAAATACCTAATTAAGTTAAATGAGGAATTACCTAATCAGATTGGGAATTAATCACCTACCTACCACAATTAGGGATTTGATTAATCTCCCTAATTAATCAAATCCCTAAATACACCAACCCCACCAACCTCACCTACCACCATTAGGGATTTGATTAATTCCCTAATTAATCAAATCCCTAAATACACCAACCTCACCAACCTCACCTACCTCACCAACCACGCCAACCTCACCAACCTTGTCAAGGCCCCCTATAAATACTTGGCCACGCACAAGGAATGAGGTACGTCAGAATTTCTACTAAAAACTCTAGAGAGCTCTTCCCTTCACAAATCCTAGCCACCTCCTCTCTCTCTCTCTCTCTCTCTCTCTCTCTCTTTTACATAAGGCTTCAGCCGCCCGGTTTACACCTTACATATATATCTCCGCACCCTATTTAGCTATTGGTTTTTCCCTAAAACAATTGAACTAACTTAGGCATCGGAGGGCATTTGGCCAACACCCCCTGGGTGTGGTCCTCTTATCCAATTTATTTTGCAGGGAGAAAGAGGCAGCGAAGAAGAAAGGGGAATCTTTCCAATCGAATATTCTTGTGAGGAAATTTGCTCCCACAATATCTTGGCCCCATCTTGTCCCGTCTTATTCTTATACCTTTCCTTCAGGGCAGGACAACCTTCGATACACAGATAAGTAAGAGATGGCGGCAAACCCTCTTTTGGCAGGCATTGGAGACTGCGACAGTTCCAAATATGTAGCTCTTGAAGAGAAGTGAGGTGTTGAAGTTCCTCTCCTGGCAGGCATTGGAGATTAGGACAGAACATAATATGTAGCTCCTGAAGAGAAGTGAGGTGTTGAAGTTCCCCTCCTGGCAGGAATTCCAGACTTGGACACAATCCAATTTTTAGCTCTTGAAGAGAAGTGAGGTGTCAAGGCCCTTTCCATCCAAAGATTTCAAAGTTGATAGAGAATAGATGCTGAGAGTGTGAAGAGTGGTAGGGAGCAGCTGTTCCTTGAGCAACGTCTCCAAGACATGGTCACTTCCACTGATAAGAAAGTGTTCAAGGGAGACAAGTGCTTGCAAACCCTAGTACTCTCCCACTGATGAAGCCCTCAGTCTCTCACAATTCGTAATATGAAATAGTCGGAGGTTGGGAGGCAAACCCCCATCTTCTGCAAATGACTCCAGATTCGGAAGACTACGTATCGACAAAGATCGAAGGGCTGTGAGGGTGTGAAGGCGTTCGGGCAATGACTTCAAAGTCTCGCATTCAGCGACTAGAAAGTCACTCAGGTTGGGAGTGGGCAATTCTCCCTCGTGAAAACACACCATTTTTTGACATTTATAGACACGCAAGTGATTGAGATGGCTGAGATTCTCAACAGCTCCTTCTTCTTCAATCAAGGAAAGGGATTCCAGATTCTCACAACCATCAATGTCAAGCACCGTCAATTTGGGAAAAATGCCCAACGGGAAGGACCTCATTGAATCACAGCTATTACATATACGCAAAGAGTCAAGCGATGTTAATTTGGCCAACATCTCAATAGGTAGGAATTCTAATCTCCTACAATATTCTAAAGTAAGTGATGTCAATGTAGTGGGTAGGCCATCTTTAGGGAACGACGACAGCGTTGGACAATTCTACATGGATTAAATTGGAAGAAACAATATTCCATACTAACAAAATCAGTCACAGAACCATCAAATACTGGACATATATGCTTTTATATTAGAAAAGTAGAGTGAATTCAAACATTTACACACACCTAGAAGATCAAACACTAAGCCACAGAACCATCGAAGACTTCAAATGCAAAATGCTCATAGTTCGTATAGCTTCTAAAGCTTATGTAAGGCTTTGGCCCTTGGGCGTGTTTTTTTCTTTTACTCTTTTTGCTACTGTTGAAGGTTGAATACTAATGTAAACTGTTAGGGTAAGCTAAAACTAATATGGGTAAGTTTTGATGTGGCCCCACTCTTTTTTTGGGCTGACTAAATATATGGAGGTAATTTTTGGGGTGTTCCCTCACGGGGGCTCCAGTTCTTTTTTTTTTGGCTGACTAAATATGGAATAAATTTTGAAAGACATTAACTCGTGTATGGGCTGATGATAAAGCATGATTGGGTTTCCTCAATCCACAATTAGAATTTTGTGTTGTTTTCTCTACCTAGTTTGAACGGGTGAAGCAAATTCGTGTATTTTCAAACTTTCAAGGGAGGTCACCAAACATTTTAGCTGTGGGTTATAATTATCATGTATTTGTCAAGGGGTGAATGATTTATGTCCTCACAAATCCAAGAAAAATAATTGAATTACTTAATATGGTGATATGGGAAACAAGACTATTTACTTCATGAATTTGGATTCAATTGGCCTAATTCGAATTTGGATCGTAAACAAATTGGTTTTGGATTACAACTCCATTGACCTATCTTGTTAATCATTCTTTCTTTGACCTATAACGATCTATGAAAGTTGGCCAAGTGAAAATGCTAAAGAACTTATTGTACGTTGCCCCCACTTTGTTTCTCAATTTTTTTGTTTTTGATTCACATGACATTTTTTTATATCCTTGTTTATATTTCTACTATTTCATTGAAGGAAAAAATGGAGAATAAAAAGGTTGATGCAACGGAAGAAGAGAATGAAGTAGATAATTGGGATATATACAATGAGGTTATTGGTGGGCCAAGTCATGGTCGTATCCTTGGCTTAGGTGGTGGCTATAGTACAAAAGATGTGTATCCCTCAAATGACCAAGGTTGTAATAAACGTATATGCTTAGAACGTGAAGAAGAACATGAGAAATTAAAGGAGGAAGTGAAAGACTTGAAAAGTGTGCTGTATGAATTGAAAGATCTGGTTCAAAGTATGAGGGAAAACAACTTAAATACTTCTGCACGCTCAAGACAATCTGCTTCAATGGTGAACTCTTTTCTTCTCATTTCAATATTTTGTTCACTGTTAAATATTGAATTTGTTATTTTTATTCTCAAATGACTTATGTCTTATTCATTATTATCTTTTATTTGATAGGACAGTGTAGAAAGCTGTTCAGATGCTCACATCGAAGACGAGTAGTGCAACCTCAATTTTATTTTGCTACAATATGTATTTTGAATTTCAAGGTTTTGATATATTTGCAGAGTGCTTATATTTTTAAGGATGATGGAGATTGTTTATGTTTTAACTATCTATAATAATTTTAATTGAACGCTTAAAATTTTAGTACAATATGGTGTCGTATGATTTTTCTTTTTTTATTACCAATTAAAAATGGATGATTTGGAAACTATTTCTAGCAAATATTATAATTCAAATTTCTTTTTATTAATTAATTACATTTTTCGACCGCATTTCCCTCCCAGTAATGCATATTTCCAACAAACACTTTATCATCGGAAATACTTTCCGAATATAATTGCCTATTTCCAACAACATTTCCCACGACATAATTGGGTCGAAACAATTACATTTCCGACCACTTGTTGCGACGAATAAATGTGGTTGGAAATATATATTTCCGACTGTTCGGTTCATTTTTACACATGATTTATCATGTTATTCACCTAATATTTTGAGTTAGTTCTTGACATTTTATAGATTTTTACTTCCTTTTTGTGTTTTCATAGGTTTTACCTTGGTTAGAATGAAAATGAGCTAAAAGTGCATTATTGGTTATAAATTCTGATTTTGTTCATTTTCGTAGGTCAACTTCTTGGCCTTGGATCAGCATGCTCCAGTGCTCGGATGAGGTGAAGATCTTCATGAATCTTGTTCCAATAGATGTTAACTACAACATATCCAAATTTGAGCTCCATTGGACAAGTATAGCCTATCCAACTGATCCTACATGTTACATCAGCTCTAGAGAATTGTCTTGCTCCAGCTTTTACCTCCATAAGTGTCATCTTGATTCTTCTTGTTACCATAACACTTGGTAACAAGAAATTACTTTGGTTGAGAGATATTTTCTAAAACAAAGTGCATCTTGGTGAAGACAAGAACAAAAGAACCCATCATGGCAAGGGGACAAGGTTTAAGGCTTTAACAAAGGTTGAGTTTTATATTAAAAGTAAAAGCTGGAAAGGAGGAGAGAAGGGAGCAAAGAAGGAGGCAGCCATTGGAATATGGATTCCAGTCTATCATTCTACAATTTTGTAGAGATTTTTGGGAGCTTAGAGCTAGGGAGCTCAAGGAGGAAGACAAGGGCAACAAAGCAAGGAGTGGAAGAGATTTCCACCATTGAAGACCTTGAGCTCCCATTTTCACAAAATCTGTAAATTTTTTCTAGTTTTGTTTTGAGTTTGTATTTGAAATAAGTATGAGGAACTAAACTCCATAGCTAGGGCTTAGGTTGAAGCCTTAAACATGAATACCTTATTGTTTTGATGCTTTGAGTGTATTAATTTTTAGATGTTGTTGACGAATCTCATTCACTAATTGAATCTTATGATATGTGTTTGCTTCCCTTGATTAATCACCTTAGGTTGTATGCATGTAGCTAAAGTTGAGAAGTTGTGTAAGATACCCAAGAACATAATTTCTAATTAGCAACAAATGATTGAACTTGTTTAAGTGAGCATCATGTGAATTGGTTTTTTTGACAACAATTGATGAATTCCTCTTCACTAAAATAATCTATCCTTGATGTATGTTTTCCTTTGATTGATTACCTTTGAAAGAATGCTTCTTGAGGTTGTTGGGATTATGTGTTTCTTCATGTTTTCCTAAGCAATAAATGGATGAAGTAAGAATCATCCATGTGAATTGGTTTCTTGAACACCTAATGTAAACATCATGCTATTAGGGTTCTTGTGATGTTCATATTCTCTTTGAACTTAATGGGTTTTTCTTGTAATTGAATTGAAGTACTAAGCACACCTAGATTTGGTTATAGGGAAGGCACAAGTATTGTAGCACTAGCCCTGCACTTTACGTATATTAGAGAGAATCAATGCGTCTTGAGCCACTAGTCTCGGTCTTGATTGTGAACATCTTCATCAATACGTTTAGAGTTCATCACTTGAGTGTCCACGGACATGGGTAGGATTGTTTAGGGTGGACTCCGAAACCCTAGTGTTTGTTACATTTTAATTTCACAATTTGATTTTCATTCTTGTCATTCTCATTTAAATTTAAAGTACATTTACATTCAAGCATTAGAAATAGGTCACTCAAATCAACTCAAACCCCCTCCCCCCGCCCCCCCCCCCCCCCCAATTTGTGTGTGTTTGTGTTGTTGGAAACGTTGTGTGTCTTCTTCACTGAATTTTTTTTGTTTCCGTAATTGTTTTTTACTTTTGGTCTGAGCTATGTTCTTCCATTTTCGGTGCTGAATCAAACCGTATAAAGAACATGAAATTTGGACAAACTGTTGGAAAGTTATAGGTCAAAAACTGGACAGAGGTCGAATCTGAAAAACAGAGAAAACGAACCTGCCCAAAGACGACCGGTTGCCAACGAATTTGTCCAAAAACGACCGGTCGCACTGTTCACACGACCGGTCATACTGTTCATGGCACTGTTCACAGATGATACAGTGGTGATAAAAGGGTGATAGAAAGTGTTGTTTGTGTTTTTCTTTGGTTTCTTGTTTTGTTTCTTTTCTTTTACCTTTCTTTACTCATTTTTAGTTTCCAATTTGTTTTTTGCATGTGTGGTGTGTTAAATAAGTGTTCTTTACGTACTCAAATTAGAACTTGTAGGAAGCCGACAGTTCTTCGTGGGATCGACCCTGTACTTACATAATCTATACCTTAATAGATTCGTGCACTTGCGGGTATTTTTAATTGGTTGTTTGCACATTAATTTGTGTCAGTTATTAATACAACAATTTTTGGCGCCGTTGCCGGGGAACTGGCACGGCTGCTTATCTATTTTGTTTGAGTATATTTAGAGTGCTTAGTTCATTTTCGTTTATTGTTTGTTGTTTCATTTTGTTCTTTTTACTTCTTAATTTGTTTTTGTTTCTTTTTCTTACAGGAACATTTTGTTTATGTCCCTTCTTTCAAAGTTGGACATTTCACTTGATTGCACATTAGAAGATATCCGAGCTCAAGTTTTGAGAGAAATGAGCATTCGACTAGCTGTGTCTACTCCATTGCCTATATCATTCTCTCCGTTTTCATCATCACCAAGCTCACCAAGAGACGAGTCACCTCCACCATCACCAATGGCGGCCGCAGCTGGAAATGTGGAAGTTACTACGCAAGAATATTCATCACCTCCAGCAGCTGGACAACCATCTTGCATAGTATACCCCGTGACTACCTTGAATAACTTTGAGTTGAGATCGGGCATGATACATCTATTGCCTAAATTCTTTGGGTATCCAGGAGACAATCCCAACATGCATATCAAAGAATTTGAGGAAGTATGCTCCACCATAAAGATTGATGGCATGAATGATGAGGAAATAAGAATGAGACTTTTCTCATTCAGTTTGAAGGATACAGCAAAAGAATGGCTTCATTCCCTGCCACCTAACTCCATCACAACTTGGACAGATCTTGCTGCACAATTCTTATAGAACTTCTTCTCAGCACAGAAGACAAATGAAATTCGGAGCCAGATTACAGGAATTTTGCAAAGGGAGGGAGAGAACTTCCATGAGTATTGGAACTGTTATAAGAGGCTTCTACCTTCTTGTCCGCATCATAACATATGGCTCCTAATGCAGAATTTCTATGAAGGACTTTTTGAATCAGATCGAATGAATGTGAATGCAACTGCAGGAGGAACTATAATGAACAAGACTCCAACACAAGTGCGAGCAATATTTGATCTTGTTGCTACAAATGCTCGCCAATTCAACTTCAGGCAAAATCCATCTAAGAGGACTGGATCTTATGAGATAAGTGCTTTTTCGAACATGGAAGCTCAAATGGCAAACCTAACCAAGCTGGTGAAAAATTTGATGCCGGAATCATCCAAGGTTTGTGCCTATTGCACCACAACAGATCATGCAACTGAAGCTTGCCCCTTGGTGATGGAGGAAGCGAATGCATTGGGCTCATTTCAGAAAAATCAATGGCCTAAGAATGACCCTTTCTCACAAACATACAATCCGGGATGGAGAAATCATCCAATCTTCAGGTGGAGTAACAATTCCAATGTTCAACAAGGGCCATCTCAACCATATCAAGGCCAACATAATATTCGCCCACCTCATGGTCAGACCCCATATTACAATCCACCACCACCCAACCACCCAAGTTCAAGTCAAGCTCAACAAAAACCTACAGGACCATCTTTGGAAGAACTTGTTGCTTCTTTGGCTAGAACCACAGATTCTATGGCTAAAACCACAGATACTTTCATGAAGGAGACAAGAAGCTACTTGCAACGGAATGACACCCACATGCAGAAAACAGACAAGGCCATAGCCAACCTAGAAAATCATGTAGGGCAAATTGCTACAGCTTTGAGTTAAAGGGAAACTGGGATGATGCCTGGCCAAATAGTGATTAATCCGTACGGGCATGAGCATGTTCAAGCAATTATCTTGAGAACTGGTAAGGTAATTGGTGAGGTTGATAATTCTAAAAGCCTAATTCAAAATAATAATGAGATACAGGTTGAGCAAGTGATTAGGCCTAAAGAAAAAGATGAAACCGACAAGGAGGAAGAAAAACAAGCAGCATCTTCACCTGAGTGGATCCCAAAGCATGAAATTGCAAGAAGGGCAAGAAAGGAGAAGGTATGTTGTGAACCTACTGATGAGAGATATCTCACGTGCTTTTTTCCCTCACAGGTTGATGAACTCCAAGAAAAATCAACATGCCAAAGACATATTGGAAACTTTCAAGAAGGTGCAAGTCAACATTCCTCTCTTGGATACAAACAAGCTCAAGGAATACGAAACTGTTGCATTAACAGAAGAGGTTTCTGCTGTTTTGCAAAGGAAGCTTCCTCCCAAGTTGAAAGATCCAGGAAGTTTCACAATTCCATGTGTCATTGGTGATAAATTGTTTGAAAAACCTTTAATTGATTTAGGTGCTTCAATTAATCTAATGTCTTATTCTATTTTTGAAGTAATAGAGGAAGACAAGTTGAACATCCATGTTCCAAGTACCAATCACATGTTCAATGCCATCCTTTCTACTCAAGTGAGAAGGCTATCTAATCCTGAATATGTGTCTCCTCCATCTAATCCACGTATTGAAGAGCGCCTAAAATTACTTTTGAAATCTACTCATGCACGTAAAAAGAAAAGAATACGAAAGGGGTTGATTAGATGGCAAAGAGATTTGAAGAAATTTCTTGTTCGGCACAAGGAGGTGATTGAGCCAAAACCCCCCAAGTGACCATAGTATGTTGGAAGTCCGGCAAAAGACTTTAAACTTAGTGCTTCTTGGGAGGCACCCCAAGGTAAAGAGAAGAAGTTTGTTGTTGTCCTAATTGCTTCCAAAGGGAGTTTCTCTAGACTCAAACTTGCTTTAAATTTATTTTTATTTATTTATGTATTTTTTTGTATTTCATTGAGTCATTTTGTTTCGCCTTTCTTTTGCCTTCCAACTTTTCTATCTAACATTGTTTGATCTTAAATCTTTTCATTCCTAAACAGTGTTTCATATAAGTTTGGGAAGTGTTTTTGCTTCATGATTGCACAATCAGAAACTTGGCTTGAATGCTTATTTCATTTCATAACATGTGATTACAAATATAAACTTGAAAATGCATACATAAATTTCTGAATCACATGTTTCTTTTTGCATTATGAGCCACCTGAGGCATCTGCTAATTGCCTCTATTTTCTCTTGCTTGTAGAACCTGCAATAGCTATACATGGTCCTCATTTCTCTTTTGCAGCATTTCTATATGCTGGTTGGCACAGTAGAGCCGCTTCTGCAAGTCTGCCACCTGAGCTTTCTAGGCAGCCACCTGAGCTTTCTAGGCAGCGCTGCACACTCTCGCGTCCTCGTTAGTAATCGCATGCCCAAATTTGTAGCCGAGACCGCGTGGAGCATAGTTAAACTGTGGGACTCTTCCACTGCAACCTTGTCAGACCTCTGTGCCACATGCAGATGATCTGCTGGTGTGAGTCTGCTGACAGTCATGCCTTCTGATTGGTGCATATTTATATATCATTTTGTACCCTTCTAACTTATGATTTGATTATGTTATTGAGTTAAACTTGTGCTTTAATCCCTTTTTTGTTTATCATTCAGTTCATTGGGCCTTAGGTAGCAATGGTGGCTTTGGATAGGAAAAGATGCAAAATGGTGCAAAAACGAGCAGACTGAGTTAGCAATTTGTTTCGGCCTTAGCTTCCTCCTCCCAACTTGTATTGGCCCAATTAATATGTGGTTGGAAAGAAGAGATTCTGAACTGCAAGATGGACTGCTAAAACATATCAATTGATGAAGCCAAGCCCAATCCGTGGGCCCATCAAATTGCACACCATACATTCCAGTATATTTTCGGCAGTCAACTTGCAAGGCCCAAAACATATACTTGTACTGCTCAAATGAGAATACTTTCTTCTTACAAGTTGTTCCAATGGGTGTCTATTATGACATATCCAAATTCGATCCCCATTGGATATATATTGAAGCCTCAGGCCTTCCTACACATGGCCTAGTTCAGAAGAATCATTTTTTCCAGCAAAGGTGAAGAAAACCCACATGGGTTGGCAGCAAAAGGCAGCCACAAATTGAACACCTTTGATAATCCCATGTGAAGAAAGCTTGAGGTGCAGCAAAAGAATTATGGGATGGGATTGATTCCAACCACACTAACATAGACAAGATGATGTGGGCGTTATGGATTGTATTAAAAGAGGAATGGTGGTGTTGGATTTCATCATGATGTTCCTCCCTCTTAGCCCTATAAATAGAGAAGTCTTCAAGCTTCATAAATCACACCCCAAGGGGGGAACTCTCAAACACTTCTCTAGAGCTCCCTTCCCTTCTCTCCCTCAAATTCTCTTAGTTTCCTTTCAAGTTGTCAATTGTTGTAACAAAATGATTTTACTAAATTTTCCTTCAAGTTTTCAAGTTCTACTTTAATTTTATTTGTAATGTACATTCTTTCTTAAGTATTCAAGTTTAATTAGTTTCCAAGTTTCAATTATGGTTTTTGTTCTTATTCATTTTGTTTATAAGTTAATATGCTAGTTTGAATGATTGATCACCATTTAGGCTTGCATGTTAGCTATCTTGGTTTGAATTAAGAGTAGACACCATGCTTTAATTCGAATTGAACTATGAATAGGAAGAGTATGTATGGACATTCGACAACAGGGATTAGATACATGCTTGGTTGTTTAAATTGTTCTTCTATGCTTAATGGGTTCCTAATGCTTAATTTTAGGTTAGACAACAAATGATCAAATTAGGGAATTAGGAACACAAGGTTAGGACCAATTACCATGGCTTAATCATACTTTAGCTAGAATCAATCCGTTAATCTAATTGAACTTGGGAACTTATTTGCTTGAGTTATTTCCTTTTTTCTTGTTTTATTTATTTTCTTTTTCATTTCTGTTTTGTGTAGGGGAAATGAATTGGATCATTCAATCACCAATCCTCATGGGATCGACCTCGCACTTACATATGCTATACAACCAAACGGCTCGTGCACTTGCGAGTATCACAAGTTGAAGATGCAGCTGAATCCATTTTGGTGCAGCTGAATCGACACAACACCTTCCGGCAGTACTACTCTACACGGCACTGCCTCAGAGAAGTTTGAGGCTGAGCCATGGTGATAAGAGGAATTTGGGAAGACAGGATTTGAAGGAGCCCTTATCTGGGCATTCGATGGCGCAAGGGACAACTCAAGATTAAGATCATCTAGGTGAGTGGCTGAGGATGCCATTGTGTTTCTTGATTATTTGATGTTTTTCTCTGAGTTTTCTCTGAGTTTTTAGGAAGAAATGCAGGGTACTCCTACACTTAACCGATGCACGGTTTAAATAGATATCTGCTAATGAGAGAGTCGACACCATTTCGGATTTGCCGAGCATTTTGCGGTTGCGTCCAATTAAAGAGGAGCATTTCTACTTTTACTTTACTTTCTTTTTTCTCTCTGTTTTCTGGTGCATTGTGTTTTGCGTGTTTTTTTTCGTTTGTCGCCTTTCCTTTATTTCAGTTTGGGAAGTGTGTTTTGTTTTGTTTTCCTTTTTCTTTTTCTTTTGCAACTTTATTCTTTTATTTCTGAAAAAAAAAAAAAAAAACAACAACACCAATAATGCAGTAGAAATCACTTCTTCACGGTGCTCGGTGTCTCGACCATAGGAGCTTTTAGTTTGGCCCTCTAGATGTCTTTTTCTGGGTTTTCACACACAGCTTCTTGGGGCTCATCACTTGAGCTCCCAAAGATCGCAATCTTCGGTTCAGCAAAACTTCTCTCACAATCTAGTTGCTTGCGTTTACTCGGTCAGTCTAGGGCCTCCAGCTGCTTTCGCATGTCTTGAGAGTACAACTCTACCATCTTTGATAGGTTTTTATTTTCTTCCCGCAATACTTCCAGCTAATGTCGATTCACCTCCACTATCCTTGCCCTCTCCCTTTTCAAGATTTTTATAATACTCTGACATTCCTCAACCAAACTCCGCTCCGCCGCCAACTGACCCTTCAGTACCTCCACCTCATGGGACTTCACAAGTAAGCGATGACCCACACTTGCGACAGTTGCCGTACTTTGCACGCTTAGTGCCAGGGCATCGCTCATGACCCGGTTGTCATCCCTTGTCCCCAGCACACGCATATCTTTGGGAGTCACTAAATTTCTCGCCACTACAAGGGAAACATCGTTGTCCAGGAGTATTGAGTCATTTACTGTCACGGGCCCCCGTGCGGAGGCAAAGTAGGGCATCCATACTGGTGCCGCTGCTTGGCCCCATGTCTGAGTCGGTGGAGCTAGGTTGAGATCCAATGAAAATGGGTAGGAAGAGGCCATTTGATTTCTCACTTTCTTTTCTTCTTTCTTTTCTCTTTTGTGTGTTTCTGCGTTTGTGTTTTTCACTCTTTTTCTCTGCACTTTATTGACTTAGTTTTTGCTAAACCCTAGCCACTACGCTTCTGAGTTTCGCGCGCCCTTACGGCTTATCTCCTTCTGTCGCCACACCCGTTCCCCAACTCCTTTAATTGAAATCCCACCTTTCAACACAGTCAAAAAAGTCGTCACGCTGTTCCAATATGCCAATAATTCTGGCTTGGGACTGTGTGAGGGGCCTCTGCGCGTTGACACGTCGCTCTTTTGGCCCGTGACTTACCAGGAACCGAGACATCGGGCCCCTCGTTCATTCTTTTCAGAAATCTCGTTCCTTGTGCATCTGACAACGCTTCCTTGTTTTTATTTTAAAATTAATTATAATAATCCCAAAAATAACAAGAATAAAAAAATAAGCGTTTGGGCTTTCATTTCGGTTGGGTTTTCAATTGGTTTGGGCGTTACAATGGGTTGGATTTCTTCATGCGTAGGACTGTTGTTAGGGCTTACTGTTTTGTTTGCTTTTGTTTTGTTTTGTTTTGTTTTTGCAACCGTGTTGTAGTTTTAATTCTTGTTTGTTCTTTTATTTAATTGCTTTAATCCCTTTATTTCTTGTTATAACGTTGTTGATGCCTAAATTCTTCAACATTGAGGACAATGTTTATTTCTAAGTTTGGGAAGGGATAGCAAGTCTTTTTCGTTTCACTTAATTTCTTGCTTTCTTTTATTTTGTTTTCTTTTCAGTCTTGAGTCATTTTGTTTTCAAGTCACTTTATGGACATACATGATGAGATTGTGATGAATGTTTACATGATATGTTTGAAACCTTCTGTGCACATGCCACTTGTTTCATAATTTTCCAATTGAAGGACTTGCATGATCCAAAGAATTGTATCAAGCATGAATTAGACTTGTATAACCATATAATGTGAGCTTTGAGCCTTGTGCTTCAATTCATGAGTGTTATACACATATTCTTATTTTCTTATCATCCGAGTTGTTGTTTGATCTCATTATTCATTGACTTGGTTGAGCACTTAAAAGACATTCATTCTTGTGCAATTTGATTACATGACATTTGAGAAATGATATTAAGGCCCTCTTTGGACCGTTTACGCCTTTCAAGTTGTTGGCACTAAAACTGAACAGATAGAGATAGGTGCAACTTACAAGTGATGTTTAGACGATCCAGGGATTGATTGAGTGCTTGACGCAGGTTTCTTCCTTCCCGGGATGCCAATCCTGAATTAAGAAGAGCTGAGGCTCGTGAGGTCTACGGCACTAGTGTGGTACCAGCCTAAGACCCTCCGATGTCGAAGTAAGTTTCCTTTTGAGAAGTCTTCTATTGACAATGTACTTAGCATAAAAGTTAAGCTGAGAAGTCTTACCCCTTACCTATAGTGAAGGGGCTTATTTATAGAGGGCATTTGGGATGCTCTTAGTACTTAGCTTCGATATGGGACTCGTGGGAGGGTCTTTAGAGGTCGACACGAGTCTGTGGATATCTAGGCGGGGCCTTCGAGGCATGCTCCGCAGAATCGTCGACTCATGCCAATTGTAGGCTTTGTATGTTGATCGGTAGCCGATGCCGAATGTTTGCTCATCGAGGCGATTGGGAGAGCGTACCATTCCACTTGTCACAGTATAAGTGTAGGGTCAGATATGGTACAAACAGTAGTCCCCCAAGTTTCCAATTGAGAAGTGACTTCTTGGTTGGGGACTTGAATGCGTCTTCGGCATTCTGACCCGGACATGATGGTTTTGTTCCTGCCTTCGTGGCTTGCCGATGGATGGTCATGTAGTCCCCCAAGTCCCCGAGCAAGGGGGAACTTGGAAAAGAAACAGCAGGGGGTGCCGAATGGCCCGAGAGGCGAGTGTAGACTTGGGCATTGAACGCCTGCCGTTCGGCATGAAAGGTGAGTGAGAACGCATCAATGTGCCCCTGCCATTCGGCAGGAGAGCTGAGTGAGAACTCATCATTGTGCGCTTGCCGTTTGGCACAAGAGGTGAGTGAGAACTCATCAATGTGCGCCTGGTGTTCGGCACAAGAGAGTGAGTGAGAACTCATCGATGTGCGCGTGCCACGTGTCGACAGGTCTGTGAAGGGTCGCGTCGTTTAGTATCCCGATGCGTCGCTTCGTTTCCCAATGTTAGGTTCGTCCTATAACGATAGTTGGAATACTTTGAAGTTTTTGAGAGCAATCAGAGCTTGTGAGAGGCGATTTCCGGCAACATTGCGAAGGCGGTGTAGGTGATTTCCGGCGACAAGGAACCACCGTGTGAACAAGGTATGTTTTCGTGTTTTCTTTTATAATGAATCAAACTTGTCAATTGTTGCATGAACATGTATGAACGTAGGTGAACATAGATGAACATGTGTTTCGAAGCATCTAGGATAGCGGTTTGATTATGGCATGGCACTTAGTTTCCTTTCATCTCTGTTTGTAGATGTCCGATAGCGAGTCGGAACGTAGTGATAGTCCTGGGGCTTTTGAGGATGAATCGTCTTCGGAGAGTTCCGTAGTAGAGTATGAGAGTGCCGATTCCGAGAGCACCGATGTCCAGATACTGGAAGAGGCAGAGGTGCCCACCGAGGCTGGTGGCACTTCTCGTAGATTGCCTCAAGGTGGTGAGCTCTCGACGTCAGGTCGTGGAGCCGAGGCAGGCGATGTGTCGATTGCTGCACCAAGGGAGGGTGTACTGACCGTTGTGACGGGGAGGTAGAGGGTCCCAATGGCGAAGCCGAAGGGTCCTGTGTTCGGCGTCGACTTTTTAGAGCCGAACGTCCTAACCGAGGGTGAACTGGCGAAGATTAGGGCCGAGTATCATATCCTGGATTCGGTAGTGATGCGAATCCCAGAGCCGTTAGAGTCGCTGAGCAATCCTGAGAATGAGGTGGTCTTCTTCACCGATGCTTTCAAGCATGGGCTTCGGCTCCTGTTGAGGCATTCGGTGCAGAAGGTCCTAGCGCAGATTGGGTATGCACCAGGGCAATTTAATCCGAACTTTTGGATTACATTGCTTGGGACAATCGCTGCGTTCGGCATAGCTGACGAGGGAGAGCCAAGCTTTGAGCAGTTCGCCCATCTGTACAACGTGACGAGGGCAAAGAGTGCTGATCATGGGGGGTGGGTTCAGTCCAATTGTCTTTCGGCAGGGCAGCGTGGGCACTTCATGGTTGGGGTGCCGAGCTCCCAAAAGACCTGGCGCAAGCGTCGGGTGCTTGTGTCCGGTGCTTGGGAATCGGCGCCGGGAGTGATCGTTGAGAGGACAATCCCTACGACCCTTCAAACAGTCAGTAGGTTATAGACTGCCGTTCGGTTAAGTTTTTTATTTATTTATTTACTTTTTTGACCTTTGTTGGATCTTTGCAGTGTCTCTGAAATGGCCGACCGTGCCGAGGAGGGACGTGGAAGCGATCGAGCGAGTCCGAGGGAAGATTGCTGAAGAAGACCGTTTTTTCAAGACTTTGTTAGGTTACCGAAATCTATACAAGGCAGGCTTGATCACCAAGGCCGAGCACGACCGAAGAGAGAAAGAAGAACAAGAAGAAGAAGAAGAACAAGTGAAGCCGTTAGGCAGTATGCGTGCTTTGTTTCCTTCTGTATGCCGTTTCCTAACTGACTTGTGTGTTTATGCAGTAGCAGAAGGAAGGCCAATGAATGAAGCGATGAGGAGGCGGCTAGAGACTTGTGCACCTAAGCAGAAGAAGAAGGGTGAATCCTCTTGGCCAAGGATGAAGCCTCCTCGTTCGCCTGGCGGTGTCTCAGGGGATGACACAACCGTAGCTAATCGCCGCAGGGAGAAGAGGGTTGCGAAGGCCGAGGCTGTTCGTGATGTCCACCTTCAAGTGACGGGAAGAGGCAGATCGAGGGTGCCCTTGATGTGACGCCTTTGCCCAAGAAACCAAGGGGGCTAGACGAAGGGACGACCGTGCTGATTCCTGACCAGGAGGATGAGGGAGATGGGCCAGTGAACGTGGCATGTCCTCGGAAGGTGGTGCCGTTCGGAGCTGGAGCAACTGCCCTCCAAGTCGATACGTGAGCAAGCCGGACGAGCGCTCCGAGTAAAATGCGGCAAAGATTGCAGAGCTCTCGTCGAAGCTTGCGGCAGCCGAGTTGGAAGTGGTGGGAGCCTAAGAGGCTAAGGCGGCAGTGGAGGTAGCAATGGATGCGGCCGAGTGGTCGCGTGCCAAAGAGGTGGAAGAGGCAAAGGCAAAAGCCGTGGTTGACTACCGAACCTCGGAGGAGTTCACAGTGCTGCTGGACAAGGAAGTCATGGAGCAGTGCGATGACCTTGTGTACCGATTCAAGCAGTACAATGCCAATAAGAAGCTGAATCTGAACTTCCTTCGAGATCCCCCGCCTTTACTCGAAGAAGTGACCGAGGAGATGGTGGAGGTGTACAAGGGTGAGGACGCCGACACTGATTCCAGTAGTGGGAAGAAGCTGACCCACCGCTAGCCGCTATTGCGCCGAACACCGACGAACCGGCTAATGTTGAGGATGCCCCTCCAGTAGCTTAGACTTTAACATTTTTTATATTTTGGAACAATGCCGATTGGCAAGTTTGTTTGACACTTAGCCCTTTTGTGGCCTTTTATCTAAGTTTATTTTGATTCGGTTTTATGTTCAAGTATCATATTTTAATACAAGTATGCATGACGTAGGTAGTATATTCTGGATACTGCACTGCCATTACAGCGCTACTGAATGTATAGAATAGTAATGCAAACAACAATGTCGAAAGCACTATTATAATGAAAGCATCCATAGTGGGTTTACATAGTGTGTTGGCCGTAGGTTTAGTCACTTGTAATAATACTTCAAGTGTTCTACGTTCCAAGGGTGACCAAGGGTCTGTCCATCAATACCGCGTAATCGGTAAGTGCCGGGTCGGCAGATGGTGACGACTTCATAAGGACCTTCCCATGAAGGGCCGAGGGTCCCCTCGTTGGGGTTCTTAGTGGCAAGAGAGACTTTACGCAAGACCCAGTCCCCCACCTTGAACGATCGGCGTTTGACATGTGAATCGTAATATCGGGAGGTTCGTTGTTTGTATGCGGCATTTCGAGGCTAAGCTTGTGAACGGTGTTCCTCGATGAGATCAAGGTTCAGGGCAAGCAGCGTTTCGTTTTGCTCCGGGGCATAAGATGCCATTCGGCACGTGGGTGCGTTGATTTCGACAGGGACAACAGCTTCGGTACCAAAAGCAAGGGAAAACGGTGTTTCGCCAGTAGACCGTCGGTAGGAAGTGTTGATGGCCCATAACGCTTCTAGGAGTAGATTTGGCCCCGCGCCTTTGGCTGCTCCGAGCTTCTTTTTTAGCGTTTTCTTTATAATCATGTTGATGGTTTATACCTGGCCGTTTGATTGCGGGTGTGTTGGAGATGCGAAGAACAAGTTGATGTTGAATCGGTGGCATAGGTGCCGGAACTGAGAGTAATCGAATTGTTTGCCGTTGTCGGTGATGATCGGGTTCGGGAGGCCGAACCGGCAAATAATGTTCTTTCATACAAAATGCTCGACCTTGGCAGCGGTAATGGTTGCCAATGCTTCGGCTTCAGTCCACTTCGTAAAGTAGTCAATAGGGACGATGGCGAATTTAAGTTGTCCCTTCCCTTGTGGCATGGGGCTGATGAGATCCAACCCCCATTGAGCAAAAGGCCATGGGCTGACAATTGGGATGAGCGGTTCGGCAGGCAATTTTGGAACGGAGCCAAAACGCTAGCAGTGGTCACACTTCTGGACGAGCTTAAGAGCATCGGTATGGTCTTAAAGGCCAAGGATCGAGCGCCAGAATGGTCCCCACAAGCCCCTTTGTGAATCTCTCGCAAGACGTAGTCGCCTTGTTGTGGGGTCATACATCGGAGCAACGGTAAGGAATGACCACGTCGGTAGAGGGTCTGATTCAAAAGGAGGTATCGTGCCGATCAGCGGCGGAGAGTTTTGGCCTCAGCCTTGTCATTTGGTAACGTGCCGTCAGCGAGGTATGTGCGGATTGGATCCATCCAACCCAAGTCCTGCCGAACGGCATGTATCTCGGCTTCGGTGGTGCTACGCCGAGCTAGTACTTCGACCGGTACGTGGCGTCCTACTTGGTCGTTGATTGCCGATGCCAGGCATGACAGAGCATCGGCGTGGTTGTTTTCGGATCTGGGGATTTGCTGAATTTGGTATGCGCTGAAATGGTGGGGCCATCAGCGGGCGAGAGTTAGGTAGGCAGCCATAGATGTGTCCTTAGCTTCAAATTCTATGAGCACTTGATTAACGACGAGTTGGGAATCGCTACAGATCTTGAGTTGTGTAGCTCCCATACTTTTAGCGAGCCGAAGGCCTGCCAAGAGGGCTTCATACTCGGCTTCATTATTGGAAGCTTGAAACTGGAAGCGGATGGCGTATTCAACTGTCATTTGGTAAGGGGCCTTTAGGACCAGGCCGACTCCACTGCCTTGTCGGTTGGAGGAGCCGTCCACGTATAGTGTCCTAACAGGAAGGGCCGGGTCGAAAGTCCCTTTGGTCTGATCAACGTCCGTGGTGGCCGAGGGTGGCTCGGAGATAAGATCGTCCGTAGGTGCACCTTCCGATGGAAGCGTGAGTTCGGAGATGAAATCAGCAACTGCTTGCCCCTTTTCGATGGGTCGGGGTTGATAGAGGATGTCGAATTCGCTGAGTTCGATGGCCCATTTGACTAGTCTTCCTGAAGCTTCCGGCTTCTGTAGCACTTGGCGAACAGGCTGATTAGTGAGTACGGCAACGGTATGAGCCTGAAAGTAGGGCAGAAGCCGACGTGCGGAGAGGACAAGGGTGTAGGCTAACTTTTCCAACTGGGGGTACCGAATCTCGGCGTCTTGCAGGGCATGGCTGGTATAGAAGATTGGGAGTTCTATGCCGTTCGGCTTGTGGATGAGTACGGAACTGAGTGCTGTTGCAGAAACCGAAATGTAGAGAATAAGTTTTTCTCCTAGGAGAGGTTTAGACAGTAGGGGTGCTCTGCTCATGTAGGCCTTAAGGTCTTGGAAAGCCCGATCACACTCGGTAGTCCAGACAATCTTCCGTTTGCTCCCTTTGAGGGCTTTAAAGAAGGGGGCACAGCGATCAGTGGCTTTTGATATGAATCGGGCCAGAGCGGCAATGCGCCCTGTGAGGCTCTGAATATCTTTCTGCGTCCTTGGTACTTGCATGTCGAGTAATGCCTTAACTTTTTCAGGGTTGGCCTCAATGCCTCTTTGGCTGATCATGAAGCCGAGAAATTTGCCGGAGGAGATGCCGAAGGTGCATTTGTCTGGGTTGAGGCGCATGTTGTATTTCTTTAAGACGCCGAACATAAGAGAGAGGTTGTGGAGATGGCCATCGGCAATCTTGCTTTTGACCAGCATGTCATCCACATAAACTTCCATGGAAGTGCCGATAAGTTCAGAGAAAATCTTGTTGACCAACCGTTGGTACGTTGCACTTGCGTTCTTTAGGCCGAACGGCATGACATCGTAGCAGTAGAGTCCCCTGTCAGTGATGAACGTCGTATGTTCACGATCGGCAGGGCTCATTAATATCTTGTTGTAGCCTGAATATGCATCCGTGAAACTGAGACGTTCATGACCGGCCGTGGCGTCTACCAGCTGGTCGATCCTCGGTAGGGGGAAGCTGTCCTTTGGGCAAGCCTTGTTCAGGTCGGTATAGTCCTGGCACATTCGCCAAGTGTCGTTTGATTTTTTCACCATGACCGAATTGGCCAGCCAAATTGGGTAGGCTACTTCCCGAATGAAGCCGATTGTCTGCAACTTGTCCACCTCCAGCCTTATTGCCTCCTACCGTTCGGCATCGTAGGCCCGCCGTTTCTGTCGAATCGGTCTGAAGGTGGGACAGATGCTGAGTTTGTGATTGATTACATCGGGGGAGATGCCAGGCATATCATCATAGGACCAGGCGAAGACTTCTGCGTTGACGCGCAGAAAGGCGATGAACTCGGCTCGTAGTGGTGAACTGAGGGTTGTGCTGATCCGGACTTGCCGATTGGGCTGTGCTTCGGAGAGGGCCACTGATTCCATGTCTTCAATAGGCTGGGCTTGTGGGGTGACGGTTTCGTCTCGAGGGTCATCAGGCTGTGCGGCTCCTCCCTGGCCGTTCGGAGTAGTCTTGGCGGTGGAGACTATGCATGACTCGCGTGCTGTCATCCTTTGCAATTCTCTAGTGGCCGATACGTAACAACTCCGTGCACTCAATTTATCTCCACGCACTTGGCCAACGCCAGAGTGTGTAGGGAATTTGAGGAGGAGCATGTGGGGCGACAATATGGCCTTCAACTGGGTCAGTGCTGTCCTACCGAGGATGGCGTTGTAAGCTGTCGGACAATCAACCACGAGAAAGTGGGTGTAGATGACCGTTCGTCTAGGGGCGATGCCGAGGACGAACGGGAGCTGGATGCTTCCGATTGGTTCGATGACGTCCCCTGAGAAGCTTATTAGGGGGGTGATGTCCTTGTTGAGGTGCTGACGCTCTATGCCGAGGGCGTCGAAGGCGTCGGCAAAGAGCACGTTGACCGAACTTCCAGTATCGATGAGGATTCGGCCTACGTCGAAATCTGCGACGTCGGCTCGGATGATCATAGGATCAGAATGGGGGAAGATAATACCTTTTTCTTCTTCCTCGAAAAATGTGATGGGCTCCCAGCCGAGTTGTCGGATCTTGCTGTTGCGTCCCCCAACTACGCTGAGGAACTAGGGGTGCCGAACGGCACGGACGTATCCCTTAATAAAACGGTTGCTGGTGTCGGCAATGGGCGCCCCTCTGCTGATCATGTTGATCTGTCGATTCGTTTGTTGGTCTGAGGTCGGTTCATTTTTACACATGATTTATCATGTTATTCACCTAATATTTTGAGTTAGTTCTTGACATTTTATAGCTTTTTACTTCTTTTTTGTGTTTTCATAGATTTTACCTTGGTTAGAATGAAAATGAGCTAAAAGTGCATTATTGGTTATAAATTTTGATTTGGTTCATTTTCGTAGGTCAACTTCTTGGCCTTGGATCAGCATGCTCCATTGCTCAGATGAGGTGAAGATCTTCATGAAACTTGTTCCAATAGATGTTAACCACAACATATCCAATTTGAGCTCCATTGGACAAGTATAGCCTATCCAACTGATCCTACATGTTACATCAGCTCTAGAGAATTGTCTTGCTCCAGCTTTTACCTCCATAAGTGTCATCTTGATTCTTCTTGTTACCATAACACTTGGTAACAAGAAATTACTTTGGTTGAGAGATATTTTCTGAAACAAAGAGCATCTTGGTGAAGACAAGAACAAAAGAACCCATCATGGCAAGGGGACAAGGTTTAAGGCTTTAACAAAGGTTGAGTTTTATATTAAAAGTAAAAGCTGGAAAGGAGGAGAGAAGGGAGAAAAGAAGGAGGCAGCCATTGGAATCTGGATTCCAGTCTATCATTCTACAATTTTGCAGAGATTTTTGGGAGCTTAGTGTTGTGAATTAATGACTAACTCACTGCCCTTAAAGATCTTGTTGTTGATGGGCTTTGGACAAAGAACTCAATGATGGATGAGTCTTACACACACACACAGAAAATTAACCAAGCACAAATGACACAAGTGTTTATAGAGGTTCAGCAATTTGCCTACATTCTCTTTGGTGATCACCTTGAGAAATTTCACTAATGAAGATAGGTTACAACTTTGGTTTACAAAAGAAAACCCCCTTAGAACTCTACCCTCACAATCTGTTTCTCTCTCACCCTTGCTCAACACCTTGATACACTTAGAGAACACTCTTGCTCTCCCCTTGGTTTTTCTGAACTCACTGAAAACTACTCACAAAATTTCCAGCTTCAGCCACTACATATATTCAACTTGTTTTCTCATCTTATGATATCTTGCTTCATTCCCCATTACCTACACAGACCAATGGACATGAGATAAGGCATCATCTTGTCCTCCACGTTCCTTCTTTTAGTCACCACTTAGACTAAAGGTCAGATCAAGTAGGTAATAAATTTCCACTCAGCCACCTCCCACTTAAACCAGAAAATGGAGAGGGAATTCTTTGAAGCAAATCAACCAATTAGCAATAAGTGCTCTCCCAACTATCCAGCAGGTAGTCAACCTTCTTTTAACTCAGAAGTGACCCATTAAGCCCCTGCAATCTTGTGGAAAGCGATAGCCCTCGAAAAAGTAGTTGAAAACATGTAGGAAAACCAACACAGCATGACTGGGGCGACCGGTCGCTGATACATTACAACCGGTCGCGGATACATTGCGACCGGTCGCGGATACCATTTCTCCAGCTTTTCGACTCTGCTTCAAAATGACCGGTCGCAAATGCCCAGCGACCGGTCGCTTTTAGGCAGAGTCAAAATGTTCCTTGTATCTTTAGGTGAGCCATTTTCCCAACACTTAGAGCTAGGGAGCTCAAGGAGGAAGACAAGGGCAACAAAGCAAGGAATGGAAGAGATTTCCACCATTGAAGACCTTGAGCTCCCATTTTCACAAAATCTGTAAACTCTTTCTAGTTTTGTTTTGAGTTTGTATTTGAAATAAGTATGAGGAACTAAACTCCAAAGCTAGGGCTTAGGTTGAAGCCCTAAACATGAATACCTTATTGTTTTGATGCTTTGAGTGTATGAATTTTTAGATGTTGTTGATGAATATCCCATTCACTAATTGAATCTTATGATATGTGTTTGCTTCCTTTGATTAATCACCTTAGGTTGTATGCATGTAGCTAAAGTTGAGAAGTTGTGTAAGATACCCAAGAACATAATTTCTAATTAGCAACAAATGATTGAACTTGTTTAAGTGAGCATCATGTGAATTGGTTTCTTGACAACAATTGATGAATTCCTCTTCACTAAAATAATCTATCCTTGATGTATGTTTTCCTTTGATTGATTACCTTTGAAAGCATGCTTCTTGAGGTTGTTGGGATTATGTGTTTCTTCATGTTTTCCTAAGCAATAAATGGATAAAGTAAGAATCATCCATGTGAATTGGTTTCTTGAACACCTAATGTAAACATCATGCTATTAGGGTTCTTGTGATGTTCATATTCTCTTTGAACTTAATGGGTTTTTCTTGTAATTGAATTGAAGTACTAATGTTGCGTTGATTCAGCTGCACCAAAGTAGATTCAGCTGCATCCTCAACTTGTGATACTCGCAAGTGCACGAGCCGTTCGGTAGTAAAGCATATGTAAGTGCGAGGTCGATTCCACAGGGATTTGTGATTGAATAATCCAATTCAGTTTTCCTACACAAAACATAAAAACAAGAAAGAAAGAAAAGAAAATAACTCAAGCAGATAAGTTCCAAAGTTCAATTAGATTAACGGATTGATTCTAGCTAAAGTATGATTAAGCCATGGTGTTTGGTCCTAACCTTGTATTCCTAATTCCCTAATTTGATCATCTATTGTCTAACCTAAACAAAGCATTAGAAATCCATTAAGCATAGAAGAACATTTTAAACAACCAAGTATGTATCTAATCCCTGTTGTCGAATGTCCATACATACTCTTCCTATTCATAGTTCAATTCGAATTAAAGCATGGTGTCTACTCTTAATTCAAACCAAGATAGCTAACATGCAAGCCCAAATGGTGATCAATCATTCAAACTAGCATATTAACTTATAAGCATAATGAATAAGAACAAAAACCATAATTGAAACTGGGAAACTAATCAAACTTGAAACTAAAGAAAAGAATTTACATAATAATGAAAAGTAAAATGGAACTAAGAAAAACTTAAGGAGAATTTCAGCACAAAGATTTCATTACAACAATTGAAAACTAGAAAGAGAAACTAAGAGAATTTGAGGGAGAGAAAGGAGGGGAGCTCTAGAGAAGTGTTTGAGAGCTCCCCCCTTTGGGGATGTTTTATGAAGCTTGAAGACTTCTTTGTTTATAGGGCTAAGGTTTCAATATGTGGGAAGGCCTGAGGTTTCAATATGTATCCAATGGGGCTCAAAGTTGGATATGTCATAATAGACACCCATTGGAACAAATTTTATGAAGAATGTATTCCCATCTAAGTAGTATAAGTATACGTTCTGGGCCTTGCAAGTTGACTGCTGAAAATAGACTGGAATTGACAATGCATTGCAGTCAGCTTGTGGGCTTGTTTTGGGCTTGATCTTCCCTCCTAAAAAATCTGGAAAAATCTGGATCTTCAACCCTTTGAATTATCTTTCCAAGCATATGCAGCCCAACTCAAGAAAAAATCGGAAAGACCTTCAAATGTCATTTTTGGCCCAGTAACGCAGATGCTGCCGAATTTGACCTTAAGCTGCCAAAACTTGTATAACTTCCTCTAGGAGACTCGGAATCATGAACCGTAAAATGATTCAGAAACTAGACTTCTGTATCTTTCCAATGATATAGGGCTCCACATCTGGTTCATCCTGAGAAAGTACAATCCAATTCGTGAAGTTGACTGATCTGCAGACACCGTTTTGAGCTAACTTGTCTCCAAAATGCATTTAATGAGTCTCAAGCTTATTACACTGAAACAAACACAAAATTTATTAAAAGCACAAGTTTAACTAAAAAACATAATCAAATCATAAGTTAGAAGGGTACAAAATGATATATAAACATGCACCGATCAACTATGCACACCTAGATTTGGTTATAGGGAAGGCACAAGTATTGTAGCACTAGCCCTGCACTTTACGTATATTAGAGAGAATCAATGCGTCTTGAGCCACTAGTCCCGGTCTTTATTGCGAACATCTTCATCAATACGTTTAGAGTTCATCAGTTGAGTGTCCACGGACATGGGTAGGATTGTTTAGGGTGGACTCCGAAACCCTAGTGTTTGTTATATTTTAATTTCACAATTTGATTTTCATTCTTGTCATTCTCATTTAAATTTAAAGTACATTTACATTCAAGCATTAGAAATAGGTCACTCAAATCAACTCAAACCCCCCCCCCCCCCCCCCCAATTTGTGTGTGTTTGTGTTCTTGGAAACGTTGTGTGTCTTCTTCACTAATTGTTTTTTGTTTCCGTAATTGTTTTTGACTTTTGGTCCGCGCAATGTTCTTCCATTTTCTGTGCTGAATCCAACCGTATAAAGAACGTGAAATTTGGACAAACCATTGGAAAGTTATAGGTCAAAAACTGGACAGAGGTCGAATCTGAAAAACAGAAAAAATGAACCTGCCCAAAGACGACCGGTCGCACTGTTCACACGACCGGTTGTACTGTTCATGGTACTATTCACAGGTGATGCAGTGGTGATAAAAGGGTGATAGAAAGTGTTGTTTGTGTTTTTCTTTGGTTTCTTGTTTTGTTTCTTTTCTTTTGTTTCCAATTTGTTTTGTGCATGTGTGGTGTGTTAAATAAGTGTTCTTTACGTACTCAAATTAGAACTTGTAGGAAGCCAACAGTTCTTCGTGGGATCGACCCCGTACTTACATAATCTATACCTCAATAGATTCGTGCACTTACGGGTATGTTTAATTGGTTGTTTGCGCAAAGGACCCACTAGTGTAGTAGTTTGGAGTATTTACTCCCTCAGGAAAGGTCCTGGATTCGAGTCCTAGCATCAGTGTAGTGTGTGTGAGTTCAGTATGCTATCGCCCCTCTCAAAAAAAAAAATTGGTTGTTTGCACATTAATTTGTGTCAGTTATGAATACAACACCGACGTAACTTGTCCATCAGAAATATTTTGTTATACTCTTTTCCGACGAGATATTATATATTTTCCACAAACTCTTTTGGTCGATAATGATAATTGCGACGAAATCTAGCCCTCACAAATAATATATCATTGTCGAAAAAAGTATTTCTGACGACACTCATTGGTCAAAAATATGAATTCGCAAAAACAAGAAATCTCGATAAAAGAACTATTTCCGACAATCATATAAGTAATTACGACCACATGTACGGTCGGAAATAAATATGTAGGGTCGTTTTAAAAATCCATTTTCGATAGAAATTTAAGTAATAGCTACGAAGCATGGGCGTCGGAAATACATTATTTCCGACGGAATGGTCGGAAATGATGTATTTGTAACCAGCCTTTTAGCGACGACTTCGACAGACTTTTGCCGTCGAAAAAGGGTATTTCCGACGGCAAAAGGCTTTTTTCAATGACAAAATGCCCTAGCAAAAGGGATTCTATTTTGTAGTGGGAGGCAATGTCTGACGCCAGCACTGACTCCTTGGTGTGGTTATCTACATGGTTACTTTCTCCTTGCTGATGTGCTTTTTCTTCTGATGTAGTTTTGGCAAAGAAGACAATCGCAATTAGGGTTTTGTCTCTCCTCCGTGCGAAGCTTTCAGATTTCGTAATGCCGATCCCCGTTAACATTCTCCGTTCGTCTCTCTAGTTTTTCTTTGTGTGATGGTTATGGTGTCCTATCTAGCGTGACCTTGGAAGCAAAGGCAGTAGTTTTAGGGTTTTGTTACCCTTTTATATCCATCAAAATGGGGTCTTCTCTGTTAGGTGCCATCTCTGTATCCATCCATACGGGTTAGTCTTTTTCTGTGGTGGGCATCACAGATTCAAGTGGTGACAGAGTCCTCAATGATCTTAAGCAATCTTTCGGGAGACACCTTGTAGCCACGGACTCTTCTGGTGAGCGTAGATTTTGCATCGAAGATTTTGCTGCTAAAGTGACGGAGACCAACCTGGAAGGGTCTTCCATGTCTCCCTGATGTGTTTGCGTGAACGTTTGTGGGCTTGGCATTCGATAAATGTTCCTACTCTGATGATCTTTTATTGCAAGTTCGTCAAGCTAAGAGGTCAAGTCTGGGGTGTAATGTTTCTCTTAATGTGGTTTGGGCAGTGTTGATGTGCTCCTTTAGAATTTTCTTCACTTTTATTGTCCCATGCTTTGTTCGTGTCCCTTTTTAGCCACCAAACACTCTCCACAGACATATCTACTTCCTCCTCTACATCCCTCCCATTTCTCACCCCCTTCCAATCTTTTGTCTTCTCTCTACCTTGGGGGTAACATCTGCTCCTAAACGCGAGTTTTCGCGCCCCTATTGGAAGGTGTGTAGAGCCTCTGCTCAGGTGCTTGTACCACCTCCTTCCTGTCACTCAGCTCTAGTTCTTTGGTCTTCAGGTTGTTCTATCATGGGCTCTTGCTTTGAGGGGTAGCTATTTTCCCTAAGGTGCACTTGCTGGTGCGGCTTAGCTTCTCCAGTGATTGAAATGGCTGAATAAGAGAAGCTCCATTTCTGCCATAGAATTCCACGCCAATCATCTTAACAGACTTCATTCTTTCTATACAAAGCTCTTTGAGAGAGGGTAGCCGCCCAACTGGTGGCAGTGACCAACAATAACTACAATCACTCAGATGCATGACTTGTAAATTAGAGAAGGACGAGTCTCCTAACCAATTCGGGAAGTTGGTTCCACCATAGAATCGGATGGTTAGTATCTCTATATTCATGCAAGGGTGGAGCTTGTCAAGTACATCTTTCTCCTTTTGGGAATCATCAGCATCCTCTGCACCCCATTCCAACTCTAACTCCTTGAGATCTTTTTTGTCCTTCAAATTGGCTTGCAATGCGTCCCTAGCATCAATTACATTTTGTAGCTTCAAAATTGCAAGTTTTCCTTGAAGCTGCGGGAACTCCCTCAGTTCTCCTATGCTTGACCCAGCAGATTTGCCCACAACAAAAGTAGTCAATTGTCTCAAACTTTTCAGTCTTCCCATTTGCACCGGCATCTCTTCAATTTTGGTTCCACTGACATCAAGATGATGCAAATTAATCAACTCCCTCATTCCTGCAGGCAATTTAGTAAGAGAGCTACAACTTGCCAAGGTTAATTTCTGTAAATTAATTAATTTTCTGATGTTTGCAGGCAATTCAAGGAGAGAGGAACAATTTGACAATAGTAACGTCTGCAAGTTGTAGAGATTGCAAAGTACCCCAGGTAACCTTTCAATTGCGGTATGGGAAATATCCAAGTAGCGCAAGTGAATGAGGTTTCCAATAGAATCAGGTAACTCAGTGACATTTTGATAACGTGACAATGATAGCACCCGTAAACATCTTAGTGATGGCAGCAAATGTTGTAGAACCTTTTTACTTACATAAAATTCTTCACGATATTGATTTGTTTTTAAAGAGGTAGGTAGGAAGGTCCTCAAACACTTAGCCCCATATAATGCCTCAAATTTTTGAGCAACATCAAATTCTCCCCTAGCATATGACAAATGACGAGCTCTTTTAACTTCATGTGATTCCACCCCTTCCAGCCTAAGGCAAAACCCCCTAGAGATGAACATAGCCAAGTCATGAATGAGGTCATGCATTGTGAAACCGAATTCTCTTGACTTTTGAAACAGCGACCGGGATAATAACTCATCAAAGTGTTTTCTAGCCACTGATTCCATAATCTTCCCATTATCAGCTTTTGTAACTAAGCCTTCTGCCATCCATAATTGAACTACATCTTCCTTTTCAAACTCATAATCCTTTGGAAAAATTGAACAATAAGCAAAGCATCGCTTTAACTGAGCAGGGAGATAATGATAACTCAACCATAGAGCTGGAAGAATGTCATTTGTACCATAGGGTAGGTACCAAATATTACTATTTAGTATTCTATTCCACTCCTCAGAATCTATATTGCAACGTAACAAACCCCCGAGTGTTTGTGCAGCTAAAGGCAACCCTTTGCACTTGAGTGCAATTTTCTTGCCAATGTCTACCAAGTTTGAATTTGCACTATAGTTTTCATTTCCAAAAGCATGTTTAGCAAGCAACAACCAGCAGTCTGGAGGTGACAATGGTTCCAAGAATTGAATGGGAACATTTTTCATTAAAGATGCCACATTTTTGTTCCGTGTTGTTACAATGACTTTGCTTCCCCTTGCCCCTGAATTAAAAGGAGTTTGGAGGCGCTCCCAATCACCATAATTTTCATTCCACAGATCATCCAACACAAATAAAAATTTCTTTCCCCTCAACTGTTCTCTTAATTCAACTTGAAGCAAATTCAGATCTGTCGTATTACAAGGCCTTGAAGTGACTGACTCAAGAATAGTTTTAGTTATTCTAACAGCACTATAGTCTTCTGAAACACAAGCCCAGGCTTGAAGTGTAAAATGCCGTTTCACCTTATTGTTGTTGTAAAGCATTCGAGCAAGGGTTGTCTTGCCAACCCCACCCATTCCAACAATGGTGAGGACAGACACATCATCCTTGCTTGCATCATCAGATAGCAACACTTTTGATAAATTTTCTTGGACTTCATCTCTACCATATACACAAGGTTCATGAACCAAGGAAGTTGTTGGAGTTCTTTGTGAAACCTTCCTCCTAGCAACTTCTCCCAGACCAAGAGCAATTTTCTGTTGTACAAAGTTTTCTAATCTTTGCAACAACTCTTGTACCTTAACATTCATGCTTTGATAAAAATGATTACGAGAGGAAGGGAGTAAGTTCCACACCTTATTGGTTAATTTGTGGGTTTGATCCTCACCTTCCAGCTTGCATCGCAAAGCTTCAGTGTCAATCTCATCCAGTAAGTCCTCTGCATCAAAGACAGCATGCTTGAGCTCGTTAAGCCACTCTCTCACAGCGGGGTTCACAAGTTGCTTCTCCTCTGCATCATTGAGCACCACGAACAAAGTCAACAGTGTCGTCTTCAGGTTCATGAGGAGTGGTTCGTCGAGTTTCTTCTGCCGAAATAAGTCGACGAACTCGAGTGAAGTAATTCTGTCACACAACACCTGGACGGAAGCAGAGATAAGAGCCTCTCCGATCAAAGCCATGTCTTCTCTCTTCTCTGCAGACTGCAAGGGATTTGGATGAAGTAAAATATTTCAAGGACTGTTCCTTCTTGTTTGTGAGGCAACTTCTGAAAACTTTTCCATGGCCTCACATGGGGATGCAATATAATATTGCGTTAGGTACAATGCAACACAATAGCTTTTCATGGGGATGCAATATAATATTGTATAGGTAAAACACAATAGTCTTTCGGTGGCCTCACATGAGGATGGGGTCGTCTGTATACGCAAAGTTCGACGCAAAAGCTTTTGAATAATAACGCAATTTCAAAAGGATCTAAGTGCGGTGAACACAAGGATAAACGATTAATTAATTCTTCCACTTAAACCTGTCCTCCACTCAAGGATTAATTAATTTGTTACTTTATGTAATCAGCTATAGCAGCAAAGCCTCCGTCCTCTCCTCGCCTTCCAGCAAAGTCTCCACATCCAGATCGATGCCCTTGGTTTCGATTTCACTTTATTTAAGTAGCAGACTTCTTCTATCCTATTTGCAAATTTACGTATTTGGTTTGTACAAATTTTCCAATTTCAATTGTAAGCCTCCCTCTTGTAGAAATTCATTCTTCGATTTTGGGTTAATTCTATTTTTTTGTTTTGTCAGATCTAAAATCTTAATTAAATAACAAGATAGAGGACAATTGTGGTTTTGTGTATTCTACGTCTTTAGCTTTGAGAAAGTTGATTCCTTGCATTCTTCGAAATTATATCAATTCCTTATATTCGAAACTGAGTTTACCATAACTCCCCAATCAATGGTTTTTTTTTTAAAGAACAAAAATGAGAAATTTGTGTTATTAAAAAGAGTTTTTCTATTCAAACTCTACATTTCTCTTTGTTCACCACATATTCTAAATTCATCTTAACTTCTAATTCAAATTTTCACACTTTTTAAGAAAACCCCACTATCTTCTCAAACTATCCCTAAATACATACCTAGCAGAAAATAAAAATAAAAAAACTCATCAACCTCACACCCCACACCCTCACCCACACCCTGTGAGAACCTCTTTTTTAAAAGAAACTAGTCTCTTCGTACTCTCTTTCGCGCTTGTGAGAGGCTTTTTTAAAAAAGTTTTAAATTTATTTTAGAATTAAAAAAGATTATGAGTAGTTGTGTTTCATAAAAATATGATCCATTATCTGATTTTTTTTTAAAATATAAAAGTGAATTTACCATATTATCCTCATTTAATTAATAATTTTAAACGAAACTCGTTCTTGTTTGTTTTTTAAGACATGGCTGTAAAAGTTTTCAGGCAATTTATACGACAGGAGCACCTCAGACAATTTTGTTTATTTAACTCATATATTCAATAACGTGTACATCATCAATTACAACCCAAAATTACTACCTAAGTTGAAAAAAATTTATCTATATTTTGTGAAAACAATTAACCGGAGAACCATTTTTTCTATAAGAATATTGTCAGCATCTTAAGTATATTCACCATTGCAATGTTGTTAGAGGAAGAATTCACATACTGATACATTTAAGAGAGAATTCATAATCTGAGTTTTATCTAGCCGTACATAAGTCATGTCACATGATCAAAAACCACCACTTGACTTTGTCATCCTCAAGATTTGCACATATATACATGGATCCTTTTCCTCCCAATCAAAATACTCCATCTCTTGCCTTTGCCAAAAAGAACTTTGAGAACAGGCTGCAATAAGAAATAGCATCCATTTCACCATCAGTCATCCGTGTCGCGACCTTGACCAATTTCCTTACTGGAGCTTTGCTTCTCAAGTTCATCAGGGATTGAATTGCCAGCTCCGAACATGTTTCTAGTTTTTTACCCAAAAAAAAAAAATCAGCTCTGATTTCGTCACCACCTATCTCACTTGCAGGTGTTGCAATCTTCAAAATGTTTACAAATCTCTATGTAACTCATGAATTTCCATTGCACTTGATATATCTAGAAAGGTTCATTGACTCAGCAGACACTTGAAGACTGATTTTATGTCTGAAATGCTGATGACTTGAGCGATGCCACGTGTGAACATATTTGGTCTGTTCCTACAAGTCCAAATTAGAATCAACAACTTAATTGTAATAGGAGTCTAAATGAATCTTAGAAAAAGGCGTTTACCACGAATTATACAGCTAACCTAATCCTTGTGGTATGTGTGTAAATTGCAGTCTATACTGATTCTTATATTTAGAAAGTACGAAGACCAACAAATAGGCGAACTATCTTACAAATGCAAAACATGTCTCAGGGGTGTGTTACATTAATTTTGTGCACTAGAGATGATGCATATATTTTTCAAATATCCAATTTCTGGAGGTTGAAAAACAAAAAATTGGCAAGTTTGATTCAGAAATTAATCTGCAAGTTTGATTATCACAAATTTAAATTCTGTATTGTTATTAAACAGTTATGATGGTGATGAGGCAAAAGAATGAAACGAAAAACAAATGTTAGAAAGTAAACCTCCAGACCACCTGAAAGATCTAACTGTGACATGCCACCTATGTCAAAAAGTAGGCTTCTGCAGTTCAAGATAAGAAAACCTGCTTTCATTAGAGGAAACAAAAACATTACAAAACAGGGGACAAGTTATCTACTGGATAAGCTAGTCTACTCAACTAACACCGCACATTGAAGATTAAACATCCTAACATTACAGGAACGAAATATAAAATACAGCAGCACTCCACTAGGAACATAAAAGAAATCTAAAAACAGTGTGGTTGAAGACTGACTGCGACATTAACATATAAAAGCATTCATTTCCTGTCTTATAAAAGCATTTTTTTTCTTATATCTAATTAAAAACATAGGCATAACAAAGAAAACACTACTACAAAAAATGAAATAGACAACGGGGATCCACCGTCGTTGTAATGCTTTGAAAACCGTCGTTAAATCGACCGCCATCTATTTGGGTGTCAAACTACGACGGCTTTTCACCGTCGTTGTTTATCTGTAAAGACGACGGTTTTTAAAGAAAATCGTCGTTGTTTAGAGGTAAAGATCGTTAATTATAGGATGAAAGACGACGGTATTAAAAACCGTCGTGTATTGTATGTAAAGATGACGGTTTTTAATGAAAGTCATCTGTACTTCACAATAGATGACCCTTTTTTAAAAAAAACCGTCATCTTTACATATAATAGATGACCCTTTTTTTTTAAAAACCGTCATCTTTACATATAATAGACGACCTTTTTTTAAAAAAAACATCATCTTTACCTATAATAGACGACCTTTTTTATAAAAATCGTTGTTAATTATCTGTAAAGATCATGATTTATTATAAAAACCGTCGTCTAATAAGTTCCCAAATTGCTACATTTTAGTTCTTTTTGATTTCCTATGATGCTATACAACGATTGTAACTAGAAAACCAAGCATAATAATGCTTTATTAATGAATATATACACTCAAAAATAGTTTCTTTCATAAAACTTGAAGATTCAATAGTTATTACATAGTTAACCAATCTTTATTCTACAACAAACATAATTCCTAACAAGACCTACGTACTCCTAATCCAAGCCTTCCTCATCCAAACATACAAATGATGCACAACTGAAGTCTCCTTCATCATCCCTGTAAATAAATCAAAATGACAAAGAGAGAAAAAAAAGCTAAGATTATAAACATAAAAAATTAGGTGGAAGATAAATTTTACCATTGGACCATATTTCCATAGAAAACTTGTAAAATGAACATAAAAAAGACCATCGAGAACCTGCAAAAGGAAAAATATATAAATAAAATGATAGTGAAAGGAGAAGGTAACAAATTTTCAACAACAAAAAAACATACGACTCACATAGAAAACCTGCAAAAGAAAAAGTTATAAATCTGCAAGCTTCCTCCTCATCTCTTGATAATCAAATCAGAAAATCTAAAAAGAAACCAGAAATATAAAAAAAATATGTAAACAAACCAGACAAATCAAGAGAGACAAAATCTGAAATCAGGGAGATAAAGAACATACTAGAAACGCAAAGAGACTAATCCAGAATTCACTAGCAAGATATAGATGGGTATTGAGAGATTAGGTGACTTTCAAATCAAACCTTTCAACCAGCTTTGATTCTCAAATACAGAACCTCCCTCTACATCTTATGGATCTGCGAATATCTCTCAACTCTTTCATTGATATCGATTTTTTGATGATTTTGTAGAGAGTTTCAAGAGGGTGTTTTAGAGAGTGTAGGAGGGTTTCAAGGAGGGAGAGATAAGGTTTTCAAAGACGGGGGAAAATCTGAAAATTTGTCAAGCGCGAATTCACTTAAGTAGCCTTTTTTTAGTGTGTTTTAAAAGACGACGCTTGTTAATGAGAGATAAGGTTTTCAAAGACGGTGAAAATTTGAAAATTTGTCGAGCTCGAATTTACTTAAGTGGCCATTTTTTAGCGTGTTTTAAAAGACGACGCTTTTATAAAAAAAACCGTCGTCTTTACATATAATAGACGACGATTTTTTTATAAAAAGCGTCATCTTTACATATAATAGACGACCTTTTTTAAAAAAAAAACCGTCATCTTTACTTCACAATAGACGACCCTTTTTTACAAAAAAGCGTCATCTTTACATATAATATGTAATAGACGACCCTTTTTTTAAAAAAAACCGTCATCTTTACTTCACAATAGACGACCCTTTTTTACAAAAAAACGTCATCTTTACATATAATAGACGACCCTTTTTAAAAAAAACCGTCATCTTTACTTCACAATAGACGACCCTTTTTTACAAAAAAGCGTCATCTTTACATATAATAGACAACCCTTTTTAAACAAAAACCGTCATCTTTACTTCATAATAGACGACCCTTTTTTAAAAAAAACCGTCATCTTTACATATAATAGACAACCATTTTTAAACAAAAACCGTCATCTTTACTTCATAATAGACGACCCTTTTTTAAAAAAAACCGTCATCTTTACATATAATAGAAGATAGTTTTTTCAAAACAACCATGTCTTTACCAAAAAAAGGACACTTGATTTTTAAAAGACGACGCTTGTCATATCTGCTGTCGTCGTTTTTTGGTCAGATTTTAACTCTGAAGAAAACCTTTTTAATAAGACGACGCTTTTTTATTTGTGTGCGTTGTTATAAAAAAATATTCAATAGTACCTCCGTTTTTTAGTTGTTTAAGTCACTTATCCACAACGGGTTTTTTTTGTTACTGTCATCTTTTTAAACACAACGACGGTTTTTTCTTCTACCATAATCTTTTTCTGGTCGTCTTTTTCACTTTTTGTAGTAGTGAAATGAGAGGGATGACAAACAGAGCTGATCAACAAGCTTAATTCACTAAGAAGATTTTGTAATTCCTCAATGATCTCTCTCCTCCACCTAAGACCACCTGTTGATACTAACACAATATACATGCATTACCTGGGAAAGTACAACTTAAGCTCACCTGTTGAACCCTAAACCCCAATAATATACGTTTAATCTTACAACTTAAGCTCACAGGTTATCCACAGACATTTAATACAATTTAAACTAGCTCAAATGAGACTCAAGATGAAAATAGTACCTCAAAATGTTTTGCATTCAATGCCTGTATTTGGGAATGTGTCAGTTGAGATATTCCAGGTGAACCTTTCCATTTCTCCATGTTGCGACAATTGTTCCGTAGAAAAACAAAGAGCTATATTAAATAGTAAACCCTCCTCTGGAAATGACACATAAAGAAACCTTGCAAATGAATAGCTCTCCAAGAGAAGATATGTTGTCCTGCGCAAAGACTGCTAATTATTCAGCATTTGAGATTTAAATAGGATATAAGCTGTGATCAGCAGAACAGGCGCAATGAGAAATAAAGCAAATTTAACCAGAATTTACTGGGCAAAATAACAATAGAAATCAGATTGAGTGTTTGTGTTAAGTATTTTGTATGTGAGCGAGAGGGAGAGAGCTCATATCATATGATCACTTCTTCGCCTATCTTGATGCAAGGAATGTGAGATACCTTTTCTACAAGGCAAAACAATGGTCGATGCACAGATAAGAAAGAGATGGCAGCAAACGCTCTTCTGGCAGGAATTGGATACTGTCACACCCACAAATATGTAGCCTTTGCAGCGAAGAGAAGCGTTCAAGTTCCTCTCCTGGCAGGAATTATAGACTGACGGGCCGTAATATATAGAGTGCGAAGAGTGGTATTGAGCCGCTGTTCCTTGAGAAACGTCCACAAGATATTGCCACCAAGTCCTTGCAAGCCCCAGTAATCTCCCACCGAAGGGCTCAGTCTGTCACAATTCAAAATATGAAAATATTGCAGGTTGGGAGGCAAATGACACAAGATTTTGAAGATCATATATCCCCAAATGTTGAAGGCTGTGAGGGTGCCAATGTGTTTAGGCAATGAATTCATTCTGGCATCTACTGACTGTGACAAAAGTAGGCTTCTGCAGTTCAAAACAAGCAATAAGTATCGATGAAAACTTTGTTTTGATAAGAAACGTGCTTTTATTACAAGAGAAATAAAAACAATACAAAACAGGGGACAAGTTATCTACTGGATTAGCTAGACTACTCAACTACCACCACAGATCAGAGATTAAACATCCTAACATTACATGAACGAAATCTAAAATACAGCAGCAGTCGAATCACAACATAAATGAAATCTAAACAAAGAGTGTGGAATAAGACTGAGACGTTAACATATAAATGCAATCATTTTTTGCCCTACTAAAATGCATATATATTATTTTTTTTTTGCGATGTCTAACAAATTCTCAGTTGCTGTGAATTGCAGGGACAAAGGTAAATTCACTAACAATTTTGTAATTGCTGATCAATCTCTCTCCTCAACCTAAGACAACCTATTGATACTAGGACGACATATATCAGGCCACAACATTAATAACATACCCACGGTATCTGGGAAAGTCCAAGGATTACTTACTGGCATGAACCTATTAACAGACTATCCATAGGCATTAAATTCGATTTAAACTAGCTCAAATGAGACTCAAATACATTTTTTTTCATATAAAACTTAAAAGTACCTAAAAATGGTGTACATTTGATGCCTATATGCAGGGAATGTATCAACGGAGATATTCCAGGTAAATCTTTTCTGTTTCTCCTCGCTCTGATAATTGTTTATAGAAAAACAAAGAGCTATATACAATAGTAATCCCTCCTCTGGAAATTCCACACAAAGAAACTTTCCAAATGAAAAGCTCCCCAAGGGCCGAGAGAAGGTATGTCGTTCTGCAAAAAGACTGCTAATTATTCAGCATTTGATACTCCGAGTAGGATATAATTTGTGACCAGCAACCATAATTTACTGAGCAACATGTTATTAGAAATCAGATTGATAGTTTTTTTTGTGGAAAAATTATTTTTATACCTTGGCTATCTGGATGCAAGGAATGTGAGATATCTGTGGAAACCAAATTAAATCAGAACCCTAGGTCGAATAATTCCTTCCATTTGGGGATTATTTGACCTAATTGGGAATTACTAAACCTAATTGGGGGTTATTCAATTTAATTGGGGGTTATCCAATTAAATTGAGAAATACCTAATTAAGTTAAAAACCGATTTTATTCCTACCACATTTCCCAATTAAACGAGGAATTACCTAATCAGATTGGGAATTAATCACCTACCTACCACAATTAGGGATTTGATTAATCTCCCTAATTAATCAAATCCCTAAATACACCAACCCCACCAACCTCACCTACCACCATTAGGGATTTGATTAATTCCCTAATTAATCAAATCCCTAAATACACCAACCTCACCAACCTCACCTACGTCACCAACCACGCCAACCTGACCAACCTCGTCAAGGCCCCCTATAAATACTTGGCCACGCACAAGGAATGAGGTACGTCAGAATTTCTACTAAAAACTCTAGAGAGCTCTTCCCTTCACAAATCCTAGCCACCTCCTCTCTCTCTCTCTCTCTCTCTCTCTCTCTCTCTCTCTCTCTCTCTTTTACATAAGGCTCCGGCCGTCCGGTTTACACCTTACATATATATCTCTGTACCCTATTTAGCTATTGGTTTTTCCCTAAATCAATTGAACTAACTTAGGCATCGGAGGGCCTTTGGCCAACACCCCCCGGGTGTGGTCCTCTTATCCAATTTATTTTGCAGGGAGAAAGAGGCGGCGAAGAAGAAAGGGGAATCTTTCCAATCGAATATTCTTGTGGGGAAATTTGCTCCCACAAATTGGTGCTTTCATTGAGAGCACGAGTTATACTCAAAGCGTGCTCTAAATCCATTTTCCACACTTTTCCAATCCACCGAAGCCTTCCAAACAACCATGGTTGGAAGCAAGAAGACGAGAGGCAAAACCGCCGTGATGGCAAAATCTGCGACGACCCAAAGTCACTCCACCCATGATCCCGCGATCGACATGGTGGCACCACCACCTCTCACTACCGCACCGGCCACCGTTGTCATCCAAGGCCCCGTGGCCGGATCTAGCCACCCTCATGGCACCACTGCCGAGCATGATGGAACCTCCCATCAAGGTGGGCTCATTACCACCGCCGACTTAGGCCCGATCTTGGAGCAACTTCAAGCGTTCCCTTCGTTGCCTCCACGCTCGATGCACGCTCCCGCATACACCTCCAATGAAACCCTAGCCCGTATGCAATTGGGCTCCACACACTTCTCTACTCCCGATCCACAAAGTCAAGCAGACCTCAATTTGAGAGTTGACCAGCTAGCTCAGAGAATGGACAACCAAAGCAATTTGATGAGGCAGCTCCTCAACCAAATCAATCTGGTTCAAAACCTTGGCCTTGGACAACTGGGCGAAGAGAGAAGGATGGACGAATGCACCGATAGGCAGCTCGATGGGTACCAAGCAGGTCGAGTAGGAGCAAGCAAACAAGGAGATGGACCAGGCAAACTCTACGCCTTTCACCGCCGAGATTGAGCAGGCTGCTCCCCCGAAGCGATTCTCGACGCCTTCGTTTACCCACTTCAAAGGGGACTCCGATCCCGAAAGCCACCTAAAATACTTCAAAAGTGTCATGATCCTCCACAAGGCCGACGACGCATTAATGTGCAAAGTGTTTGTAATGACCTTGCGAGGAGCAGCCCAAGACTGGTTCCACACTCTACCATCCGGGTCAATCAGCAGCTTCAAGGAGCTGGCTTACGTTTTCACCAAAGAGTACACCTCTTACCAGATGATTAAGAAGAACCCGAACCATCTATTCAACCTACACAAGAAGTCCGACGAATCCCTTCGAGACTACATCAAGAGATTCAAAACAGAAAAGGCCAACATTGTAGGGTGTGACGACCGAATCGAGTCCTCTGCTTTCAAGAAATGCCTTCTAGCTGAGCACAACTTATACCATGAGCTGACTATCACTCCCAGCCAGACTCTGGCAGAGGTCTTCGCGACCGCGGAACGCTATGCGCTCTGGGATGATGATCGAATCGCCGCAAAGAAGTCTACTAATCAGGAAGATCAGACGTCTAAGAGGGCAGACCAAAGAAACGACGGGTTTAGCAACAAGAACAAGGACAAACGCAGGTCACACCCACAAGGGGATGCTACGGCAGGAAAGAATTACACGAAGTTCTCCATCCCCATACATCAAATCTTAGCCCAAGTGAAAGACAAACCTTGGGTAAGAAGACCGCCACCCTTGAAAGGAGATCCGGACAAGAGGGATACCAGGAAATACTGTGCCTTCCACGGGACAAACGGGCACACTACAAACAACTGCTTTGCTTGGAAGACGCATCTTGAAGAACTCGTGAGAGAAGGACATTGCACGGAATTCATTGCGAAACAGGCCATCCAGCAGATTGAAGATCGTGACACCGCCAAGGAGCCACCTCAAAAAGTCATAAGAATTAACACAATCCTAGCCGACTCCGAGGAGTCTGGGCTGACAAGCAAAGAAAAGAAGAGGAAGATCAAACAGGCCACCATGATCTCCCAAATCTCGACCGACCTTCCACTGGCAGAAGACAATCCCATGATCGGCTTTCGAAAGAAAGATCTGACCGGCCTCGATATGCCACACAATGACGCCCTTGTCGTCAGCATTCAAATCGCTCAGGCCATGGTCGACCGAATCCATGTGGACGAAGGCAGCGCAGCTAATATCTTGCAATTAGCGGTCATCCAGCAAATGAGCCTAGAAACAAAGATCAACAAATCAGCCAGATTGCTGACTGGCTTTAATGGTGCAACAACGGTTACCATGGGCACGATAGACCTTGATGTCTACTCCCCACCTGTAATCAGCTCACAAACATTCATGGTCATTGATGAAGTCTCTCCCTACAATGGCATCCTGGGCAGACCATGGATCGGCAAAATCAACACCATCACCTCTGCCACACATCAGAAAATCCGCTACCCAATTCTAGGGTGCGGTGTCGGCCAGATCAACAGCGACCAGGCAATGGCAAGGAAATGTTCGGCTCAAGGGATGAAGAAAAGCAAGCAAACACAGTTCCTCCCTGTGAATCAGGCAGATCTGAAGGAAGTTGAACAAACGAATCTCGCTCCTTTATAGCAATTAAAGGGTCAGGACCAAGCCGAGGAAATCTATCCAGTGGTCTCCCCAGAAGAAGGATGGAAACCCGAAGAGGACGTCGAGCTAATACCCTTGGATCCTGACCAGCCAGGCAGAAAAGCGCGGATCGGCTCACGCCTAAGCCCAGACAAGAAGGTGGAGCTGACCACCTTCCTCCAGAACAACAAAGACATGTTCGCATGGTCGCCATCTGACATGCCCGGCATCGACCCGAACATTATCTGCCACCGGCTCCACGTCAACCCTGTTAGCAAGCCAGTGGCGCAAAAGAGATTCAACTTCGCTCCCGAGCGGGTCGCGATCATTGAAGCCGAGATCGACAAACTCCTAGCGGCCGGCTTCATCGAAGAAGTCTCCTACTCAGAGTGGCTAGCCAACGTTGTTCTGGTGGCAAAACAAGAAAAGGGCAAATGGAGAGTTTGCGTCGATTACACCGACCTCAACAAGGCATGCCCTAAAGACAACTTCCCATGGCCGAGAATTGACCAACTCGTGGATTCCACCTCCGGCAATGAGCTGCTCAGCTTCATGGGCGCCTACTCCAGTTATAATCAAATCCTGATGCACAATAATGACAAGGCAAAAACCTCTTTCATCATCGAGAGAGGGACCTACTGCTACAAGGTTATGCCTTTTGGTCTAAAGAATGCTGGAGCAACCTACCAGAGGCTTGTGAATAAAATCTTCAAGGAACAGATCGGCAAAACTATGGAGGTCTACGTCAACGACATGTTGGTCAAACCCCCAAGCGTGATCACATCAAAAACCTCGCTGAGGCACTCAGCCTGCTCCGCCAATATCGCATGAAGCTGAATCCATTAAATGCACGTTTGGTGTATCATCCGGCCGATTCCTAGGATACCTAGTCACGCAACGAGGTATCGAGGCACACCTACGCCAAATTAAGGCTATTCTCGAGATGAAGTCGCCTTCCACAATGAAGGAAATACAAAGTCTGACGGGCAGAGCAGCGGCCCTCAACCGATTCCTCTCGAGATCTACCGACAAGTGCAAACCATCCTTTAAAGCTTTGAAGAAAGGACAAAGAGACAAGTGGGATGAGGAGTGCGAAATAGCTTTCCAAAATCTAAAGACTTACCTCACTTCACCTGCCCTGCTCTCAAAACCAATTCCTGGTGAGGACTTGTTCGTGTACTTGGCAGTGTCCAACTCGGCCGTCAGCTAGGCTCTGATCCGAGAAGAACTGGGGGCCCAACATCTGGTATTCTACACGTCAAAAGCTCTCCTCGATGCAGAGACTCGCTACCTGAAATTGGAAAAGCTTATTTTGGCCCTCGTAGTTTTCGCAAGAAAGTTGCGACCCTACTACCAAGCTCACTGAGTCATCGTCATGACCGACTTTCCTCTAAGATCAATCCTCCATAGCCTTGACGCTTCTCCGCGACTCATGAAGTGGGCTATAGAGCTAAGCCAGTATAACCTCCTCTACCGGCCAAAAACTGCAAGAAAAGCCCAGACTTTAGCAGACTTCGTGGCAGAATTCACCCCATCAGCCGATGAAGAGAAGCTGGTCAACAGTAAAAACGAAAGGTCAAAAGCAGACGACACCTCCGCCGAACCTGGCCAACTTATAGACATGCGGCAATTGCGCGTAGACGGAGTGTCGAACCAAAAAGGAGCAGGAGCAGGTGTCGTCATCATCACCCCAGATGGAACCCTAGTGGAGCAAGCCATCACGCTTGGTTTCCCGACTTCGAATAATGAAGCAGAATACGAGGTATTACTCGCTGGCCTGCGCTTGGCGAAGGAGCTATCGATCAAGAAGCTAGCCATCTACTCGGATTCCTAGTTGATCACGGGTCAAGCGTCAGGTGAATACATGGCGAAGCACCCAAGGATGATCTTGTACCTTGACAAAGTCCAAGGGCTATTGAAGGCGTTTCCAACCTTCACCATCCAACAGGTACCACGGGCAGAGAACGCGCATGCAGATGCACTGGCAAGCCTAGGATCAGCGTTGGATACCCAGTTTAGACGCTCCATCCCGGTCGAACACCTTGACCGGTCAAGCATCGAAGAAATAGAGCCAATCAACACAATGCATATCAACGAGGACCCCAGCTGGTGTTTGTGCCTAATAAATCACGGCCATAAATTGGCCGAGGGAACCCCTCTTTTCGGCCCCATCTCTCTCTCGAGAAGTTAGAACGCAGCGTTTTGCCAGGATGCTTGGTATTCCAGAGAAACAGGAGAAAAGCGGCTAAGGCACGAACGTCTCGGCCTCTATTGTAGGCCGAGGCCGAGATCAAGCAAAATCACGGCCAAAAGCATTAAAGTCAGATCATCACGTGACAGCAGGGTCCCACGCTCCATTTAATGAAGCAAGGCCTCTGTTTATTGCAGCAAACCCACTGGCCAAGAATAAGCATTTAATGCACGAGGGAAGGTGGGAAGTGATTGGAGTCAGGATTTGGTGACAGGGATCAGAATGATTAGACGCCAACATTCTCACAAAGCTCTTTGCAGCTTGAGAGTTTAGGTGACCAGCCACTAGTGCGTCTCCACGGCCAGAAGCGCAGAACCCACGATCAGGGCGGCGGCCGAGATTCACCGGGATTCAGGGGGTCACACCACCATACTTCACGATCCCAAATGTCGATTGGACTACCCACTTGCGCTAATCAGGCTCCACCATGCAGGTTTTCAGCCTCGATTACCCCTCCATGGACTGCCTATAAATAGAAGACTCAGGACCACTTTCTAAGGGTTCAAACACCAAACAAAAGCCTCCCACAGAGCAACTTATATTTTCTTGTAATGCACTTTCAATATTTTACTTGCTTTTCTAGGAGTAGTGATAGTCTGTAAGGAAATCCATTCATCAATATATCATACGACCCTTGATTTTCAAGGCGTCGGAGCACCATCTTTGTTGTCCGCTCATTCACCCCATATATCATACGACCGTCGCTCACTGAGCAACGCGCCGGAGCACCGCCCTAAATCCACCATCAACACCACCACTCAACGGCCTTGTAGTTCAGGCCGTGAACCTAACAGCCAAGACTAGTTCCTCTCTCGGCTACAATCGTTTGATTAGAAGACGAGTTCAGACAGGCGCACCATCTAAACACTTTCACCCACTTCAAACATCTCGACGCACGGTAAACCGTGCTGGCACGCCCGCGCACAACCGCACCGCACCCAAAAGCAGGAAACCGCGTGTCAACGCATATCCCCTCGGCCCGGAACTCCAGGCCGTAAGATTTGCGCGGCAGACACTTTTGGCACGCCCAGTGGGACCCTTGTCAAAAACTTATGGTGGAAACCAGGGCACAGGCAAAGCTCAAAAACAAAGCAGTTGAAATGACTTCTGAGACCCCTGAGTCCACTTTACCAATCACCGAGACCGAATGTACGGTCGGGATCTCGGCTGGCGTTTCAGTAACGACGAATCGTACAGCCGAGTCCATGCAGGAACAGGCAGCAGTGGAGGAGCTAATGTCCAAGCAGACCTACAGGATAGAGACATCCTTTATGGCCGCAATGGACAGGTTCTCCTCGGAGCTGCATACGCTCTTCCAAGAAAGGATGCCGGTAACCTCACCTGCAACACGTCCGAGGGCCGGACAAAGAGGCCAAGAGCGCGAGAGAATCGAGCCATACGGCGAAAGCAGCAGCATCGGCGTCTCGGCCCACCCCCAGGCATCAGGTTACGGCCAGCATTCTTTGCCGCCGACAAACAGCTGGGGGCAGTCCCAGACCGCGTGGGTGAGCCCCGGTCCAACCTACTCGGCGGAGACAGTGCGTGGACCACTCCATGCTTTGGCCGTATCACTGGGGCAGAGCAGCCTTGTACATCCTGCGATTCATCCACTCGGCCCAGTCTATACTGTGGCCGTCCACGCCCACCCTGGTCCAAGCAACGCGACCACTGCATCATTGCAGCAGTACGGTCAGAGCAATACGACCGTTTCACCATCATTGCAGGCGTCGTTGTTTCCGCCAGGCCCTCACTTCCAGTATCGACGCATACGCAGTTGGTCCAAACCCACGACGCTCATCTGGCGTCAACCAGCTCGGTTGTTCCGACCGAGCCCTCTGTTCAAACGGTCCCGCAGGCCAGGCCGCACAACGACGCACAGCAGGTCCCGCGGCCATATGCGGCCCAACAGGAGGCACCACCTCAGGGGCTCCGACTTGAAGACGTCTGGCGGATGATCGAAGATGGCCTAGCCTAGAGGCGGCGGGACACACCGAGATATACAAGGCCGTACCCGCCAAAATTCGACCGAATCCCTCTTCCCCGGAACTATCGATTGCCAGAATTCATGCTATTTTCCGGGGATGGGCAGACCTCCTCCATTGAGCACATAGGCCGTTTCACGGCCCAGTGTGGAGAGGCCGATTCGGACACCCAGAAGCTCCATTTATTTGTCTATTCTTTGACCGGCGCGGCATTCTCTTGGTTTATAAACCTCCCGCCGAACTCAATAAGGGATCGGTCTGATATGGAAAGAGTGTTCCACGAACATTTCTATCAGACCAACAGAGAGATAACAGTCGCCGAGCTGGCAAGGATGAGCCAGGCATCGGACGAATCACCTCGCGATTACCTACAACGATTCAAAATATGTAGGAATTGGTGCCGCACGAACCTACCAGAGAGGGAGTTCGTCAAGATGGCCGAGGAAGGATTGGAATTCGAGTACCGAAAGAAATTCCAGGGGATCGAATTCCGGGACATGCATGACTTGACCAACAAGGTGGACAGGTATGCATCCTTGTTAAAAGAGGAGATGCAGAAGAAGACGGCCTCCAAAGGGACCTACTACAGGAATCCCATCGTCAGCTACGCCAAAATGGACGGCTCTACAGGGGCCGAGGGCGACAAGGTAGAGATGAGCTCGGCCGAAGTCAACATAGACAAACCCTTCGTCTGCAAAGGGCTTGTTAAAACTGACAATAGCCGCACGAAAATTCCCAACGCCAAGTTTGCAACGCGGGAAGCGAAGGCCTACACTTTTGATCTAATGAGGGCCGAGGCTATCTTCGACCTGCTAGTGGCCGAGAAGATGGTCAAAATGTCTTTCGGCCACAAAATTCCAAAACCCAATGAGCTCAAAGGGAAGACGTTTTGCAAATACCACGGTTCTTCGTCTCACAACACCAACAACTGTGTTGTCCTACGAGATGTCATTCAGAAACTGATAGATGAGAAAAAGCTTCAGTTCCCGGAGAAGGCGGCCATGCAAGTTGACTCCAAGCCGTTCCCCCCACCTGTCGTCAACATGGTCGATGCCCAACTCCCAGCCGGGTATAGGGGAACTCGTTGGATGGCAAAGGAAAAAGGGCCACTGGCCAATTTGGAGCCACGGCTTTGCGAGCGTTGCAAGCATGAGATTGGCCAGTCCAGGCCGCAGGAGAACAAGAGGAAGGCCGCTGAGCCGCCACAGCCAACCGTAAAGAAGTTTAGTGGTCAGTACAACCGATGGCTTGCCAGCTGGACGGTCTTTGAGCGATTGGGGGCACAAGCCTACGGTGCCTCGACGGGATCCAAGGGCGAGGCCACCCTTAGGCCATTAAAAACTTTCAAACCACCGGTTATGCAGGATGATCGCTGGTACCATGCATGGCCTGGGGGCAGAGCCGAACCACTGACAAAGACCCAGCTGAGGAGAATGCAGAGATAGGTTCAGCAGGCCAGGATGCAAACGACCGAGGCCGAAGGCTCCAAGCGCCAAAAGAAAATGGCAGCTGCAGACGGGCCGCCATCCACTCCAATCACCCCCTCGCCGGCAAAAGCGGCCAATATCAAGCCTCCAAGGACATGGCGCCCAAGGCAGGACGAGAGTCCCCGTGAAATGGCGGCCATTTCGGTTCAGCCAAAGGCCGCGGCCTTGGAGAAAATAGGCAAGGGTATCATCGATATTTACCGCGGAAGGGACCCCCCTTTTTCGGCCAACGGTTTATCCTTTCTCAGAGAATTTCACAAGGACCATTCGGCCATAGATCTGTACGGCATGACCCCTGAGAGCCGCGAAATCGTGGAGTTAGCCCTTAAAAATACAAGGGCAGAGACACTCCTCATCTCCAGCAGTTCAGACTCGGCCATCAAGGCCGTGTACCAGGCAAATAGGGAAGCTAGAGCAAAAGGTCTGCCAGGTTATCAGCCCGACCTCGGCAGATCAGAGGCCAAAAATCCCTTTCAGCAAAGGCGATTTGGAATATCTCCGCCAGTATTTTTCTGTTACTCCGGCGGATACTGTTTTTTATCTAACGACCGAGGAAAAGGCCCGGGTGAGCCGCCTGGACGATCACTTAACAGCCAGGGATACATTGGCGAAGGCTAGACAAGCCCTCAAGGAGGAGGTCGAGGCTTCGGACCCCCCCGAAATCAAAACGTCTCCAGCCGATGTCCCGGGGACCGCAGGGCCTGTGAGTAGCGGCTTCGGTGACCCTTTCTTCGGGCATGAGGCCGAGGACGACCCCACTGTAGGAATTTCCGATGAAGAATATGAGGGGATCCTCGGGATGGTCGAAGGAGAGGTCTTCGCCGAAGGCGGCTGTGAGGCTGATGAAGAGGCCGATAGGGGAAACCCGCGGGAGCCGGAGGAGTTCAACATCAACATGGTCTTGGTACTACCGTCCGAGTTTTCAGCCCCAGGAGGACAGACGAACGGCCTAGATAACGACGTGGCCGAGGAGGACAGACAAATATCGACACCTCAAACCATTATACATCTCGGTTCATGTTGAGGGGGTGCCTGTGTCCAAGGTTTTCGTCGACTGCGGGGCGACGGTCAACATCCTTCCGTATTCTTTGATGAGGAAGCTGGACAAATCAAAAGAGGACCTCATCCCCAGCGATGTCGTCATGAGCAGCTTCGTCGGCGACAAGTCTAAAACCATTGGCGTGCTGTCGTTAAAGATTACCGTGGCCGACCAAACAAGAGTCGCGGCTTTCTACGTGGTCGAATCCAGCGTCGACTATAACATATTGCTCGGCCGTGACTGGATCCATCAGTCTGGTTGTATACCGTCCTCTCTCTTCCAACTATTATTCTTTTGGGACGGCCAGAAGGTGTCTATACATCCGGCCGATAAAAAACCTTTTGAGGCCAACGCCGTACAAGCTCGGATTTACGACGACGACGTTGGATGGGTTGTCCTTACCGGCCACGATGCAGATGGCCGACCAACCAGAACAACGGCCCAGAAGGTATTGGAATTGGGCGCCGAGAATATCCGACAGGATTCGGCGCGCGAAGTATTGATCGACCTCACCAGCCTTTAGATGACAGACAAAGCCACTAAAGAAGAAGGAGCGGTGGCCGTAAATGATATGGTAGAAAGACTGCTGGAACATTGGGCGGAGGAGTCTTTACGGCCGAATTCGCCAATCAACTTGATCGAATTCCTCCATGAGTCAGATGAGACGGACTTTCTGACTTTGGACGACCTAGAAACGGCACCCGTCGAGATGGAGGATGACTACCCTGAAGTCCAGGATCCTTTGTTAGAAATAAATGTAGGGTCAGAGGCCGAACCACGGCCTCTTTTTGTAAGCCATCTTTTGAATCCTGAGTTAGTGGCCGAAATTATCGGCCTGCTCCATGAATACAAGGATTGTTTTGCTTGGGATTATCATGAGATGCCGGGTTTACCAAGGGGTTTGGTCGAGCATGAATTAAAAATCAAGGAGGGGTTCAAACCGTTCCAGCAGCCACCAAGGCGTTTCTCGACCGAGGTTCAGCTCAAAGTTAAAGAGGAAATTGAACGGCTCCTTAAAGCCGGCTTCATCCGAACGGCCCGGTACGTTGAGTGGTTGGCCAACATTGTACCCGTTTTAAAGAGGACTGGGGCTTTGAGGGTTTGCACCGATTACAGAAATCTAAATCTCGCGACCCCCAAGGACGAATATCCCATGCCTATGTCAGACCTCTTGATAGACGGGGCCGCAAAGCACGAATATCCCATGCCTATGTCAGACCTCTTACAATCAAATTTTCGTAGCAGAGGAAGATGTCCACAAAACGGCATTTAGGTGTCCAGGAGCTATCGGGACCTATGAATGGGTAGTCATGCCGTTCGGCCTAAAAAATGCCGGCGCAACGTATCAGCGAGCCATGAACCTGATTTTCCACGACCTTATAGGCCGGACCGTTGAGGTCTACATCGACGACGTGGTCGTAAAATCCCCATCAAAGGCCGACCACGTAGGGCATCTCAGGCAGGCTTTTGACCGAATGCGGGCGCATGGTTTAAAGATGAACCCGAAGAAATGTGCTTTCGGCGTCGCCGCCGGGAATTTCCTTGGTTTCTTGGTCCACCAACGAGGAATCGAGGTAGATAGGAATAAAGCTACGGCCATTATGGCGGCCCCTCCGCCGAGGACCAAAAAGGAGCTCCAGTCCTTCCTCGGCAAGGTCAATTTTTTAAGACGATTCATATCAAACTTGGTAGGGAAAATTCGGCCGTTATCCCCTCTGCTCAAGCTAAAAACACCGAACGGTTCATTTGGGGGGCAGAGCATCAGGCAGCCCTTGACGACATTAAGAAATATTTATCTCAACCACCAGTCCTTATGCCGCCGAAAAGAGGAAAACCATTGAGGCTTTACATTTCGGCTTCAGAGGGCTCTATCGGCTGTCTGCTGGCTTAGAACAACGAGGCTGGACGAGAGCAAGCGGTGCACTATTTGAGCCGCACGCTCAACACGGCCGAACTAAACTACTCACCGATCGAGAAGTTATGCCTAGCACTTTATTTCGCGGCCACCAAGTTGCGGCATTACATGCTCCCTTCGGTCATCCAGATTATCTCCAAGACCGACCTTATCAAATACATGCTCACTCGGCCGATTATACGAGGCCGAATTGGGAAGTGGACGATGGCATTGTCCGAGTTTACCTTTCAATATGTGGCTCAGAAATCGGTCAAGGGTCAGGCTTTGGCCGATTTCCTGGCTCATCACCCGTCCCAGAGGCAGGAGGAAGAGTTGGAAGTCGAGATCGGCATGGCCCAGATGGAAAAGAATTACTGGACCATGTACTTCGACGGGTCCAGTACCAAGGCCAGGTCAGGGGCCGGGGTCGTGATCGAATCCCCTCAAGGGCAGAGATGGCAGTTCGCATTCCAGCTCGACTTCAAATGCACCAATAATCAGGCCGAATCTGAGGCACTCATCATCGGTCTCGAAATTTTGAAGGAAATGAAGGCAACCCGTGTTTTGGTCTATGGTGATTCTTAGCTGGTGGTTAACCAACTAACCGGGGAATACCAATGCACGAGCGAGAATTTAGCCAGGTATTACGTAACGGCCCTCAACACGGCCGATGAGTTCTCCAGAATTTCCTTTGATCATGTACCGCGCGCCGAGAACCATGAGGCCAATGAGATGGCCCAGGTGGCGTCAGGCGTAAACATCCCGAACACCGACCACGACCGCGTGATAAGGATCGAGAGGCGTACCTTGCCAGCTTTGGCCGAACGTGGGACGGCAACGCAAGTATCATCGGCCGATGTTATCGATGAGGTCGACACGGCCGAAGCCGACTGGAGCTACCCCATAGTGAAATATTTACGTGACCCTTCCGGCAGCCATGAAAGGACTACACGTTTCCGAGCTCGGTGTTATCTAATTTATCAGAATGAGCTGTATCGAAAGGGGTCAGACGGTTTATTGCTCCTATGTCCCAACGCCCGAAGACATCAAGGTCATCATGACCGAGTCTCACGAAGGGATTTGCGGCGCTCACCAGTCTGGCGTCAAGATGAGGTGGTTGGTCCGAAGGCACGGCTATTACTGGCCGACCATTTTGAAGGATTGCATAGAATATGCGAAGGGGTGTGTCAAGTGTCAAATCTACGGCCCCATACAAAGGATACCGGCCGACGCCTTCCACCCGGTTACCAAACCTTGGCCGTTCAGAGGGTGGGCCGTGGATATCATCGGTAAAATCCATCCGGCCGCATCCAACCAACATGCATGGATTTTGGTGGCAACCGACTATTTTACTAAGTGGGTCGAGGCCGTGTCCTATCGGTCGATAGCCAGCGCACAAGTGGTCAAATTCTTTGAGAGTCACATCGTCCATCGGTTCGGTATTCCCGAAACGATCACAGCCGATAACGGCCCGGTATTCGCGTCGGCCGAAACACGGGAGTATACCGAGAAGATGGGAATCAAATTGATTCACTCAACGCCTTATTATCCCCAGTCTAACGGATAGGCCGAGGCGAGCAACAAGGTAATCAAGGGCATCCTTGAGAAAATGATCGAGGAAAAACCCAGGGCATGGCACGATCTACTCCCCGAAGCTCTTTGGGCTTACCGAATATCAAAGCGGTCGGCCACAGGCACATCTCCTTACGCCTTAACCTACGGTCACGACGCCATCGTTCCTATGGAATTAAGGGTTCGGTCTCTTCGTGTGACCGAGCAGTTTGGACAGAGAGGGAAAGATTACACGCAGGCCATGGTTCAAGAATTGGAAGACTTGGAGCAATCCAGATTCGATGCTTATAACTTAATGCAGGCACAGAAGCAGATTGCAGCGAGAGCTTATAACAAGAAGGTTAAGCAAAAGACTTTCGCCGAAGGCGACTTAGTATGGCGAGCCGTGCTTCCTATCGGGACTAAGGACCATCGGTTCGGCAAATTCTCGCCCAATTGGGAGGGGCCATTCATCATTGAACGAATCCTTGGCCGAGGTGCATTTCAGTTAAAAGAGAGGGATGGAGAATGACACAATTTACCAATCAACGGCCAATATTTGAAAAGATACATCCCGTCATTATGGGAGACGGCCATGAAAAAATTATGAAAGTATGCAACGCGACAAAGATGGATCAAATTTCATACTTTATTTTATTCATTTGTTTAAAGGGGGACACGTTTACAAGGAAACGGCCAGGTCATGGCCGAGTACAAACACACATGAGAAGAATCACATCCTAAAATCTACGCGCTTCGGCTTCATGGTCTTCTTGCTAGGCAGTCAGGCACGCTCCTCCCTGAAGCCGTATCCCTGCCACTCCTTCCAACGTCAGCCTCGGCCAGTAACCTCGGCCGGCCTGAAAACAAGGGCCGTCATTCCGGCCAGGGAAAGCAAAAGGGTACACGTCGCATGAAGGAGGCTAAGAGGAAGGGCTGCCCGCCACCCCGGATATGGTAAGCGGTCGCCATTCCGGCGGTGGCGGCGGCCATCATTCAGGCCATGGCAGCAATTGTCACTCTGGACATGGTAAGCGGTCGTCATTCCGGCTGTGGTAAGAGCCATCATCCCAGCCATGGTAAGGGCCGTCACTTCGGCCATGGATGCAACCGAGGTAGTTAGCCAAATGAACTCGGCCATGTTGGAATCATCATACCAGGCCCTCCCATCCTCATCAAACTGCCAAGTCATCTGGACCAGGCCAAACTGCCAAGTCAGGGGACTCAGCGAATCTGGCTCCCTGGCTTTGGAAGGGCCGCAGTGAGGGCCATTAGAACAGGTTGAAATAAGGGAGGACGAAGCCCAGAAATCAAAGGAAGGCTCCAGAGTGTTCAAAACGAGAGGAAGAATTACTGAGTACTGGAAAGGTTTCAAACTTATGGAGACTAGGGAAACTGGGGAAGGCCAGTGTGAACTTTCGAAAAGCATGAACTCAGAAATTTTGGGAGTATGAAGGAAATGCGAAGGAGTTGGGTTTTTATATTCATACTGGAGTTCGAGATAAGGCGGTGTCACCCTCGTAAAACGAAACGGCCAGACAGCGCATTCAGAGCACGCGGAGTTATGACAGAAACCTGGCGGCCGGCGTTTCGATTAGCAAGGCAGAATAATGGCTCGTGCGAATTAAGGACACGGTGACGTGTCAAAAGCCCAGAGGCCGTCGTTTCCTCTGACAAAACGAAGCGACACTTTGGGCAATGATGGCCTACACGACGTACTCGAAGCATTAAATGCGCCGACTGACTTGCGCATTTAATGCCCCAGTTGTCAATCACTTCAGAGGGAATGCTAAGGGTCCATCCCTTGGAATCCATTCGGCCCCCACCCATGCCGAGGCCGAAGAATCCAGGGATGTGGGGGCAATGTTTGTGCCTAATAAATCACGGCCATAAATTGGCCGAGGGAACCCCTCTTTTCGGCCCCATCTCTCTCTCGAGAAGTTAGAACGCAGCGTTTTGCCAGGATGCTAGGTATTCCAGAGAAACAGGAGAAAAGCGGCTAAGGCACGAACGTCTCGGCCTCTATCGTAGGCTGAGGCCGAGATCAAGCAAAATCACGGCCAAAAGCATTAAAGTCAGATCATCACGTGACAGCAGGGTCCCACGCTCCATTTAATAAAGCAAGGCCTCTGTTTATTGCAGCAAACCCAATGGCCAAGAATAAGCATTTAATGCACAAGGGAAGGTGGGAAGTGATTGGAGTCAGGATTTGGTGACAGGGATCAGAATGATTAGACACCAACATTCTCACAAAGCTCTTTGCAGCTTGAGAGTTTAGGTGACCAGCCACTAGAGCAATAAATGCGTCTCCACGGCCAGAAGCGCAGAACCCACGATCAGGGCGGCGGCCGAGATTCACCGTGATTCAGGGGGTCACACCACCATACTTCACGATCCCAAATGTCGATTGGACTACCCACTTGCGCTAATCAGGCTCCACCATGCAGGTTTTCAGCCTCGATTACTCCTCCATGGACTGCCTATAAATAGAAGACTCAGGACCACTTTCAAAGGGTTCAAACACCAAACAAAAGCCTCCCACGGAGCAACTTATATTTTCTTGTAATGCACTTTCAATATTTTACTTGCTTTTCTAAGAGTAGTGATAGTCTGTAAGGAAATCCATTCATCAATATATCATACGACCCTTGATTTTCAAGGCGCCGGAGCACCATCCTTGTTGTCCGCACATTCACTCCAGGCCGTGAGATTTGCGCGGCAGACAGCTGGCAAAACCCCATCATCGACTACTTGATGAATGGAAATCAGCCAACGGACAAGACCTAAGCCAGAAAGGTCCAGCATAAAGTACCCTCAAACACTTAATTAGGTATCTCTCTCAAGCTAGAAAGTAGAGAAGTTAAGTTTGCGATGTGAAGAAGAGTGAAGAAAAGCCATGCATTTATACAGGTTGGGCATCCTAGGTCAAGAAGGAATCGCAAGCTCATTCCTACTGGGAACCCAACTCCAAGAACAGTCAAAAGCCCACTTCTATTGGGAGCCCAAATCCAAGAAGGAAGCTCAGTTACAGCTGGACAGCCCAACAGATGATCTACATCTCCTACATGCCACCACGCGCCATGCAGAAGCTGGGGGGCATTTGTGGAAACCAAATTAAATCAGAACCCTAGGTCGAATAATTCCTTCCATTTGGGGATTATTTGACCTAATTGGAAATTGCTAAACCTAATTGGGGGTTATTCAATTTAATTGGGGGTTATCCAATTAAATTGAGAAATACCTAATTAAGTTAAAAACCGATTTTATTCCTACCACATTTCCCAATTAAATGAGGAATTACCTAATCAGATTGGGAATTAATCACCTACCTACCACAATTAGGGATTTGATTAATCTCCCTAATTAATCAAATCCCTAAATACACCAACCCCACCTACCACCATTAGGGATTTGATTAATTCCCTAATTAATCAAATCCCTAAATACACCAACCTCACCAACCTCACCTACCTCACCAACCACGCCAACCTCACCAACCTTGTCAAGGCCCCCTATAAATACTTGGCCACGCACAAGGAATGAGGTACGTCAGAATTTCTACTAAAAACTCTAGAGAGCTCTTCCCTTCACAAATCCTAGCCACCTCCTCTCTCTCTCTCTCTCTCTCTCTCTCTCTCTTTTACATAAGCCTTCAGCCGCCCGGTTTACACTTTACATAGATATCTCCGTACCCTATTTAGCTATTGGTTTTTCCCTAAAACAATTGAACTAATTTAGGCATCGGAGGGCCTTTGGCCAACACCCCTCGGGTGTGGTCCTCTTATCCAATTTATTTTGCAGGGAGAAAGAGGTGGCGAAGAAGAAAGGGGAATCTTTCCAATCGAATATTCTTGTGGGGAAATTTGCTCCAACAATATCTTGGCCCCATCTTGTCCCGTCTTATTCTTATACCTTTCCTTCAGGGCAGGACAACCTTCGATACACAGATAAGTAAGAGATGGCGGCAAAGCCTCTTTTGGCAGGCATTGGAGACTGCGACAGTTCCAAATATGTAGCTCTTGAAGAGAAGTGAGGTGTTGAAGTTCCTCTCCTGGCAGGCATTGGAGATTAGGACAGAACATAATATGTAGCTCTTGAAGAGAAGTGAGGTGTTGAAGTTCCTCTCCTGGCAGGAATTCCAAACTTGGACACAATCCAATTTTTAGCACTTGAAGAGAAGTGAGGTGTCCAAGGCCCTTTCCATCCAAAGATTTCAGAGTTGATAGAGAATAGATGCTGAGAGTGTGAAGAGTGGTAGGGAGCAGCTGTTCCTTGAGCAACGTCTCCAAGACATGGTCACTTCCACTGATAAGAAAGTGTTCAAGGGAGACAAGTGCTTGCAAACCCTAGTACTCTCCCACTGATGAAGCCCTCAATCTCTCACAATTCGTAATATGAAATAGTCGGAGGTTGGGAGGCAAACCCCCATCTTCTACAAATGACTCCAGATTCGGAAGACTACGTATCGACAAAGATCGAAGGGCTGTGAGGGTGTGAAGGCGTTCGGACAATGACTTCAAAGTCTCGCATTCAGCGACTACAAAGTCACTCAGGTTGGGAGTGGGCAATTCTCCCTCGTGAAAACACACCATTTTTTGACATTTATAGACACGCAAGTGATTGAGATGGCTGAGATTCTCAACAACTCCTTCTTCTTCAATCAAGGAAAGGGATTCCAGATTCTCACAACCATCAATGTCAAGCACCGTCAATTTGGGAAAAATGCCCAACGGGAAGGACCTCATTGAATCACAGCTATTACATATACGCAAAGAGTCAAGCGATGTTAATTTGGCCAACATCTCAATAGGTAGGAATTCTAATCTCCTACAATATTCTATAGTAAGTGATGTCAATGTAATGGTTAGGCCATCTTTAGGGAACGACGACAGCGTTGGACAATTCTACATGGATTAAATTGGAAGAAACAATATTCCATACTAACAAAATCAGTCACTGAACCATCAAATACTGGACATATATGCTTTTATATTAGAAAAGTAGAGTGAATTCAAACTTTTACACACACCTAGAAGATCAAACACTAAGCCACAGAACCATCGAAGACTTCAAATGCAAAATGCTCATAGTTCGTATAGCTTCTAAAGCTTCTGTAAGGCTTTTGCCCTTGGGCGTGTTTTTTTCTTTTACTCTTTTTGCTACTGTTGAAGGTTGAATACTAATGTAAACTGTTAGGGTAAGCTAAAACTAATATGGGTAAGTTTTGATGTGGCCCCACTCTTTTTTTGGGCTGACTAAATATATGGAGGTAATTTTTGGGGTGTTCCCTCACGGGGGCTCCAGTTCTTTTTTTTTTTGGGCTGACTAAATATGGAATAAATTTTGAAAGACATTAACTCGTGTATGGGCTGATGATAAAGCATGATTGGGTTTCCTCAATCCACAATTAGAATTTTGTGTTGTTTTCTCTACCTAGTTTGAACGGGTGAAGCAAATTCATGTATTTTCAAACTTTCAAGGGAGGTCACCAAACATTTTAGCTGTGGGTTATAATTATCATGTATTTGTCAAGGGGTGAATGATTTATGTCCTCACAAATCCAAGAAAAATAATTGAATTACTTAATATGGTGATATGGGAAACAAGACTATTTACTTCATGTATTTGGATTCAATTGGCCTAATTCGAATTTGGATCGTAAACAAATTGGTTTTGGATTACAACTCCATTGACCTATCTTGTTAATCATTCTTTCTTTAACCTATAAAGATCTATGAAAGTTGGCCAAGTGAAAATGCTAAAGAACTTATTGTACGTTGCCCCCACTTTGTTTCTCAATTTTTTTGTTTTTGATTCACATGACATTTTTTTATATGCATGTTTATATTTCTACTATTTCATTGAAGGAAAAAATGGAGAATAAAAAGGTTGCTGCAACGGAAGAAGAGAATGAAGTAGATAATTGGGATATATACAATGAGGTTATTGGTGGGCCAAGTCATGGTCGTATCCTTGGCTTAGGTGGTGGCTATAGTACAAAAGATATGTATCCCTCAGATGACCAAGGTTGTAATAAACGTATATGCTTAGAACGTGAAGAAGAACATGAGAAATTAAAGGAGGAAGTGAAGGACTTGAAAAGTGTGCTGTATGAATTGAAAGATCTGGTTCAAAGTATGAAGGAAAACAACTTAAATACTTCTGCACGCTCAAGACAATCTGCTTCAATGGTGAACTCTTTTCTTCTCATTTCAATATTTTGCTCACTCGTAAATATTGAATTTGTTATTTTTATTCTCAAATGACTTATGTCTTATTCATTATTATCTTTTATTTGATAGGACAGTGTAGAAAGCTGTTCAGATGCTCACATCGAAGACGAGTAGTGCAACCTCAATTTTATTTTGCTACAATATGTATTTTGAATTTCAAGGTTTTGATATATTTGCAGAGTGCTTATATTTTTAAGGATGATGGAGATTGTTTATGTTTTAACTATCTAGAATAATTTTAATTGAACGCTTAAAATTTTAGTACAATATGGTGTCGTATGATTTTTCTTTTTTTATTACCAATTAAATACGGATGATTTGAAAACTATTTCTAGCAAATATTATAATTCAAATTTCTTTTTATTAATTAATTACATTTTTCGACCGCATTTCCCTCCCAGTAATGCATATTTCCAACAAACACTTTATCATCGGAAATACTTTCCGAAAATAATTGCCTATTTCCAACAACATTTCCCACGACATAATCGGGTCGAAACAATTACATTTCCGACCACTTGTTGCGACGAATAAATGTGGTTGGAAATATATATTTCTGACTGTTCGGTTCATTTTTACACATGATTTATCATGTTATTCACCTAATATTTTGAGTTAGTTCTTGACATTTTATAGATTTTTACTTCCTTTTTGTGTTTTCATAGGTTTTACCTTGGTTAGAATGAAAATGAGCTAAAAGTGCATTATTGGTTATAAATTCTGATTTTGTTCATTTTCGTAGGTCAACTTCTTGGCCTTGGATCAGCATGCTCCAGTGCTCGGATGAGGTGAAGATCTTCATGAAACTTGTTCCAATAGATGTTAACTACAACATATCCAAATTTGAGCTCCATTGGACAAGTATAGCCTATCCAACTGATCCTACATGTTACATCAGCTCTAGAGAATTGTCTTGCTCCAGCTTTTACCTCCATAAGTGTCATCTTGATTCTTCTTGTTACCATAACACTTGGTAACAAGAAATTACTTTGGTTGAGAGATATTTTCTGAAACAAAGAGCATCTTGGTGAAGACAAGAACAAAAGAACCCATCATGGCAAGGGGACAAGGTTTAACGCTTTAACAAAGGTTGAGTTTTATATTAAAAGTAAAAGCTGGAAAGGAGGAGAGAAGGGAGCAAAGAAGGAGGCAGCCATTGGAATATGGATTCCAGTCTATCATTCTACAATTTTGTAGAGATTTTTGGGAGCTTAGAGCTAGGGAGCTCAAGAAGGAAGACAAGGGCAACAAAGCAAGGAGTGGAAGAGATTTCCACCATTGAAGACCTTGAGCTCCCATTTTCACAAAATCTGTAAACTCTTTCTAGTTTTGTTTTGAGTTTGTATTTGAAATAAGTATGAGGAACTAAACTCCATAGCTAGGGCTTAGGTTGAAGCCTTAAACATGAATACCTTATTGTTTTGATGCTTTGAGTGTATTAATTTTTAGATGTTGTTGATGAATCCCATTCACTAATTGAATCTTATGATATGTGTTTGCTTCCCTTGATTAATCACCTTAGGTTGTATGCATGTAGCTAAAGTTGAGAAGTTGTGTAAGATACCCAAGAACATAATTTCTAATTAGCAACAAATGATTGAACTTGTTTAAGTGAGCATCATGTGAATTGGTTTCTTGACAACAATTGATGAATTCCTCTTCACTAAAATAATCTATCCTTGATGTATGTTTTCCTTTGATTGATTACCTTTGAAAGCATGCTTCTTGAGGTTGTTGGGATTATGTGTTTCTTCATGTTTTCCTAAGCAATAAATGGATGAAGTAAGAATCATCCATGTGAATTGGTTTCTTAAACACCTAATGTAAACATCATGCTATTAGGGTTCTTGTGATGTTCATATTCTCTTTGAACTTAATGCGTTTTTCTTGTAATTGAATTGAAGTACTAAGCACACCTAGATTTGGTTATGGGGAAGGCACAAGTATTGTAGCACTAGCCCTGCACTTTACGTATATTAGAGAGAATCAATGCGTCTTGAGCCACTAGTCTCGGTCTTGATTGCGAACATCTTCATCAATACGTTTAGAGTTCATCACTTGAGTGTCCACGGACATGGGTAGGATTGTTTAGGGTGGACTCCGAAACCCTAGTGTTTGTTACATTTTAATTTCACAATTTGATTTTCATTCTTGTCATTCTCATTTAAATTTAAAGTACATTTACATTCAAGCATTAGAAATAGGTCACTCAAATCAACTCAAACCCCCTCCCCCCCCCCCCCCCCCCCCCCCCCATTTGTGTGTGTTTGTGTTGTTGGAAACGTTGTGTGTCTTCTTCACTGAATTTTTTTTGTTTCCATAATTGTTTTTTACTTTTGGTCCGAGCTATGTCCTTCCATTTTCGGTGCTGAATCCAACCGTATAAAGAACATGAAATTTGGACAAACGGTTGGAAAGTTATAGGTCAAAAACTGGACAGAGGTCGAATCTGAAAAACAGAGAAAACGAACCTGCCCAAAGATGACCGGTTGCGAACGAATTTGTCCAAAAACGACCGGTCGCACTGTTCACACGACCGGTCGTACTGTTCATGGCACTGTTCACAGATGATACAGTGGTGATAAAAGGGTGATAGAAAGTGTTGTTTGTGTTTTTCTTTGGTTTCTTGTTTTGTTTCTTTTCTTTTTCCTTTCTTTACTCATTTTTAGTTTCCAATTTGTTTTTTACATGTGTGGTGTGTTAAATAAGTGTTCTTTACGTACTCAAATTAGAACTTGTAGGAAGCCGACAGTTCTTCGTGGGATCGACCCCGTACTTACATAATCTATACCTTAATAGATTCGTGCACTTGCGGGTATTTTTAATTGGTTGTTTGCACATTAATTTGTGTCAGTTATTAATACAACAATTTTTGGTGCCGTTGCCGGGGAACTGGCACGGCTGCTTATCTATTTTGTTTGAGTATATTTAGAGTGCTTAGTTCATTTTCGTTTATTGTTTGTTGTTTCATTTTGTTCTTTTTACTTCTTAATTTGTTTTTGTTTCTTTTTCTTACAGGAACATTTTGTTTATGTCCCTTCTTTCAAAGTTGGACATTTCACTTGATTGCACATTAGAAGATATCCGAGCTCAAGTTTTGAGAGAAATGAGCATTCGACTAGCTGTGTCTACTCCATTGCCTATATCATTCTCTCCATTTTCATCATCACCAAGCTCACCAAGAGACGAGTCACCTCCACCATCACCAATGGCGGCCGCAGCTGGAAATGTGGAAGTTACTATGCAAGAATATTCATCACCTCCAGCAGCTGGACAACCATCTTGCATAGTATACCCCGTGACTACCTTGAATAACTTTGAGTTGAGATCGGGCATGATACATCTATTGCCTAAATTCTTTGGGTATCCAGGAGACAATCCCAACATGCATATCAAAGAATTTGAGGAAGTATGCTCCACCATAAAGATTGATGGCATGAATGATGAGGAAATAAGAATGAGACTTTTCTCGTTCAGTTTGAAGGATACAGCAAAAGAATGGCTTCATTCCCTGCCACCTAACTCCATCACAACTTGGACAGATCTTGCTGCACAATTCTTATAGAACTTCTTCTCAGCACAGAAGACAAATGAAATTCGGAGCCAGATTACAGGAATTTTGCAAAGGGAGGGAGAGAACTTCCATGAGTATTGGAACCGTTATAAGAGGCTTCTACCTTCTTGTCCGCATCATAACATATGGCTCCTAATGCAGAATTTCTATGAAGGACTTTTTGAATCAGATCGAATGAATGTGAATGCAACTGCAGGAGGAACTATAATGAACAAGACTCCAACACAAGTGCGAGCAATATTTGATCTTGTTGCTACAAATGCTCGCCAATTCAACTTCAGGCAAAATCCATCTAAGAGGACTGAATCTTATGAGATAAGTGCTTTTTCGAACATGGAAGCTCAAATGGCAAACCTAACCAAGCTGGTGAAAAATTTGATGCCGGAATCATCCAAGGTTTGTGCCTATTGCACCACAACAGATCATGCAACTGAAGCTTGCCCCTTGGTGATGGAGGAAGCGAATGCATTGGGCTCATTTCAGAAAAATTAATGGCCTAAGAATGACCCTTTCTCACAAACATACAATCCGGGATGGAGAAATCATCCAATCTTCAGGTGGAGTGACAATTCCAATGTTCAACAAGGGCCATCTCAACCATATCAAGGCCAACATAATATTCGCCCACCTCATGGTCAGACCCCATATTACAATCCACCACCACCCAACCACCCAAGCTCAAGTCAAGCTCAGCAAAAACCTACAGGACCATCTTTGGAAGAACTTGTTGCTTCTTTGGCTAGAACCACGGATTCTATGGCTAAAACCACGGATACTTTCATGAAGGAGACAAGAAGCTACATGCAACGGAATGACACCCACATGCAGAAAACAGACAAGGCCATAGCCAACCTAGAAAATCATGTAGGGCAAATTGCTACAGCTTTGAGTTAAAGGGAAACTAGGATGATGCCTGGCCAAATAGTGATTAATCCGAATGGGCATGAGCATGTTCAAGCAATTATCTTGAGAACTGGTAAGGTAATCGGTGAGGTTGATAATTCTAAAAGCCTAATTCAAAATAATAATGAGATACAGGTTGAGCAAGTGATTAGGCCTAAAGAAAAAGATGAAACCGACAAGGAGGAAGAAAAACAAGCAGCATCTTCACCTGAGTGGATCCCAAAGCATGAAATTGCAAGAAGGGCAAGAAAGGAGAAGGTATGTCGTGAACCTACTGATGAAGATATCTCACGTGCTCCTTTCCCTCACAGGTTGATGAACTCCAAGAAAAATCAACGTGCCAAAGACATATTGGAAACTTTCAAGAAGGTGCAAGTCAACATTCCTCTCTTGGATGCAAACAAGCTCAAGGAATACGAAACTGTTGCATTAACAGAAGAGGTTTCTGCAGTTTTGCAAAGGAAGCTTCCTCCCAAGTTGAAAGATCCAGGAAGTTTCACAATTCCATGTGTCATTGGTGATAAATTGTTTGAAAAACCTTTAATTGATTTAGGTGCTTCAATTAATCTAATGTCTTATTCTATTTTTGAAGTAATAGAGGAAGACAAGTTGAACATCCATGTTCCAAGTACCAATCACATGTTCAATGCCATCCTTTCTACTCAAGTGAGAAGGCTATCTAATCCTGAATATGTGTCTCCTCCATCTAATCCACGTATTGAAGAGCGCCTAAAATTACTTTTGAAATCTACTCATGCACGTAAAAAGAAAAGAATACGAAAGGGGTTGATTAGATGGCAAAGAGATTTGAAGAAACTTCTTGTTCGGCACAAGGAGGTGATTGAGCCAAAACCCCCCAAGTGACCATAGTATGTTGGAAGTCCGGCAAAAGACTTTAAACTTAGTGCTTCTTGGGAGGCAACCCAAGGTAAAGAGAAGAAGTTTGTTGTCGTCCTAATTGCTTCCAAAGGGAGTTTCTCTAGACTCAAACTTGCTTTAAATTTATTTTTATTTATTTATGTATTTTTTTGTATTTCATTGAGTCATTTTGTTTCGCCTTTCTTTTGCCTTCCAACTTTTCTATCTAACATTGTTTGATCTTAAATCTTTTCATTCCTAAACAGTGTTTCATATAAGTTTGGGAAGTGTTTTTGCTTCATGATTGCACAATCAGAAACTTGGCTTGAATGCTTATTTCATTTCATAACATGTGATTACAAATATAAACTTGAAAATGCATACATAAATTTCTGAATCACATGTTTCTTTTTGCATTCTGAGCCACCTGAGGCATCTGCTAATTGCCTCTATTTTCTCTTGCTTGTAGAACCTGCAATAGCTATACATGGTCCTCATTTCTCTTTTGCAGCATTTCTATATGCTGGTTGGCACAGTAGAGCCGCTTTTGCAAGTCTGCCACCTGAGCTTTCTAGGCAGCCACCTCCTCACTCAGCGCTGCACACTCTCGCATCCTCGCTAGTAATCGCATGCCCAAATTTGTACCCAAGACCGCGTGGAGCATAGTTAAATTGTGGGACTCTTCCACTGCAACCTTGTCAGACCTCTGTGCCACATGCAGATGATCTGCTGGTGTGAGTCTGCTGACAGTCATGCCTTCTGATTGGTGCATATTTATATATCATTTTGTACCCTTCTAACTTATGATTTGATTATGTTATTGAGTTAAACTTGTGCTTTTAATCCCTTTTCTGTTTATCATTCAGTTCATTGGGCCTTTGCCCAATCCGTGGGCCCATCAAAATGCACACCATACATTCCAGTCTATTTTCGGCAATCAACTTTCAAGGCCCAAAATGTATACTTGTACTGCTCAAATGAGAATACTTTCTTCTTACAAGTTGTTCCAATGGGTGTCTATTATGACATATCCAAATTGGAGCCCCATTGGATACATATTGAAGCCTCAGGCCTTCCTACACCAAGCCTAGTTCAGAAGAATCGTTTTTTCCAGCAAAGGTGAAGAAAACCCACATGGGTTGGCAGCAAAAGGCAGCCACAAATTGAACACCTTTGATAATCCCATGTGAAGAAAGCTTGAGGTGCAGCAAAAGAAGTATGGGATGGGATTGATTCCAACCACACTAACATAGACAAGATGATGTGGGAGTTATGAATTGTATTAAAAGAGGAATGGTGGTGTTGGATTTCATCATGATGTTCCTCCCTCTTAGCCCTATAAATAGAGAAGTCTTCAAGCTTCATAAATCACACCCCAAGGGGGGAACTCTCAAACACTTCTCTAGAGCTCCCTTCCCTTTTCTCCCTCAAATTTTCTTAGTTTCCTTTCAAGTTGTCAATTGTTGTAACAAAATGATTTTACTAAATTTTCCTTCAAGTTTTCAAGTTCTACTTTAATTTTATTTGTAATGTACATTCTTTCTTAAGTATTCAAGTTTAATTAGTTTCCAAGTTTCAATTATGGTTTTTGTTCTTATTCATTATGCTTATAAGTTAATATGCTAGTTTGAATGATTGATCACCATTTAGGCTTGCATGTTAGCTATCTTGGTTTGAATTAAGAGTAGACACCATGCTTTAATTCGAATTGAACTATGAATAGGAAGAGTATGTATGGACATTCGATAACAGGGATTAGATACATGCTTGGTTGTTTAAATTGTTCTTCTATGCTTAATGGGTTCCTAATGCTTAATTTTAGGTTAGACAACAAATGATCAAATTAGGGAATTAGGAACACAAGGTTAGGACCAATTACCATGGCTTAATCATACTTTAGCTAGAATCAATCCGTTAATCTAATTGAACTTGGGAACTTATTTTCTTGAGTTATTTCCTTTTTTCTTGTTTTATTTATTTTCTTTTTCATTTCTGTTTTGTGTAGGGGAAATGAATTGGATCATTCAATCACCAATCCTCGTGGGATCGACCTCGCACTTACATATGCTATACTACCAAACGGCTCGTGCACTTGCGAGTATCACAAGTTGAAGATGTAGCTGAATCCATTTTGGTGCAGCTGAATCGACACAACACCTTCCGGCAGTACTACTCTACACGGCACTACCTCAGAGAAGTTTGAGGCTGAGCCATGGTGATAAGAGGAATTTGGGAAGACAGGGTTTGGAGGAGCCCTTATCTGGGTATTCGATGGCGCAAGGGACAACTCAAGATTAAGATCATCTAGGTGAGTGGATGAGGATGCCATTGTGTTTCTTGATTATTTGATGTTTTTCTCTGAGTTTTCTTTGAGTTTTCAGGAAGAAATGCAGGGTAGTCCTACACTTAACCGATGCACGGTTTAAATAGATATCTGCTAATGAGAGAGTCGACACCATTTCGGACTTCCCGAGCATTTTGCGGTCGCATCCAATTAAAGAGGAGCATTTCCACTTTTACTTTACTTTCTTTTTTCTCTCTGTTTTCTGGTGCATTGTGTTTTGCGTGTTTTTTTCGTTTGTCGCCTTTCCTTTATTTCAGTTTGGGAAGTGTGTTTTGTTTTGTTTTCCTTTTTCTTTTTCTTTTGCAACTTTATTCTTTTATTTCTGAAAAAAAAAAACAACAACACCAATAATGCAGTAGAAATCACTTCTTCACGGTGCTCGATGTCTCGACCATAGGAGCTTTTAGTTTGGTCCTTTAGATGTCTTTTTCTGGGTTTTCACACACAGCTTCTTGGGGCTCATCACTTGAGCTCCCAAAGATCGTAATCTTCGCTTCAGCAAAACTTCTCTCACGATCTAGTTGCTTGCGTTTACCCGGTCAGTCTAGGGCCTCCAGCTGCTTTCGCATGTCTTGAGAGTACAACTCTACCATCTTTGATAGGTTTTTATTTTCTTCCCGCAATACTTCCAGCTGATGTCGATTCACCTCCACTATCCTTGCCCTCTCCCTTTTCAAGCTTTTTATAATACTCTGACATTCCTCAACCAAACTCCGCTCCGCCGCCAACTGACCCTTCAGTACCTCCATCTCATGGGACTTCGCAAGTAAGCGATGACCCACACTTGCGACAGTTGCCGTACTTTGCACGCTTAGTGCCAGGGCATCGCTCACGACTCGGTTGTCATCCCTTGTCCCCAGCACACGCATATCTTTGGGAGTCACTAAATTTCTCGCCACTACAAGGGCAACATCGTTGTCCATGAGTATTGAGTCATTTACTATCACGGGCCCCCGTGCGGAGGCAAAGTAGGGCATCCATACTGGTGCCGCTGCTTGGCCCCATGTCTGAGTCGGTGGAGCTAGGTTGAGATCCAACGAAAATGGGTAGGAAGAGGCCATTTGATTTCTCACTTTCTTTTCTTCTTTCTTTTCTCTTTTATGTGTTTCTGCGTTTGTGTTTTTCACTCTTTTTCTCTGCACTTTATAGACTTAGTTTTTGCTAAACCCTAGCCACTGCGCTTCTGAGTTTCGCGCGCCCTTACGGCTTATCTCCTTCTGTCGCCACACCTGTTCCCCAACTCCTTTAATTGAAATCCCACCTTTCAACACAGTCAAAAAAGTCGTCACGCTGTTCCAAGATGCCAATAATTCTGGCTTGGGACTGTGTGAGGGGCCTCTGCACGTTGACACATCGCTCTTTTGGCCCGTGACTTACCAGGAACTGAGACATCGGGCCCCTCGTTCGTTCTTTTCAGAAATCTCGTTCCTTGTGCATCTGACAACGCTTCTTTGTTTTTATTTTAAAATTAATCATAATAATCCCAAAAATAACAAGAATAAAAAAATAAGCGTTTGGGCTTTCGTTTCGGTTGGGTTTTCAATTGGTTTGGGCGTTACAATGGGTTGGATTTCTTCATGCGTAGGACTGTTGTTAGGGCATACTGTTTTGTTTGCTTTTGTTTTGTTTTGTTTTGTTTTTGCAACCGTGTTGTAGTTTTAATTCTTGTTTGTTCTTTTATTTAATTGCTTTAATCCCTTTATTTCTTGTTATAACGTTGTTGATGCCTAAATTCTTCAACATTGAGGACAATGTTTATTTCTAAGTTTGGGAAGGGATAGCAAGTCTTTTTCGTTTCACTTAATTTCTTGCTTTCTTTTATTTTGTTTTCTTTTCAGTCTTGAGTCATTTTGTTTTCAAGTCACTTTATGGACATACATGATGAGATTGTGATGAATGTTTACATGACTTGATTGAACATGTTAAAAAAAAAAATATTATTATTCACTAAATGGCATCATTCTAGCATGATATGTTTGAAACCTTCTGTGCACATGCCACTTGTTTCATAATTTTCCAATTGAAGGACTTGCATGATCCAAAGAATTGTATCAAGCATGAATTAGACTTATATAACCATATAATGTGAGCTTTGAGCCTTGTGCTTCAATTCATGAGTGTTATACACATATTCTTATTTTCTTGTCATCCGAGTTGTTGTTTGATCTCATTATTCATTGACTTGGTTGAGCACTTAAAAGACATTCATTCTTGTGCAATTTGATTACATGACATTTGAGAAATGATATTAAGGCCCTCTTTGGACCGTTTACGCCTTTCAAGTTGTTGGCACTAAAACTGAACAGATAGAGATAGGTGCAACTTACAAGTGATGTTTAGACGATCCAGGGATTGATTGAGTGCTTGACGCAGGTTTCTTCCTTCCTGGGATGCCAATCCTGAATTAAGAAGAGCTGAGGCTCGTGAGGTCTACGGCACTGGTGTGGTACCAGCCTAAGACCCTCCGATGCCGAAGTAAGTTTCCTTTTGAGAAGTCTTCTATTGACAATGTACTTAGCATAAAAGTTAAGCTGAGAAGTCTTACCCCTTACCTATAGTGAAGGGGCTTATTTATAGAGGGCATTTGGGATGCTCTTAGTACTTAGCTTCGATGTGGGACTCGTGGGAGGGTCTTTAGAGGTCGACACGAGTCTGTGGATATCTAGGCGGGGCCTTCGAGGCTTGCTCCGCAGAATCGTCGACTCATGCCAATTGTAGGCTTTGTATGTTGATCGGTAGCCGATGCCGAATGTTTGCTCATCGAGGAGATTGGGAGAGCGTACCATTCCACTTGTCACAGTATAAGTGTAGGGTCAGATATGGTACAAACAGTAGTCCCCCAAGTTTCCAATTGAGAAGTGACTTCTTGGTTGGGGACTTGAATGCGTCTTCGGCATTCTGACCCGGACATGATGGTTTTGTTCCTGCCTTCGTGGCTTGCCGATGGATGGTCATGTAGTCCCCCAAGTCCCCGAGCAAGGGGGAACTTGGAAAATAAACAGCAGGGGGTGCCGAATGGCCCAAGGGGCGAGTGTAGACTTGGGCATTGAACGCCTGCCGTTCGGCATGAAAGGTGAGTGAGAACGCATCAATGTGCCCCTGCCGTTCGGCAGGAGAGCTGAGTGAGAACTCATCATTGTGCGCCTGCCGTTTGGCACAAGAGGTGAGTGAGAACTCATCAATGTGCGCCTGGCGTTCGGCACAAGAGGTTGAGTGAGAACTCATCGATGTGCGCCTGCCGTTTCCCAGTGGAGTTGCGCTCGAAAAAGGGGGTGAGGGTTGCAGCGTCTAAGAGTTTGAAATTTGTCGAGTGACGACGGTTGGACTTCCCTGTGCATGCGTGCCACGTGTCGACAGGTCTGCGAAGGGTCGCGTCGTTTAGTATCCTGATGCGTCGCTTCGTTTCCCAATGTTAGGTTCGTCCTATAACGATAGTTGGAATATTTTGAAGTTTTTGAGAGCAATCAGAGCTTGTGAGAGGCGATTTCCGGCAACATTGCGAAGGCGGTGTAGGCAATTTTCGGCGACAAGGAACCACCGTGTGAACAAGGTATGTTGCCGTGTTTTCTTTTATAATGAATCAAACTTGTCAATTGTTGCATGAACATGTATGAATGTAGGTGAACATAGATGAACATGTGTTTCGAAGCATCTAGGATAGCGGTTTGATTATGGCATGGCACTTAGTTTCCTTTCATCTCTGTTTGTAGATGTCCGATAGCGAGTCGGAACGTAGTGATAGTCCTGGGGCTTTTGAGGGTGAATCGTCTTCGAAGAGTTCCGTAGTAGAGTATGAGAGTGCCGATTCCGAGAGCACCGATGTCCAGATACTGGAAGAGGCAGAGGTGCCCACCGAGGCTGGTGGCACTTCTCGTAGATTGCCTCAAGGTGGTGAGCCCTCGACGTCAGGTCGTGGAGCCGAGGCAGGCGATGTGTCGATTGCTGCACCAGGGGAGGGTGTACTGACCGTTGTGACGGGGAGGTAGAGGGTCCCAATGATGAAGCCGAAGGGTCCTGTGTTCGGCGTCGACTTTTTAGAGCCGAACGTCCTAACCGAGGGTGAACTGGCGAAGATTAGGGCCGAGTATCATATCCTGGATTCGGTAGTGATGCGAATCCTAGAGCCGTTAGAGTCGCTGAGCAATCCTGAGAATGAGGTGGTCTTCTTCACCGATGCTTTCAAGCATGGGCTTCGGCTCCTGTTGAGGCATTCGGTGCAGAAGGTCCTAGCGCAGATTGGGTATGCACCAGGGCAATTTAATCCGAACTTTTGGATTACATTTCTTGGGACAATCGCTGCGTTCGGCATAGCTGACGAGGGAGAGCCAAGCTTTGAGCAGTTCGCCCATCTGTACAGCGTGACGAGGGCGAAGAGTACTGATCAAGGGGGGTGGGTTCAGTCCAATTGTCTTTCGGCAGGGCAGCGTGGGCACTTCGTGGTTGGGGTGCCGAGCTCCCAAAAGACCTGGCGCAAGCGTCGGGTGCTTGTGTTCGGTGCTTGGGAATCGGCGCCGGGAGTGATCGTTGAGAGGACAATCCCTACGACCTTTCAAACAGTCAGTAGGTTATAGACTGCCGTTCGGTTAAGTTATTTATTTATTTATTTTTTTTTTTACCTTTGTTGGATCTTTGCAGTGTCTCTAAAATGGCCGACCGTGCCGAGGAGGGACGTGGAAGCGATCGAGCGAGTCCGAGGGAAGATTGCTGAAGAAGACCGCTTTTTCAAGACTTTGTTAGGTTACCGAAATCTATACAAGGCATGCTTGATCAGCAAGGCCGAGCACGACCGAAGAGAGAAAGAAGAACAAGAAGAAGAAGAAGAACAAGTGAAGCCGTTAGGCAGTATGCGTGCTTTGTTTCATTCTGTATGCCGTTTCCTAACTGACTTGTGTGTTTATGCAGTGGCAGAAGGAAGGCCAATGAATGAAGCGACGAGGAGGCGGCTAGAGACTTGTGCACCTAAGCAGAAGAAGAAGGGTGAATACTCTCGGCCAAGGATGAAGCCTCCTCGTTCGACTGGCGGTGTCTCAGGGGATGACACGACCGTAGCTAATCGCCGCAGGGAGAAGAGGGTTGCGGAGGCCGAGGCTGTTCGTGATGTCCACCTTCAGGTGACGGGGAAGAGGCAGATCGAGGGTGCCCTTGATGTGACGCCTTTGCCCAAGAAACCAAGGGGGCCAGACGAAGGGACGACCGTGCTGATTCCTGACGAGGAGGATGAGGGAGATGGGCCAGTGAACGTGGCATGTCCTCGGAAGGTGGTGCCGTTTGTTAACTGTGTTATCGACGGGGCGCAGATGGAGCTTTCGGAGCTGGAGCAACTGCCCACCAAGTCGATGCGTGAGCAAGCCGGACGAGCGCTCCGAGTAAAATGCGGCAAAGATTGCAGAGCTCTCGTCGAAGCTTGCGGCAGCCGAGTTGGAAGTGGTGGGAGCCTAAGAGGCTAAGGCGGCAGTGGATGCGGCCGAGTGGTCGCGTGCCAAAGAGGTGGAAGAGGCAAAGGCAAAAGCCGTGGTTGACTACCGAACCTCGAAGGAGTTCACAGTGCTGCTGGATAAGGAAGTCATGGAGCAGTGCGATGACCTTGTGTACCGATTCAAGCAGTACAATGCCAATAAGAAGCTGAATCTGAACTTCCTTCGAGATCCCCCGCCTTTTCGAAGAAGTGACCGAGGGGATGGTGGAGGCGTACAAGGGTGAGGACGTCGACACTGATTCCAGTAGCGGGAAGAAGCTGACCCACCGCTGGCCGCTATTGCGCCAAACACCGACGAACCGGCTAATGCTGAGGATGCCCCTCCAGTAGCTTAGACTTTAACATTTTTTATATTTTGGAACAATGCCGATTGGCAAGTTTGTTTGACACTTAGCCCTTTTGTTGGTTTTTATCTAAGTTTACTTTGATTCGGTTTTATGTTCAAGTATCATATTTTAATACAAGTATGCATGACGTAGGTAGTATATTCTGGATACTGCACTGCCATTACAGCGCTACTGAATGTATAGAATAGTAATGCAAACAACAATGTCGAAAGCACTATTATAATGAAAGCATCCATAGTGGGTTTACATAGTGTGTTGGCCGTAGGTTTAGTAACTTGTAATAATACTTCAAGTGTTCTACGTTCCAAGGGTGACCAAGGGTTTGTCCATCAGTATCGCGTAATCGGTAAGTGCCGGGTCGGCAGATGGTGACGACTTCATAAGGACCTTCCCATGAAGGGCCGAGGGTCCCTTCGTTGGGGTTCTTAGTGGCAAGAGAGACTTTACGCAAGACCTAGTCCCCCACCTTGAACGATCGGCGTTTGACACGTGAATAGTAATATCGGGAGGTTCCTTGTTTGTATGCGGCATTTCGAGGTTGAGCTTGTGAACGGTGTTCCTCGATGAGATCAAGGTTTAGGGCAAGCAGCATTTCGTTTTGCTCCGGGGCATAAGATGCCATTCGGCACGTGGGTGCGTTGATTTCGACAGGGGCAACAGCTTCGGTACCGAAAGCAAGGGAAAATGGTGTTTCGCCAGTAGACCGTCGGTAGGAAGTGTTGATGGCCCATAACGCTTCTACGAGTAGATCTGGCCCCGCGCCTTTGGCTGCTCTGAGCTTCTTTTTTAGCGTTTTCTTTATAATCATGTTGATGGCTTATACCTGGCCGTTTGATTGCGGGTGTGTTGGAGATGCGAAGAACAAGTTGATGTTGAATCGGTGGCATAGGTGCTGGAACTGAGAGTAATCGAATTGTTTGCCGTTGTCGGTGATGATCGGGTTCGAGAGGCCGAACCGGCAAATAATGTTCTTCCATACAAAATGCTCGACCTTGGCAGCTGTAATGGTTGCCAATGCTTCGGCTTCAGTCCACTTCGTAAAGTAGTCAACAGGGACGATGGCGAATTTAAGTTGTCCCTTCCCTTGTGGCATGGGGCTGATGAGATCCAACCCCCATTGAGCAAAAGGCCATGGGCTGACAATTGGGATGAGCGTTTCGGCAGTCAGTTTTGGAACGGAGCCAAAACGCTAGCAGTGGTCACACTTCTGGACGAGCTTAAGGGCATCGGTATGGTCTTAAAGGCCAAGGATCGGGCGCCAGAATGGTCCCCACAAGCCCCTTTGTGAATCTCTCGCAAGACGTAGTCGCCTTGTTGTGGGGTCATGCATCGGAGCAACGGTAAGGAATGACCACGTCAGTAGAGGGTCTGATTCAAAAGGAGGTATCGTGCCGATCGGCGGCGGAGAGTTTTGGCCTCGGCCTTGTCATTCGGTAACGTGCCGTCAGCGAGGTATGTGCGGATTGGATCCATCCAACCCGGGTCCTACCGAACGGCATGTATCTCGGCTTCGGTGGTGCTACGCCGAGCTAGTACTTCGACCGGTATGTGGCGTCCTACTTGGTCGTTGATTGCCGATGCCAGGCATGACAGAGCATCGGCGTGGTTGTTTTCGGATCTGGGGATCTGCTGAATTTGGTATGCAGTCATAGATGTGTCCTTAGCTTCAAATTATGTGAGCACTTGATTAACGACGAGTTGGGAATCGCTATAGATCTTGAGTTGTGTGGCTCCCATACTTTTAGCGAGCCGAAGGCCTGCCAAGAGGGCTTCATACTCGGCTTCATTATTGGAAGCTTGAAACTGGAAGCGGATGGCGTATTCAACTGTCGTTTGGTCAGGGGCCTTTAGGACCAGGCTGACTCCACTGCCTTGTCGGTTGGAGGAGCCGTCCACGTATAGTGTCCTAACAGGAAGGGCCAAGTCGGAAGTCCCTTTGGTCTGATCAACGTCCGTGGTGGCCGAGGGTGGCTCGGAGATAAGATCGTCCGTAGGTGCACCTTCCGATGGAAGCGTGAGTTCATAGATGAAATCAGCAACGGATTGCCCTTTTTCGATGGGTCGGGGTTGATAGAGGATGTCGAATTCGCTGAGTTCGATGGCCCATTTGACTAGTCTTCCTGAAGCTTCCGGCTTCTGTAGCACTTGGCGAAGAGGCTGATTAGTGAGTACGGCAACGGTATGAGCCTGAAAGTAGGGCCGAAGCCGACGTGCGGAGAGGACAAGGGTGTAGGCTAACTTTTCCAACTGGGGGTACCGAATCTCGGCGTCTTGCAAGGCATGGCTGGTATAGAAGATTGGGAGTTCTATGTCGTTCGGCTTGTGGATGAGTACGGAACTGAGTGCTGTTGCAGAAACCGAAATGTAGAGAATAAGGTCTTGGAAAGCCTTAAGGTCCTAGGAGAGGTTTAGACAGTAGGGGTGCTCTGCTCATGTAGGCCTTAAGGTCTTGGAAAGCCCGATCGCACTCTGTAGTCCAGACAATCTTCCGTTTGCTCCCTTTGAGGGCTTTAAAGAAGGGGGCACAGCGATCAGTGGCTTTTGATATGAATCGGGCCAGAGCGGCAATGCGCCCTGTGAGGCTCTGAATATCTTTCTGCGTCCTTGGTACCGGCAGTTCGAGTAATGCCTTAACTTTTTCAGGGTTGGCCTCAATGCCTCTTTGGCTGATCATGAAGCCGAGAAATTTGCCGGAGGAGACGCCGAAGGTGCATTTGTCTGGGTTGAGGCGCATGTTGTATTTCTTTAAGACGCCGAACATAAGAGAGAGGTTGTGGAGATGGCCATCGGCGGTCTTGCTTTTGACCAGCATGTCATCCACATAAACTTCCATGGAAGTGCCGATAAGTTCAGAGAAAATCTTGTTGACCAACCGTTGGTACGTTGCACCTGCGTTCTTTAGGCCGAACTGCATGACATCGTAGCAGTAGAGTCCCCTGTCAGTGATGAACGTCGTATGTTCACGATCGGCAGGGCTCATGAATATCTTGTTGTAGCCTAAATATGCATCCGTGAAACTGAGAAGTTCATGACCGGCCGTGGCGTCTACCAGCTGGTCGATCCTCGGTAGGGGGAAGTTGTCCTTTGGGCAAGCCTTGTTCAGGTCGGTATAGTCCTGGCACATTCGCCAAGTGTCGTTTGATTTTTTCACCATGACCGAATTGGCCAGCGAAATTGGGTAGGCTACTTCTCGAATGAAGCCGATTGTCTGCAACTTGTCCACCTCCAGCCTGATTGCCTCGTACCGTTCGGCATCGTAGGCCCGCCGTTTCTATCGAATCGGTCTGAAGGTGGGACAAATGCTGAGTTTGTGACTGATTACGTCGGGGGAGATGCCAGGCATATCGTCATAGGACCAGGCGAAGACTTCTGCGTTGACGCGCAGAAAGGTGATGAACTCGGCTCGTAGTGGTGAACTGAGGGTTGTGCTGATCCGGACTTGCCGATTGGGCTGTGCTTCGGAGAGGGCCACTGATTCCATGTCTTGAATAGGCTGGGCTTGTGGGGTGACGGTTTCGTCTCGAGGGTCATCAGGCTGTGCGGCTCCTCCCTGGCCGTTCGGAGTAGTCTTGGCGGTGGAGACTATGCATGACTCGCGTGCTGTCATCCTTTGCGATTCTCTAGTGGCCGATACGTAACAAGTCCGTGCACTCAATTTTTCTCCACGCACTTGGCCGACGCCAGAGTGTGTAGGGAATTTGAGGAGGAGCATGTGCGGTGACAATATGGCCTTCAACTGGGTCAGTGCTGTCCTACCGAGGATGGCATTGTAAGCTGTCGGACAATCAACCACGAGAAAGTGGGTGTAGATGACCGTTCGTCTAGGGGCGATGCCGAGGACGAACGAGAGCTGGATGCTTCCGATTGGTTCGATGACGTCCCCTGAGAAGCTTATTAGGGGGGTGATGTCCTTGTTGAGGTGCTGACGCTCTATGCTGAGGGCGTCGAAGGCGTCGACAAAGAGCACGTTGACCGAACTTCCAGTATCGATGAGGATTCGGCCTACGTCGAAATCTGCGACGTCGGCTCGGATGATCATAGGATCAGAATGGGGGAAGATAATACCTTTTTCTTCTTCCTCGGAAAATGTAATGGGCTCCCAGCTGAGTTGTCGGATCTTGCTATTGCGTCCCCCAACTACGCTGAGGAACTGGGGGTGCTGAACGGCACGGACGTATCCCTTAATAAAACGGTTGCTGGTGTCGGCAATGGGCGCCCCTCCGCTGATCATGTTGATCTGCCGATTCGTTTGTTGGTCTGAGGTCGGTTCATTTTTACACATGATTTATCATGTTATTCACCTAATATTTTGAGTTAGTTCTTGACATTTTATAGCTTTTTACTTCTTTTTTGTGTTTTCATAGGTTTTACCTTGGTTAGAATGAAAATGAGCCAAAAGTGCATTATTGGTTATAAATTCTGATTTGGTTCATTTTCGTAGGTCAACTTCTTGGCCTTGGATCAGCATGCTCCATTGCTCAGATGTGGTGAAGATCTCCATGAAACCTGTTCCAATAGATGTTAACTACAACATATCCAAATTTGAGCTCCATTGGACAAGTATAGCCTATCCAACTGATCCTACATGTTACATCAGCTCTAGACAATTGTCTTGCTCCAGCTTTTACCTCCATAAGTGTCATCTTGATTCTTCTTGTTACCATAACACTTGGTAACAAGAAATTACTTTGGTTGAGAGATATTTTCTGAAACAAAGAGCATCTTGGTGAAGACAAGAACAAAAGAACCCATCGTGGCAAGGGGACAAGGTTTAAGGCTTTAACAAAGGTTGAGTTTTATATTAAAAGTAAAAGCTGGAAAGGAGGAGAGAAGGGAGCAAAGAAGGAGGCAGCCATTGGAATCTGGATTCCAGTCTATCATTCTACAATTTTGCAGAGATTTTTGGGAGCTTAGTGTTGTGAATTAATGACTAACTCACTACCCTTAAAGATCTTGTTGTTAATGGACTTTGGACAAAGAACTCAATGATGGATGAGTCTTATACACACACACAGAAAATTAACCAAGCACAAATGACACAAGTGTTTATAGAGGTTCAGCAATTTGCCTACATCCTCTTTGGTGATCACCTTGAGAAATTTCACGAATGAAGATAGGTTACAACTTTGGTTTACAAAAGAAAACCCCCTTAGAACTCTACCCTCACAATCTGTTTCTCTCTCACCCTTACTCAACACCTTGATACACTTAGAGAACACTCTTGCTCTCCCCTTGGTTTTTCTGAACTCATTGAAAACTACTCACAAAATTTCCAGCTTCAGCCACTACATATATTCAACTTGTTTTCTCATCTTATGATATCTTGCTTCATTCCCCATTACCTACACAGACCAATGGACATGAGATAAGGCATCATCTTGTCCTCCACGTTCCTTCTTTTAGTCACCACTTAGACTAAAGGTCGGATCAAGTAGGTAATAAATTTCCACTCAGCCACCTCCCGCTTAAACCAGAAAATGGAGAGGGAATTCTTTGAAGCAAATCAACCAATTAGCAATAAGTGCTCTCCCAACTATCCAGTAGGTAGTCAACCTTCTTTTAACTCAGAAGTGACCCATTAAGCCCCTGCAATCTTGTGGAAAGCGATAGCCCTCGAAAAAGTAGTTGAAAACATGTAGGAAAACCAACACAGCACGACTGGAGCGACCGGTCGCGGATACCTTGCGACCGGTCGCGGATACATTACGACCGGTCGCGAATACATTGCGACCGGTCGCGGATACCATTTCTCCAGCTTTTCGACTCTGCTTCAAAACGACCGGTCGCAAATGCCCAGCGACCAGTCGCGTTTAGGCAGAGTCAAAATGTTCCTTGTATCTTTAGGTGAGCCATTTTCCCAACACTTAGAGCTAGGGAGCTCAAGGAGGAAGACAAGGGCAACAAAGCAAGGAATGGAAGAGATTTCCACCATTGAAGACCTTGAGCTCCCATTTTCACAAAATCTGTAAACTCTTTCTAGTTTTGTTTTGAGTTTGTATTTGAAATAAGTATGAGGAACTAAACTCCAAAGCTAGGGCTTAGGTTGAAGCCCTAAACATGAATACCTTATTGTTTTGATGCTTTGAGTGTATGAATTTCTAGATGTTGTTGATGAATATCCCATTCACTAATTGAATCTTATGATATGTGTTTGCTTCCTTTGATTAATCACCTTAGGTTGTATGCATGTAGCTAAAGTTGAGAAGTTGTGTAAGATACCCAAGAACATAATTTCTAATTAGCAACAAATGATTGAACTTGTTTAAGTGAGCATCATGTGAATTGGTTTCTTGACAACAATTGATGAATTCCTCTTCACTAAAATAATTTATCCTTGATGTATGTTTTCCTTTGATTGATTACCTTTGAAAGCATGCTTCTTGAGGTTGTTGGGATTATGTGTTTCTTCATGTTTTCCTAAGCAATAAATGGATGAAGTAAGAATCATCCATGTGAATTGGTTTCTTGAACACCTAATGTAAACATCATGCTATTAGGGTTCTTGTGATGTTCATATTCTCTTTGAACTTAATGGGTTTTTCTTGTAATTGAATTGAAGTACTAATGTTGCGTTGATTCAGCTGCACCAAAGTGGATTCAGCTGCATCCTCAACTTGTGATACTCGCAAGTGCACGAGCCGTTCGGTAGTATAGCATATGTAAGTGCGAGGTCGATTCCACAGGGATTGGTGATTGAATAATCCAATTCAGTTTTCCTACACAAAACATAAAAACAAGAAAGAAAATAAATAAAACAAGAAAGAAAGAAAAGAAAATAACTCAAGCAGATAAGTTCCAAAGTTCAATTAGATTAACGGATTGATTCTAGCTAAAGTATGATTAATCCATGGTGTTTGGTCCTAACCTTGTATTCCTAATTCCCTAATTTGATCATCTGTTGTCTAACCTAAACTAAGCATTAGGAATCCATTAAGCATAGAAGAACATTTTAAACAACCAAGTATGTATCTAATCCCTGTTGTCGAATGTCCATACATACTCTTCCTATTCATAGTTCAATTCGAATTAAAACATGGTGTCTACTCTTAATTCAAACCAAGATAGCTAACATGCAAGCCCAAATGGTGATCAATCATTCAAACTAGCATATTAACTTATAAGCATAATGAATAAGAACAAAAACCATAATTGAAACTTGGAAACTAATCAAACTTGAAACTAAAGAAAAGAATTTACATAACAATGAAAAGTAAAGTGGATAGAAAGTGATGCAGTGGTGATAAAAGGGTGATAGAAAGTGATGTTTGTGTTTTTCTTTGGTTTCTTGTTTTGTTTCTTTTCTTTTGTTTCCAATTTGTTTTGTGCATGTGTGGTGTGTTAAATAAGTGTTCTTTACGTACTGAAATTAGAACTTGTAGGAAGCCGACAGTTCTTCGTGGGATCGACTCCGTACTTACATAATCTATACCTCAATAGATTCGTGCACTTACGGGTATGTTTAATTGGTTGTTTGCGCAAAGGACCCACTAGTGTAGTAGTTTGGAGTATTTACTCCCTCAAGCAAGGTCCTGGATTCGAGTCCTAGCATCAGTGTAGTGTGTGTGAGTTCAGTATGCTATCGCCCCTCTCAAAAAAAAAAATTGGTTGTTTGCACATTAATTTGTGTCAGTTATGAATACAACACCGACGTAACTTGTCCATCAGAAATATTTTGTTATACTCTTTTCCGACGAGATATTATATATTTTCCACAAACTCTTTTGGTCGGTAATGATAATTGCGACGAAATCTAGCCCTCACAACTAATATATCATTGTCGAAAAAAGTATTTCTAACGACACTCATTGGTCAAAAATATGAATTCGCAAAAACAAGAAATCTCGATAAAAGAACTATTTCCGACAATCATATAAGTAATTACGACCACATGTACGGTCGGAAATAAATATGTAGGGTCGTTTTAAAAATCCATTTTCGAAAGAAATTTAAGTAATAGCTACGAAGCATGGGCGTCAGAAATACATTATTTCCGACGGAATGGTCGGAAATGATGTATTTGCAACCAGCCTTTTAGCGACGACTTTCGACAGACTTTTGCCGTCGAAAAAGGGTATTTTCGACGGCAAAAGGCTTTTTGCAATGACAAAATGCCCTCACAAAAGGGATTCTGTTTTGTAGTGGGAGGCAATGTCTGACGCCAGCACTGACTCCTTGGTGTGGTTATCTACGTGGTTACTTTCTCCTTGCTGATGTGCTTTTTCTTCTGATGTAGTTTTGGCAAAGAAGACAATCGCAATTAGGGTTTTGTCTCTCCTCCGTGCGAAGCTTTCAGATTTTGTAATGCCGGTCCCCGTTAACATTCTCCGTTCGTCTCTCTAGTTTTTCTTTGTGTGATGGTTATGGTGTCCTATCTAGCGTGACCTTGGAAGCAAAGGCAGCAGTGGTAGTTTTAGGGTTTTGTTACCCTTTTATATCCATCAAAATGGGGTCTTCTCTGTTAGGTGCCATCTCTGTATCCATCCATACGGGTTAGTCTTTTTCTGTGGTGGGCATCACAGATTCAAGTGGTGACAGAGTCCTCAATGATCTTAAGCAATCTTTCGGGAGACACCTTGTAGCCACGGACTCTTCTGGTGAGCGTAGATTTTGCATCGAAGATTTTGCTGCTAAAGTGACGGAGACCAACCTGGAAGGGTCTTCCATGTCTCCCTGATGTGTTTGCGTGAACGTTTGTGGGCTTGGCATTCGATAAATGTTCCTACTCTGATGATCTTTTATTGCAAGTTCGTCAAGCTAAGAGGTCAAGTCTGGGGTGTAATGTTTCTCTTAATGTGGTTTGGGCAGTGTTGATGTGCTCCTTTAGAATTTTCTTCACTTTTATTGTCCCATGCTTTGTTCGTGTCCCTTTTTAGCCACCAAACACTCTCCACAGACATATCTACTTCCTCCTCTACATCCCTCCCATTTCTCACCCCCTTCCAATCTTTTGTCTTCTCTCTACCTTGGGGGTAACATCTGCTCCTAAACGTGAGTTTTCGCGCCCCTATTGGAAGGTGTGTAGAGCCTCTGCTCAGGTGCTTGTACCACCTCCTTCCTGTCACTCAGCTCTAGTTCTTTGGTCTTCAGGTTGTTCTATCATGGGCTCTTGCTTTGAGGGGTAGCTATTTTCCCTAAGGTGCACTTGCTGGTGCGGGTTTGGTGGAGTTGGTGATACTTGGATTGATGTTGTTGTGTTGATGTATTGTTGTGTTTTGGGAAAATTTTGGTCTTGGCGTGGTGGCGCAATGACGACTTTTGTTTGCTTTGTTTTGTATTTTTTGTTGATTTTGTATGAGGATGAGTTCGGTTGTTTAACTGTTCTCGTCCCTTATTTTGATTTTGTTAGGGATTTTGATCCTTTGCTAGACTGAGGCTTGGTTCTAGCCAATTCTCCCCCTCTTTGTTTATGTTATGGTTGGCACATTTTTGTCTTAGTTTTGTATTGTTCTTTGCCCTTTTGCGGTTTTGCAATGAAACTATTTTGACCAAAAAAAAAAAAAATAAGAAGAAAAAGACTCACACCATATAAAAGTGGATTCTAAATACCTATAAAACAAATTACGGAGTTCACATTTTGTCCATATAACAAAACAACTGTAGTTTTCCATTGCTGCCATTAGCTTATGTAGATGAACATTTCCGCCTATTGATGATTGATACATGGCAAAATATGGGTTTGTTCGAAGAAAATTCAGAAAAAGGAAAAAATTCAAAATTATAAAAATGGGTTTCACACACAGAAAATCATGATTGAGCATCAATTATGGTGCTACGAAAAGAACGAAGCCCTATAATTGAGGCTTTTAGATTAGTTGACGAAGTTTTAAGCAAATATGGATTCTTGCAAGATTTATATATAATTTTGGAATATCCGAGAATCTAGGATTTCCTACAATGTTAGGATTTTGAGTTTTTTATTTAAGCCAACTCATCGAGTTGTATTTGTAATCTTTTAGCATTCTATTAATAAAATTAGAGATTTTCTCTTATTTTCCTAGTGGGTTCCATTCATCAATTGTAGGGTTAAAGCTTGTTTTCCCTTTACCATTTACTGTGCTTTTGTACTATGAACGGGTTGTCATTTAGATCAACGATCAATCATGAACGACGATGGGAGATGCATATAGAACTCATCAACGCTAGTCGTGGGGAGATATCCAACATTGAAGGGGAGTGTGCTAGAGGATTTGCCAGAAGTGAACCTCGTCAATGTCATGTTGCAAATGTTCCATGCTTCATGGAAAGTGACTGCATTGAAGACTTTCACAAATAGGTTGTGGAAGTGGAGCAAATATATAATACAATAATAATCTCAGAAAAATAGATAGTGAAGATTGTTGCATTTAAAAGGTTAAACTGCTTCTTGGTCGGATCGACCACAAAAGTTTAGGGAACAACAAAGAAAAAATCTTATTGCTTCTTGGCGTAGGATGAAGTAAATTTTTGTCAAGTTTCTGGTAAGGGGGGAAGGGGGTGACTGGAGAAAATGGGGAGGGGGTTTACAGGGGAAAATTTTTTGTCATGTTTTTCTTGTTTTCCCATTGTTCCTTTATTCTTTGAGGGGTTTTGGTTCTTGTATATCATGGGGATAATACTGTTTTAATTACTATCCCTAACATCACGTTCCGCCACATGTAATAAGGATTGCACATGGCATAACGTAATTGGATGGGGATAGTAAAACAGTGTTATCCTCGTGACATGCAAGCTCTTCTCGCAAGAGGGATACTCTTGTGGGGCCATTCCATATTTAATTTCAATGATCCGAATTGTCTATCTTTTAGGTATTCCTTTAAAGATCATTTCTACAAAAAAATCACTTGAATCCGAAACTATTTGACCACTCAATTAATGGTTGTCATTTTAGTGTTTTCTTGAAGCACTGAGTTCATTTATTTTGTTGGTGTTGGAATTTTAAAAAGGTTTTAAAAATTTAAGCGCTTTGATTTATTTAATTATTTTGGCTGTTTTATTTTATTTATTGCGGGGGGTTAAAGCATCTCCAGGAGAGTCTCCAAATTTTAGCCAAATTCTAGCTAATATAGCTAGAAAGCTATTATAGCAAACCACTGAAAGGTGTTTCCTCTAGCAATGTTCTCTATTTTGGCTAATCTGAAATATTTTAATTTCTCTTTCTCTTTCTCCCTCTTTCTCTTGCAAATCAAATATATTAAAAAGAAAAGTAGAAACCCAATCCCACCAACCTCCCAAATGTCTGTATCTCTCTCCCCCTTTTTCTCTCTTTTTCTCTTTCTCTTCAATTTGGCGAGCCTCCGTTTCTCTCTCCTTCTTGCTAGATGTAGAGAGCCAAAAGTTAGTTCTCCAAAATAGAGAGCCAAGTAAGGAGACTGCTGGAAGGAGGATTTTCCTTCTTTTTAGCCAAAGTAGCTAGGGATGAGAGGATAGATAGTCTGCTGGAGATGCTCTTATACATATCTAATTTTCATGTATACTTTATATATTGAATGCCTTAATTTTCTAGTTTAATATGATGAAGGTTACATATTCTTAGATGCCTATAAAAGGCCACTCTGCCTTCACATATTTGATATACTATCAGAATATCACATACCACAATCACCACCACAATCTGATTCTCTCCTCTTCTACCTTTTATACTCTCTACTTATATTATTATTTTTTAGCAATAGTTCTGTGACTTGGAGACCTACATCTGACTATGAACGTGTTCATAGCAGACCTTGAGCTTGTGTATTGGGAATTATATCTTGGAGTCTTGTAGACTATCAATACCTGCACGTAAAGAGGCTACAAAAGCTTTAGGAAAGCGTCTTATAGTCTTTGACGTGCTTCACCATACCAGGCTTGCTTTCATAATCTTAATTTATTTTACTTTTATTTACCGATTATTTGTTTATTTAATTTTACTTTACCTTGAAAGAATTTCCAATTTGTTTTATATATTATTTATATAAAGGGTTGTTTTTGGCTTTTACGGAAAAGGAAAACTATAATTTTTATAACAGTAGGACCCAACTAGATGCCTTAATGGTTTACAAATTATCTATTTTTTTATTTTATTTTTTTGTAAGAAAGGCCTATGATTGAAGACTTCAAAAATAGACGTCTCTTAAGTCGTTGAATGGACCCCACAACATGTCCCTCAATAGAAGGAGACTATATATGTCCCAAACTATGCGATTTTGACAAAAGCAAATTCAAGTCCATAACTTGAACAAAGGCATAGTACCTATTAACTCTGCAATCCTGCCTAATCGATCATACCAGGGAGTTGATGGAGGCTAACAAACCTATGTCATACAAGTTCAAATATGTGTTGCCCATATCTGTCCTGCAACTCATATCTAAGATGAAATTCTAAATAAGGCTAACGGTTCCATAACTTAGCTCACTATCCATGTCTATCTCATTTACCTGTCCTACAAATCACATCTAACATAAAATTCTATAATTAGGCGAAGGCATCCCATAACCTAGCTCTCTATCCATATCTGTCTCCGCAAAGCCCTCTTCCTCCTTAGCCAAGTCTCTCTTTGCCACCTCAAGATATGCCTCTGTAACAGCTAGAGCAGCACTCCGCCTCTTCTTCTCACTATCCAAAATATCCACATCTTCTCTCAGTCTTTTCACTCTCCTTGCCCTTTCCAGGAACTTCTTCTTATCCAAAGCAGAGTGAACATGAGGCTCCAGCCACACCAAGTCAAACCTGAACATCTCAACATCCTCCCATAAACTTTGAAGGCGCACGCAGGCGTCTTCAGTCATATCCTTCACCCTTGTAGTCTTCAGAAAATGCAAGAGTTCCCCCAAAGCTGTGAATGCACATTCACTAACTTATTTCTCTTATGTAGACACTCGATCAACAAAGGATGCAACGAACAAACTTCCTCTAGCAGTGGAACAAAAGCTTTCTCTATTTTTCCTAAACCCATAAATTCCATAAGCTCACCGGTCAGCTCATTGCAAACTTTTTCAGAAGTAGGTGTACCCAGGAAGGGAGGCTTCCGTTCAAAAGATGGTGTCTTAGGTGCTGGTGAAGAGTCTGCAGCTTGCACAGAAATCATGTTTGAAGATTCCTGCCCTTTACGTTCTTTCTTTGTGGACTCCAAAGTTGCATAAACAGTACTTCCTTGCTCTCCAATGTTAACAAAGACCTCAACCTTGGCTTCAATAATACATATATCATTCACCAGATAACCTGCACTGCAGTCATAAAGCTCGCAAAGAGGCATGAATGATTTGTAGCCCCACTTCCTCCATTCTTCTTTGAACTCTTCCGCAATGCCTGTGAAAGAAAAATATCAAGGAACACAAAAGCCATAGTCAAGAATGCAAAGCCCATCACCAGGTAATTAATCAGGTACAAACAAAGATCAAGAGAATTGTGGGAACCCAATTAAACCAGAACCCTAATTCCTTCCATTGGGGATTATCTGACCTAATTGGGAATTACTAAACCTAATTGGGAGTTACTCAATTTAATTGGGGATTATCCAATTAAATTGAGAAACGTCTAATTAAGTTAAACACTTATTTTATTCCTACCACATTTCCCGATTCAATGAGGAATTACCTAATCAGGTTGGAGATTAACCTACCTACCACCATTAGGGATTTGATTAATTCCCTAATTAATCAAATCCCTAAAAACACCAACCCCACTAATCTCACCAACCACAATTAGGGATTTGATTAATTCCCTAATTAATCAAATCCCTAAATGTACCAACCTCACCTACCTCACCAACCACACCAACCTCACCAACCTCGTCAAGGCCCCCTATAAATACTTGGCCACGCACAAGGATGAGGTACGTCAGAATTTCTACTCAAACTCTAGAGAGCTCTTCCCTTCACAAATCCTAGCAACCTCTCTCTCTCTCTCTCTCTCTCTTTTACAAGGCTCCGGCCGCCCGGTTTTCTCCACACATATATATCTCCGTACCCTATTTAGCTATTGATTTTTCCCTAAATCAATCGAACTAACTTAGGCATCGGAGGGCCTTTGGCCAACACCCCCCGGGTGTGGTCCTCTTATCCAATTTATTTTGCAGGGAGAAAGAGGCGGCGAAGAAGAAAGGGGAATCTTTCAACAGAATATTCTCGTGGGAGGAAATTTGCTCCCACAAGAATATTGTTTGATGACAAAGTTACATAAATTCAAAAAACCAAAACAAAAAATTATAAATGACAAGGAAACAGAGAACATGAAGAGCAAAGAGATACCCTGTGTCTGCTTTATTTTTGACTTGCTGCTGTCAAGTTGATTAACCAGGGTGAAGCCAAAGTCAAAGTGTGTATATTTTGTTGGTGTCAATGTTGAAGCATCTGCAACACACAAATACATGGACAACTGCTCTACCACATCAGATTCTGGGTCGTGTGACTGATGTGGCCATGCATGCCTCCTAGAGCCCCAAATACGATCCTCAACATCTTTATACTCTAAAGCACTTCTCCCTCAAATTTGTAGGGGAATCAATTTGTTATATATTTTGAACCATGATACCAATTAAGAATATAATTTCTTGCAACATCAACTTAGGCATCCTATTCATTCAAACTGGATGACAATATATCTCCTGTCATCACAAAATGACTAAAATTCACATCACATGCATGTCTCATCACAAAGGAAATGGATTAGATCCTGTCCAGCGATTGTTGCCATTACTATTTTGTCCAGAAAAAAGATATAGGATTAACAAATTTGCATATTTCCTTTCTTTCCACCAAGTACAAAATTCTATGAAGTCTAATGGCCCATTTGAATTCGACGATTTGAGGGCCTGCATTAGAATTTGGAGGGTCCAAAATACTGAAATGATGCTGTTTGAGCCTACTACAAAAAGTTAAACCGTGTAGAACGGAAACCATCACATATTCAATTGATTGTGCTTTGCCATAAATGACAACACAATGGAGATAAACACAAACGAAAAAGAAATGAGCAGTAACGAAAAGTACCCTTTGCAGGCTTTGCTATTGACTTCTTGGTGTCAAGTTGAGTAACCATGGTCAATCTAAAGTGGGCACATGTAGTCCACCCAGGTGGCAATGTTGAAACATCTGCAACACCCAAATACAATGAGAAGCTCTCTGCCTCTGCTAGGCTTGCGTAAACCTTTGGATGTAGAAGGATTTGCCTGATCAAAGCAATGGTTAGTAACAAACAAATAAGAAAGTATAATGGGTCATTTTGGGCCTTGTGGCGTACTATTGGATTATTACTAGGGAGTTTCACTAAAACACCCAAAATGGGGGCTGAAATTATAAAAAAATCCAACACCCAAAACACTTTATAAATATACCCAAAACCCATCATTACACAAACTCAAAACCCATTTATAAACACACCCAAAAAATATACAATTGTTGATTGTGGGGTTGATTTTGAGTGTGTTTCTATGTTTAACTAGTGTTTGGATTTTTTTTATAAATATATGTCTAGGATTGAGTTTATTTATAAATATACCAACATGGGGCTATCAAGTTGATGGGTTAACTTTTAGCTTGGTGAAAGAAGCTAAAAGCTTCTAGATAATTCCTACTTTCATTTTTCTTTCTTTCAATTTGCAGCTTCAACTACAGCTCGACCAGCCACAGCTTCTAGTATTTTGTATTTTGTTTAGGGTGATGAATCCGCAAATGACACTGGATCTAAAAATGGGAAAGAAAATGCAAAATATACAATCCAAATGGGACACCGCATGTTTGGTATCCGAGAAAATGAGTTCCAAAAACTCAGCCAAAGTGAAAAAAAATTCAATCTTGAAGGAAATGACATCACCACCTCGAAGAACATCAAATAAAAAACTCATCTTGGAGGAAATGACACTACCTCATTGAAACCCATCAACTAAAAAAATGACCTTGGCTACTCTTCTTAGTGACCAAGATGGATTTTCACTAAATAAATTGCACCATGCTAGTCTAAAATGGGTTTTGCTCAGTTTTAAAGATGGGTCTTTTAGCACCCACCATTAGAGACTTTTGAGTTCTACCAAAAATGAAAAAAGGTTAATTAAGCATATAGTTAAAAATAGGAGAGGATCAATGCGTACCATTTGAGGCCACCAATGACGAAAATATCAGAATAATGCATGTTGTTGTTGTTTAATTTTGAGAAGCTTTCGATTCTCCAAGTGAAAGACCCAGTGAGGAAAAGATCACTTTCTACCTTTGTCTTCATTCTACTAACAACAAAAAACCCATAAATGTTTAACAAACAACAACTAGTTCCCAGGAACCAAATATCTGTTTCCCTCTTTTCGGCTGGGTAGGCCGATGGAAGGAGTTTTTGGTCCTTCTTCTCTTAAGATGCGTAGGCGTGCCACCACCAAGCCACTTGATGGCTTAGATGGAAAGATCGTGTGAGTGTGTTTGCGCTTCTGACTTTTAATCAAACGATTGATCGGCCAAGCAAGGAACCTCCTCTTGGCCTAGGTTCTATTTCTTCCTTGAGGTCAAGGATGATTGAGCTTTGTATGATTATTTTTAGGATTTTTGTGATAAGTGTAATGAATGTAAAGGCAATAAAAGAAATGACAGAAATGTAAGTGCGATAAACGAAATGACAGAAATATAAGTGCGAGAAATGTAAATGCGATAAAATAAATTAAAGCGATAAAGGCTTGAATTAAACTTGAATGTAAAGACAATTGAAATTAAATTGCAAGAAAGTAAGCTTACACTAGGAAAACGAAGAACTTGGACAATATGAAAAGCTTGAAAGATAAAATCCTAGATTATGAATTGAAAAGTACAGGATAAAAAGATAGGTTTTGTGTGTTGAGTCGGAGGTCCTTCTTTCTTCATCTGATGTTCTATTTATAGAGCTCTTCAGCTCATGGGTTTGGCCATTCAACTAACTCTGCCTTGGAAATCTTCCCAATATTAATGCTTTCCGGAGCTCTAGGCACGAACTACCCGATGTCTTGGAAATCCTCCAGATGTTAATGCTTTTCGAAGCTCTAGGCACGAACTACCCGATGTCTTGGAAATCCTCCCGATGTTAATGTTTTTCTGTCTTTAAACTCCGCCACTTGTAGGAAAACATCTACTGAAAACATCTGCTGGAAAACATCTGCTGAAAACATCTGCTAGAACTTCTAAACTCAGTTTCGTAAGCTGAGCTTTGGACTTGATTTGACACTTGGTGAGAAGTTGTGCACTTGGAGCCTCTGACTTGGTTAAGACTCCCACCAACGTTAAGTGACATGTGAATTCCAAATTTTTGGATGCCGGCCGTGTGGGTTCCTCACTCAACCAGACATCTTAGCCTTTTACTTGATCTTGCATGAATATTGGTCTGGCGTTGGTAGCATTTGGCATTAGGCTTTGATTAATTTTATAAAAAATAAAACAAGACAAAGAACCTTTCAGCCAACACTTTGGCCAACTTCCTTCCTATAATATACATATATTAAGATAAAGAACTTTTCAGCCCATCTTATTTCCAAGAGCTCCAAGCTTTGGCCGTAACTTGCATTCATCCACTCATTCACATGTATATATATATATTAAGACAATAAGCTTTTCAGCCAAATTGGCAGACCCTCCAAATGCTCCAGCCAACTCTTTGCAGCCAACCCCTTGCAACCCAGCACGTTGCAACCCATCACTTTGCAACCAACAACTTTGCAGCCAACCCCTTGCAACCCAGCACGTTGCAACCCATCACTTTGCAACCAACAACTTTGCAGCCACCATTTTGCATCCAGCACGTTGCAACCCATCACTTTGCAACCAACAACTTGCAGCCAACATCCTAAGCTTTCCCACGTGACTTGCTGCTTCCTTTGTCCAATTGTTAGTCAACAAAACACCACTTTCGACTGCAACTTGCATTCATATATATAAATAACAAGACAATTGGATTCCAACCCAAACACTTGCAACCCAATTTGCAAAGAGACCAATACTCCAGCCGACCAAGTTTGGGAATACCAAAGTAAATCCACGTGGGTCCTCTCATGTCCAAGCCATTTCTTCAGCCAAGTTCAAAACCTCCCTTCTTGGTTTACATGCTGGCTACATTTATTTTCCTCATTTTCTTCAAGACCCAAAACCGGGGGTACTGTTCAGAAATCCAGAAGTCATATTTCGGAAGCTCCAATCAGAAAACTTCCTTCATGAAAGTTGTTCATCTACTTGAGAACTAAAATCTGTGAAATTTGTAGAGTTTTCTGAATTTTCCTGATGCCTCAAAACGGGTTTGCAGCTTCTGTGCTCATCCATGGCTGGTGAGTCTCTGCAGATTCGGTTTCTGCATTTGGTTTCAATATATGACTCTCGGATGGTTGTGATTGCTTCACGGAATTTGCTCGAAATTGTTTTGTCTATAACATATCCAAAATTCAAGATCATCCAACCGTGGTAGTGTCCCCTGCCTTCATTTTGCTGAAGTGTGGTCTTGGAACCCATTTGATTTAGCTTGGATTTGGAAACCACATCCAAACAATATCACATCAGACCCATAATGGTTTTGAGAAAGCTACCTTCCAATGACAATTTTTTGATCAGACAGAGAGAGAATTTTCGGATAAAGGGTTTGGAAAAAAAATAAAGGCCAACTCAAAACTACAGCATTTGTGGCAACGCATATTAAAAAGCTTCATGTTTATTTGCCGGTCAAACACAGGAGAAAAACTTTCTCAGGTCAGCATTACAGCTCAGTATCCCTAGCCAATGAAATGCTACCAGCTGTGAATCTTTTTTATTTCCTTTCCCTCTGCTCTTCCCTTACCGCTCTACCTGTTGCACAATCCTCCTCCTTGATTGTTGTTTTTTTTAACCCTTTGTTCTCGTCTGTACTTTCAACCTCCTCCCCCTTTAAATTCTCTCTCTCCTCCGTCCAGACCAAGCTCTTCTCCCTACTCAGCAATACCTCTGCCACTCTCCTCTTTTGTTATGGAATACAAATTTGGGTTGTAAAACCCAAAGCTTCTACAAAAACCCCAAGCTTAAAAGTAATATACAAAATATTATCTGTCAAACTGTTGCTCCTGCGTTTTGATTGTGTTGGCGATCCCTGTTTTTGGGGCTTTTGTTTGTAATTTCTTCTTTTCGTATAAAAAAAAAAAAGTTATCCCTTCCCCCAAAATCATAGTTCTCTCCTCATATTTCTTATGTCTGTATTTTTTTTGGTTCATTTTGATGGGTAATGATTCACTCTTGAAATTGGTTTTGTTTTTGTGGCTTTCTTCCCCATTCTCAATTAGCTGAGAGTTCACCTACCATTGAAATTTTACAGTTTATCAGCCCTGTGAGTTGGAAGAGAGACTTAAGAATTGAGATTAAAAAGGGAGGGGAGTGTTGAGGTTTTAGACCAGAAAAAAAAAAACGAGGGTTGCAGGCCAAAAGGAACGGAAGGTAAGGGAAAGGAGAAAAAATCAAGGAGGATCGCGGGCAGGGAGAGCGGTAAGGGAAGAGGGAAAGGAAATAAAAAAGATTCACAACTGGCAGCATTTCATTGGCTACGGATACTGGGCTGTAATGCTGACCTGACACCACCGTGCCAGGAAAGTTTTTCTCCAAACGAGAAAACAGGGAAGTCAAAGCCGCTTGTCTTATTTGTTTTATAGCTTCAAAAGCATATCTTTTTTCTTTTAATTTCTTTATTTTTGGATATGAACATTTTTTTATTTTATTTTTTGAAAACTGAAAACATTACATATGCAAGTAAATCACAAATATGTTTTGTTCCACTAATACGAAACTAGAAACAAAATGTATTTAGAAACACTATGTTTGTTAGCAACGACAATCAACTTCTCTTTCATACAGTCGTTGAGGATTTTTTTTTTTTTTTTTTTTTTGGTTCGAATTTAAATGGTTATCTATTTGTAATCTTCATTGTTGGATTGTATTCATTAGATGTGTTGGTATATTTAATATACAACATACATGTAATTCGATAGTCGAGATTAAAAATATATAACCAATTCTTAACATACACATAACAAGATATACAAAAAATATAAAGGAATTGTCAACGTATCCTCTCTGCGTGAGAGCTCCTCTCCCCCTGGTGGGAGTTTTCCTTCACCGTTTTCACTGGTGACTCTCACCCACCAACAATAGTCTTTATTCCTACCTTCAGACAAACATTCATTGCGAATCTGGTATAATCCGGCGACTATGACGGGTTTATGTGTCTGACTTCCCTTTTGCTTTAGCATTTATTCCAACTGATCCTCTTTTTTTCCAACTATGCCTCCGTTTCCCCTCATTCTTTCTTCTAAACACCAACCACCGCCTTTATTCCCCCATCAACCAACAAACATTCAATGCAACTTTGGAAAATCTGGTGACTGAGACGAGCTGATTTGCATCAGATCTTTTAGCCTCAGTAATTACTCTCTTATTTCTCCTCTGCTCAAAATCTTGAGGCCAACTTTGGCTCCAGGCTACTCCTGTAGGTATGAACACCATCAATCTTCGACAAACAGATTTAAGAAGAAAAGATACGCACCATGAATTCCCCAACAACCAAATCTCATCGATGCTATATATAATGGCTATAGCCATTTACTTTCATCACACTTTCAAGAATCATAAGCATCTGCACCACATCAAGCTGAAACACTTATACCACCACAAACATCCTTACTACACCAGCTTGCAATCTTACCCATTACTAAAACAGCCACATAAACACCTTCTACCTTACCCCAAACCGTTTCAAAAGACCATAGGCTATCCAGATAATAACCCCACACCAACAATGAGCGAGATCAACAGAAGTTGCCAAAGGAGTGAGCGGACCAGACCCACACCAGATGAACTCGGTGAGCAATTGGAGGAGGCGCTGGGAATATCCAACTTGGAAGAGGGGCCGAAGCTGGTGGGCGCTGTGATTGCCCAGAAACTCCCAAACAAGGGGGCAATAAAGAGCATTCTGAAAGCAGCCTGGAAAGACTATGGGGAAGCTAAGATAGTTTGGGTTAGGGAGAACCTTTTCTCCATAACGGTTTCAGATGAAGGAATGGCCAGCAAGATTATTGACAATGGACCCTGGTCTGTGATGAAATGCTGTTTCTCAGTGAAAAGATGGCCTCCAACCCTTGCCATCGAAGAAGTTGAGGTGGATATAGTTCCACACTGGATTCAGATCCGTGGAATCCCCTTGAACCTGTGTCACGAGGAGAATGTGATCAAATTGGGGCGCAAAGCTGGTCATGTGATTGAATTTGAAGACCCAGGAAAACAGAGAGGTTTCCTAAGAATTAGAATTGGGGTTGATACCAACCTGCCACTTCTTGCGGGCTTCTGGCTGCCCAGGGCTGACAATACGGAGACTTGGGTTGAGTATCAGTACGAGAGACTAGCTGATTTTTGCTACCGATGCGGCCGAATCGGACATTCTATGGGTGCTTGCACATTTGAGGTACCATCTGCAATTGAAACGGCCTATGGAGATTGGACCAGAGCCAAAATCATTAGAGAATTTTATGACTCTAAGCCACCAATTAGCACATCTGGAGTAAGAAGAAGAGCTGCCACAGTCCGGCAACGCCATGGGGAAGGGGAAGAAGAGCGTGGGCCTCACGCAGCAAGGGAGGCGGTGGGCACGAGATCTCTGATGAGCCAAAGACAGCCTGGAAGTCATGATTTGACAAGCGGGCAGCTCGAGTGTAGTTGAACGTTTGAGAGCAGGTATAGCCGTAACACCCCTCTCCCATTTTCTCAGGTGGTTCCGGAATCAAGACAGACACAGATGATTTTCCCAAGGCAAGGAGCACAGAGCGTGAATCCTGGAAGTGAAGAGGCATTTATCTTGGAGGAACTGAACGTGACTGCGGATTTCAGGGGTAATACTTTTACTACCAATTGGAGCAGACCTGACCCAACAATGAGACCAAATAAAATGGGCCTTGGGCCATCTGACAATCCCATGCATGTGGAGCCTTTTTTCTCAAATCCCTTTGGGCCAAAAATCAACATGGCAGCCACTCGGTTTATTTCGCATGTGGATTCAACTTTTCAGAACTTGGGCCTAAAGCGAAACATTGAGGACGAGCGAGCTAGTATGATGGAGTCTCCAGGGAAAAAACAAAAGCATGATCACGTGCCTCTATTAAACATTGAGGAGGCTGGAACTGAAACCACGTCAAATGAGGCTACCACTGGGAAAGGTCTGGCGGTGGCTGAAGGGTCACAAAGAAGGAGGATAGTGAAGGCTAGAAAAACCTCATGTAAGGAAATCATCAAGCCTAAGGATGCGAGAAGCAGAGCTCGTTCTTTGTTGGAGAGTGCAAATCTCACTGAGGTCAACGTTGCTCAAGCGGATGATTGGTCACATGTCCATATTCAAGCAACTGATCAAGAGTCGGGTGGTGCAACCCGAGGTGGTGGCGGCTGGCCTTCAACAGCCGCACGTCAACCATGAGCTACATCCTATGGAACTTCAAGGCCTTGGGCCGGACTTGACAGTTCGTACCCTCCGGGGTTTGATTCGTAAATTTCGGCCCACTGTTGTGTTTTTAATGGAAACAAAATCAAAGGACAACAGAATTGAAAGTTTGAAGCGTAGTTGTGGTTTTCAAAAGGGTTTTTCGGTACCCCCAGTGGGCAGTGCTGGAGGCTTAAGTCTATGGTGGAACGATAACATTGATCTCGAGGTAAAGGGGTTCTCCAAAAATTTTATTGACACAATCATCACTGATAATCAGAGAGGAATGCATTACAGGGCTTCGTGGGTTTATGGAACGCCATATAGAGAGGAGAAGGAAGCTTGCTGGGACTTTCTCGAAGGTGTCCTCAGATATACCGACCTTCCATGGTTATGCGGCGGCGATTTCAACGAAATCTTATGGTCTTTTGAAAAAACAGGTGGTTCTGAGCAGCCTTCCAACAGACCACGCTACCTTCACAACTTCATGGAGAAAGCGGGGCTCATTGATTTGGGTTATCAGGGTTCGAGCTTCACATGGAGGGCTCACAGGCAGAATGGCATTTTTGTTCAGGAAAGACTTGATAGAGTTTTGGGGAATTTACTGTGGCAGGAATCATGGCCTAATACTTCCATTAGTCACCACCCGGCCATCGGTTCAGATCACAATCCACTGGTCTTGGAAACAATCAGGTATCAGAAAATACATAATAGGCAGTTCAAATTCGAAGCCTATTGGGCCGATGAGGTGGAGGCTAAACAGATCATTGAAAAAGGTTGGGAAAAGCAAGTTCATGGTCCGTGGATTCATAAATGGAAGGCTAAACTTCAATATTGCACTACCCTCCTTCAAAAATGGAGCAGAGAGAAGTTCTCGAACAATAAGAAGAGAATGGAGGTCCTACATGCTGAGCTAAATGAAAAACAATTAAGGTGGGATGAGAATCATGCTGAGATAAGGCGCATCACCCGGGAGATAACCGAAACCGGGGCCAGAGAGGAACAATATTGGCACCAACGGTCTAGGATAAAGTGGCTTTCAAAGGGGGATGCAAATACTGCTTTCTTCCACCAATCTACGCTTGCTCGTAGACGACAAAATTGTATCCTTAGAATTAAGAGTGATGATGGGAGTTGGCATGTGGGTGAGCAAGCTGTCAGAGAGGTGTTTGAAGAACATTTCAAGAACTTGTTCAATTCTGAGGCTCAACCCATTAATGGTGATATTATTGATTGTGTTGACAATGTGATCTCCCAAACTACCAATGATAATTTATTGCAGGCTATTACTATGGAAGAGATAAAGCAAGCTGCAATGCAGATGGGAGGCTTAAAGGCTCCAGGTCCAGATGGGTATTAGGGAATTTTCTTTCACAAATATTGGGATACTATTTATGATGAAGTCAGAGGTATCACAGAGGATTTCTTCTTAAACAATCAGAGCCTTGGTGCTTTGAATATTACAAACCTTGTCTTAATTCCCAAAATTCCGAACCCTGAGGGAGTTTCTCATTTTCGCCCTATTAGCCTATGTAATTTCTCTTTCAAGATTGTATCTAAAGTTATGGCAAATAGGTTGAAGGTTTTTTTGCCACATATTATCTCTCCGGCTCAGAATGCTTTTGTCCCAAACCGTCAAATTCAGGAGAATATTTTAATTGCCCATGAAGCTTTCCATATTTTGAAGCTGCGAAAGACAACAAAAATGTACGATTTGGGCATCAAACTTGATATGAACAAGGCTTATGATAGGGTGGAGTGGCATTTCTTGGAATCGGTCATGCTCAAGATGGGCTTTGATGTTCGTTGGGTCAATTTGGTGATGAATTTGGTTCGAACTGTGCAATTCTCTTTGGTATTGAATGGGGTGCAAGGCGACACTTTAACACCAACGAGGGGCATTCGACAAGGAGATCCACTATCACCATATTTGTTTTTGAGAGTGAGTGAGGTCCTCTCCCTCATGATTAAAAAAGCTTGTGATGCTAATTATTTGCAAGGCCTTAAGTTTGGAAGAAGAGGACCTATTCTCTCTCACCTTCTTTTTGCCGATGATGCCCTTCTTTTTATCAGGGCCAATACTCAGAACTGCCATAATATGCGAATGTTGCTGGATGGCTACTGTCGTTCTTCTGGTCAGCGAATCAACTTCGGGAAATCAAGTCTTTTCTTTAGTCCCAATACTCCAGCAAGTATCCGCACAGAGTTGGGTGCCATTCTTGGTATGACTATGGTAGATGACCCAGGTAAATACTTGGGTCTTCCTACAATGTGGGGGAGGTCTAAGAAGGAGGCGTTGCAGTTTGTGAAGGAGAAGTTGCTGCGTAAATTAAGTGGGTGGAAACAGTCCCTTCTCTCACAAGCCGGTAGGGAGGTCCTTATCAAAGCCGTTGCCCAAGCTATCCCAAATTACCCTATGGGAGTTTTCTTATTCCCTAAAATGTTCTGCACGAAGATGGAGTCTGAGATTGCCAAGTTCTGGTGGGGCCAAAAACAGGAGGAAAGGAAGATCCATTGGGTTCGTTGGTCTGAATTGGGCCTGCCAAAGCATGAAGGGGGTATGGGCTTTCGTGACTTTCATGATTTCAATTTGGCTCTGTTAGCTAAACAGTGTTGGCGGCTTCTCACCAAGCCGGATTCTCTCTGGGGCCGTTTAATCAAAGCTCGCTATTTCCCTGAGTGTAACTTTATGGAAGCCACCAAGGGCAGTAGGGCGTCGTGGGCGTGGGCTAGTCTTATTGAAGGAAGGAAGGTGATCCTAAATGGGGCAAGATGGCAGATTATGAATGGAGCGCAAGCGAGAATATGGACTGATAAATGGATTACCAACATACAAGGAGGTGTTTTGTGTCCTGCTCCTGGTGCCTCTGTGGATAAAAATGCTACTGTGGAGACCATTATTGATTGGAATTCAAGGTCGTGGAAGCTGGATTTAATCCGGCCTCTAATATCGGCGGAAGAAGCTTTTGCCATTCATCGGATACCTATCGGAAGCAGCTCGGAGGTGGATCGCTTGGTGTGGCCGGATGAGAAAAATGGAAAGTACTCGGTAAGATCTGGTTATCACAACATTCATACCCATCACCACCGCAGCTCCGCGCGTAGGCCCTCTTCCTCTATGTCCATTGATCCCAGGGTCTGGAAGTTGATTTGGCACGCGGATGTCACACCAAAAATTCGCCATTTCTTTTGGAGGGCTTTAAATGGCCACGTGGCTGTTTCATCTGTTCTTTATAAGAAGAAGTTACGCAACTCGCCTTTGTGTCCAATTTGCAATGATCATGAGGAGACAATTGAGCACATGTTATTGCTTTGCCCTTGGGTTGAACCTGTTTGGTTTGGAGGCCCCCTAACCTATAGAATTGATAGGCAGCAAATCTCTTCTTTGCATACATGGTTGAGGGACTGCGTGATTACAGGTCTTAATACAAAGGAGGAAAGAAGCCGAATTATTTGTCAAATTGCATACACATGTTGGAATATATGGAAGGCTAGGAATAGGGTGGTGTTTGACAACTACACACCCCAACCCCAGCAAACTCTCAAGGCCATTCTCGATCAGGTAAATGAAAGACTTTCTCTAAAGCAATTTATCACCCCTTCCACCATCAGATCCGTTCATTCCCCTGCCCAGGCCTCATGGGCAGCCCCTTCTGAGCCTTGTGTCAAAATAAATGTTGATGCCGCTTGGCGGAAAAGTACTTGTCGTGCGGGGGCTGGCATAATTATCCGTAATTTTGAAGGGAGATTTCTTGGGGCCAAAGCTGTGGGTTTTCAAGCAGAGAATGCTCTGGTGGCTGAGGCAACTGCATTATGGGAGGGCTGTAAGTTTGCTAAGGAGCGGGGTCACAACATGGTTTGCTTTGAGTCGGATTCTCTGGAGCTTATCAATTGTGTTCGTGGCTCTTGTGGTCTAGGGAGCTGGACTCTATTCCCAATTCTTACACTTATACGTGATGAGCAACGGTGTTTTGAAGAGTGCAGATGGAATTGGACCACCAGGAATTGTAACCAAGCGGCGGATCACCTTGCGTCGCTGGCACTATCGAGGAGGAGTACGGAAGTTTGGGCTGAATGGCCCCCCACCTCTCTTGTGCACATCCTTTGCAAAGATGGACTCCCTTGTCCTCACCATGCTTAAGTTGGCTGTTGACTGGTCTTGAATTGTTTTTGACATCCTTTTGTTTGGATTGTCTCTTCTGTCGCTTTATTCTTGATCAGCCTAATTGTATTGTTTGTTTTATGGCTTTCCTTGCATTGTATGTTTCGTTGCATGGACAGGCTTGTTCTCCTCTGTTTGGGCATGGGCCTCTTGTTTTAGGGGTTTCCTGTGCGTTTGAATACAAGATCTTCTCGACCAAAAAAAAAAAAAAAACAAGATATACAATTTGACTGAGAAGAAACCAAGTATTATGACGGCCGGGGATCCGAATTGCAATTTCGTGTCGTTCTCCAAAACTTTTATGCAGCTGGTGCATAATTAAAAGATATTTAGAGATGTAAAATGGGTTGTATTCCATTTTAGTTTTAAACTCTGTCAAACAAGTCCATTTTACACCTAAAAGCAGAAAATAAAATAAACAACTCATGAAAATCAATTGGGTTTATAATTGTACTGTTACTGTGCTGCCCATGCCTTCTAGAGCCCATGAACATGATCATCATCATTTTTATAATTGTAGGGGGATATCAACTTAAAACTTGAAAGTATTATTTCCTGCTGCATCAACTTAGGCATCCAATAGAACAAATTGACCTATGTATGTTAACAATCTATTTCCCAGTTAAGCATGGAAAATGAGGAGAAAAAAAGACAAAACAATAAGCCCCTTTCACGGAGGCTAAACCGTGCAATTCAGTGTGCAGCCACATTAGAAATACGAGGAACATGCTGGACACAAATTTGGGTATTTGACGCAATGAAGCTGCAATTTTGTCACGAGTGATTGCTTAGCAGAAACTGGACTTGTGCTGGGGTTAAATGATGCAGCTTGACAAAAGAACTCAGATGGACTGTTCTAGAATTGTCAAGACATGTCATTATTTCCTGTCAATCAAAATACTCCATATCTTTGCATTTGCAAACAAGAACTTTGAGAACAGGCTGCAAGAAGAAATGGCATCCATTTCACCATCAATCATCCCTGTCTCGACCTCGACCTCCACCAATTTCTGAAGCTCATCAGGGATTGAATTGCAAGAACCAAACATGTTGCAACAACAGTGGCATCAGAGACCTCAAGATCAGCTCCGATTCCTTCACCATCTATCTCACTTGCAGGCATCTTCAGAAAAACTGAAAATAAAATATTATCATGAAAATTTTTTCATAAGAAAACACCAAATAAACAACAATAAAAGACCAAAGAATACAATATCTATGAATATGATTGGTCAGATCCTTACATAATCGAACGGTGGAAGGCATTTACAATGAAGTAAGCAGCTAAGCTGACATCTATGATTGAACCATGAGCTTTGACTCTGAAATTATGCATGGGAAATTTGTTCTCAAGTCTGCAAGTACACATACAGCAGAAATATTGCATCAAAAGGATCTAAACAACAGCAGCTTGCCTATTTAATAAGATGACAGATAAAGAAAAATTCCTATACTCCGAGGATAAGGAGTCCAAGAAATGAACCCTCCCCTCCTCACCTTCTCTCCTTTCAAATCATCAAAGACCCTCATATCCCTATCCACCAAACAGCCTAGTAAATTGTCATTACATCAAATCTTCCCAAAAACATATCCCTCTTCTTTCCTCCAAAGAGTTTAAGCTTCACACACAACAATGCATTACACGACGCAGGGTTAAACCAGCTGAATCTTACCTCCTTAACTGGCCGCAAACATACAGTTAAAGCTACTAGGCAGTGAAGCAGCAGATGGACCAGAGAGATAGGGCAGAGGAAAGCCGCCTCCTTTGAACCATGTGATTGGTATAAATTCCTCCATTGTTGAAGAAGAAATCGATTTTTGTGATCAGAATTACGAGAGCATAACATATCTACACAAGCTTCAAGCTGGTAACAGAATAACCAATGGGGAAGGAAGTACGGATGTGAGTTTGTGCCATGCCACCTATATCAAAAGTATCAATGAAAACCAATTTTTTATATAACAAACAAAACAGGGGAAAGACAAATGAGAAGGATAGAAAAGAAAAAAATAAAACATTACAATTTACAAAACACAGGTTATCCATAGACGTTGATTACAATATAAACTAGCTCAAATGTGACTCAAATACATTCTTATTATGGAAAGAGTACCTAAAAATGTTGTGCATTCGATGCCTGCATGTAGGAATGTGTCGCTTGAGATATTCCAGGTAAACCTTTCCATTTCTCCTCATTGTGACAATTGTTTTGTAGAAAAATAAAGAGCTATATACAATGTTAATTCTCCTCCGGCAATGACATGTAAAGAAACCTTACACATGAAAATCTCTCCAAGAGAAGATATGCTGTCCTGCAAAAAGACAGATAATTACTCAGCATTTGAGACTTAAAAATTATATAAGTTGCGATCAGAAAAACAACCCCAATCAGATTGAGTTTTTGTCTAAAGCACAAATTGTTCTTCTTCAAAATGATTTTGATCAGAAAATAGCACGAGACCAGTAAACAGGAGTGCCAAGGTAATTGACAAAAAACGTTAATGGGATTGCATACCTGAGTGTGATCTGAGTTTGCTCATATCATATCATATGATGATGACTTGGTCATTTATCATGATGCAAGGAATGTGAGATATCTTGGCCCAATCTTTTCCCGTCTTATTCTGATACCTTTTCTCCAGGGCAGAACAATTGTAGATGCGAAGCAAAGAAAGAGATGGTGGCAAACCCTCTTCCGGCAAGAATTCTATGCTGTCACACTCAGTAATATGTAGCTCTTGAAGAGAAGTGAGATGTTGAAGTCCCTTTCCTGGCAGGAATTGGAGGTTGTCACACGCGTCAATTTGCAGCGTTTGGAGAGAAGTGAGGTGTTGAAGTCCCTCTCCTTCTCCTGGCAGGACTTGGATACTGCGACACGCACTAATAACTAGACAGCGAAGAGTGGTAGGGAGCAGGTGTTCCTTGAGCAACGTCTCCAAGATACTGCCACCAATTGTAAATGATTTAAGGGAGACAAGTCCTTCCAATCCCCAGTACTTTACCACTGGAGCCCTCAGCCTCTCACCACTACGAATGCACAAATCTCGGATGTTGGGAGGCAAACCCCCTTCTGCAAATGACTCTAGATTTGGAAGATAAGTCACCTGCAACAGTCGAAGGGCTGTGAGGGTGTGAATGCCTTCGGGTAATGACTTGAAATTCTTGCATTTGCTGACTGTAAATTCATTCAAGTTGGGAGTGGGCCATCCTCCCTGACGTTGAAAACACATCAAATTTGGACAATCATCGATAAACAATTCTCTGAGATGACTGAGATTCTTATTAACTCCTTCTTCAATGAAGGAAAGGGATTCCAGATTCTCACTACCCCTAATGTCAAGCTTCTTCAATTTGGGAAAAATGCTCAACGAAAAGTTCCTCCGTGAATCACAGCTATTCTCTATCCACAAAGATTCGAGCGATGTTAATTTGGCCAACATCTCGTCAGGTAGGAATTCTAATCTCTTACAGTTCTGTATATAAAGTGTTGCCAAAGTAGCGGGTAACCCATCTTTAGGGAACGAAGACAGCGTTGGACAATTCCGGAGACTCAAACGTTGAAGACAATTGCGATTGGGCAAGCATTGTATGTCAACGAAATTTCCAATTTCCACCAGTAATGATAACAGACCCTTTTGGCATCCACCTTCTATTTCCAACTCTTCAAGAGATCTGTAGTTAACTCTACTGGTTGTTGTAGTATTGGCCCCTTCATCATGTAAAAGCTCACACCCAGACACCGTAAGCTTCTTCAAGCAAGGCAGATGACAAGGCAAGCTTCTGCTCAGCTTCGGACAGTTGGTTAGAATCAGCTCTTGGAGACGAGGAAAATCTGGACCATATTCGCCTCCACTTGCACTTGGTACCCATTCCTCCCACTCTGCCATCTCCATAAACTTTAGCTTCTCCAGTGATTGAAATGGCTGGATAAGAGAAGCTCCATTTCTGCCATAGAATTCCACGCCAATCATCTTAACAGACATCATTCTTTCTATACAAAGCTCTTTGAGAGAGGGTAGCCGCCCAACTGGTGGCAGTGACCAACAATAACTACAATCACTCAGATGCATGACTTGTAAATTAGAGAAGGACGAGTCTCCTAACCAATTCGGGAAGTTGGTTCCACCATAGAATCGGATGGTTAGTATCTCTATATTCATGCAAGGGTGGAGCTTGTCAAGTACGTCTTTCTCCTTTTGGGAATCATCGGCATCCTCTGCACCCCATGCCAACTCTAACTCCTTGAGATCTTTTTTGTCCTTCAAATTGGCTTGCAATGCATCCCTAGCATCAACTACATTTTGTAGCTTCAAAATTGCAAGTTTTCCTTGAAGCTGTGGGAACTCCCTAAGTTCTCCTATGCTTGACCCAGTAGATCTGCCCACAACAAAAGCAGTCAATTGTCTCAAACTTTTCAGTCTTCCCATTTGCACCGGCATCTCTTCAATTTTGGTTCCACTGACATCAAGATGACGCAAATTAATCAACTCCCTCATTCCTGCAGGCAATTTAGTAAGAGAGCTACAACTTGCCAACGTTAATTTCTGTAAATTAATTAATTTTCTGATGTCTGCAGGCAATTCAAGGAGAGAGGAACAATTTGACAATAGTAACGTATGCAAGTTGTAGAGATTGCATAGTACCCTAGGTAACCTTTCAATTGTGGTATGGGAAAGATCCAAGTAGCGCAAGTGAATGAGGTTTCCAATAGAATCAGGTAACTCAGTGACATTTTGATAACGTGACAATGATAACACCCGTAAACATCTTAGTGATGGCAACAAATCTTGTAGAACTTTTTTACTTACAAAAAATCTTTCATGAGATCTATATGGATTTAAAGATACAGGTAGGAAGGTCCGCAAACATTTAGCCTCATATAATGGTTCAAATCTTGGAGCAGCATCAAAATTTCCCCTAGCATATGACAAATGACGAGCTCTTTTAACTTCACGGGATACCCCACCTTCGAGCCTAAGGCAAAACCCCTGAGACATGAACATAGCCAAGTCATTAATAAGGTCATGCATTGTGAAACTAGATTCGCTTGACTTTTGAAGTAGTGAACGTGATGATAGCTCATCAAAGTATCTTCTACCCAATGCTTCCATCCTTTTTCCATTCTCAGCTTGTGGAATTATACATTCTGCAATCCATAATTGAACAATATCTTCCGTTTCAAACTCATAATCCTTTGGAAAAATTGAACAATAAACAAAGCATCTTTTCAACTGAGTAGGAAGATAATGGTAACTCAACCCTAGAGCTGGAAGAATGTTAGTTGTATCATAGGGTTGGTCCCAAAAACTGTCATTTAGTATTCTATTCCAATACTCGAAATCTATATTGCAACGTAACAAACCCCCAAGTGTTTGTGCAGCTAAAGGCAACCCTTTGCACTTAAGTGCAATTTGCTTTCCAATGTCTTCCAAGTTTGGATGTGCACTACAGTTTTCATTTCCAAATGCATGTTTTGAAAGTAACAACCAGCAGTCCTCATGTGACAGTGGTTCCAAGTATTGAATAGGAACATTTTGCATGAAAGATGCTATATTTTTGTTCCGTGTTGTTATGATGACTTTACTTCCCCTTGCTCCTGACGTAAAAGGAGTTTGGAGGAACTTCAAATCAGTATAATCCTCATTCCATAGGTCATCCAATACAAATAAAAATTTCCTTCCCCTTAGTTGTTCTCTTAGTTCAACTTGAAGCAAATTAAAATCTGTCGTATTACAGGGCTTTGAAGTGACTGACTCAAGAAGAGTTTTAGTTATCCTAATAGCATCATAATCTTCTGAAACACAAGCCCAAGCTTGAAATGTAAAATGACCTTTCACCTTATCGTCATTGTAAAGCATTCGGGCAAAGGTTGTCTTGCCAACCCCGCCCATTCCAACAATGGTGAGGACAGACACATCATCCTTGCTTGCATCATCAGATAGCAACACTTTCGAGAAATTTTCTTTGGCTTCATCTCTACCATAGACACAAGGTTCATGAACCAAGGAAGTTGTTGGAGTTCTTTGTGAAACCTTCCGCCCAGCATCTTCTCTCAGACCAAGAGCACTTTTCAGTTGTACGAAGTTTTCTAACCTTGCTAGTAACTCTTGTATCTTATCATTCATGCTCTGATAAAAATGATTACGAGAAGAAAAGAGCAAGTTCCGCACCTTGTTGGTAAATTTTCCGGTTTGATCTTCACCTTCGAACTTGCATCGGAAAGCTTCCGTGTAGATCTCATCCAGTAACTCATCTGTATCAAATAAAGCATGTTTGAGCTCATGGAGCCAATCCCTCACAGCAGCTTTCTTAATTTGCTTGTCCTCTGCGTCATCGAGAACTGCATATAAGGTCAACAGTGTCGTCTTCAGCTTCATGAGGAGTGGCTCATCGAGTTTCTTGTGCCGAAATAAGTCAACGAACTCGGGTGAAGTAATTCTGTTGCACAACACCTGGACGGAAGCAGAGATAAGAGCCTCTCCGATCAAAGCCATGTCTTTTCTTTTCTCTTCTCCGCAGACTGCAAGGGATTTGGATGAAGTAAAATATTCCAAGATTTGCAAGTAGCTAGGCTAGCACAACTTGGAAATACAGGTTTGTAAACAAGTATGGAAGCTTTTTGAGACTGTAAATAACATGAACTTGTAAGATTCCACCTTCGATTAATTACTTTCCTCCACTCAAGCCTTAATCAATTCTTCCACTCAAGCCTGTCCTCCACTCAACTATCACAATGCAAATTCCAATTTTGAATATTTACAGATGTCATAGTTTGATTGGGTTGGGATTCTTATCTAAGATTCTGACCTGGTATCCCTGGTTAGTACATGGGAAGAAGGGCAGGTGAAGAAACTTGCTAAGCATCCCTGGTCACTAATAAATAAAATGAAAGGTGGAGAAGTTGCTAGGCTAGCTGTAGGATAAACTTAGCAATAGCACAACAAAGCATAAAATGAAAAGGAAAAGAGAAACAAAAAAAAAGAGAGGAACATATCAATTTGAGCCAATTTTATTGTTAGAATATCAGAATATTCTTTAACAAAATAAATAGTATGGTGAAACCTACACTACTGACCCTCAACGAAACACAAATTTGAGTGAACAACGTTATATTGTCAGTGTTTTTTTTTTTTTTTTTGTGTGTGTGTTTTTGTGGCTTTATGGTTTTAGCCTCGTTGATCAAATATTTGGCATCAACATGTTATGTACTTTGTTCTTTCACCTTATAAATATAATTAGCTCATTGCCACACGTTAATGCGTTTGTCAATTATGACCCGCACTGGAAAAAACTGGTACAAGATGTTGGAAATTTTTTATTTATTTTATCCCATTGCCTTTCTTTCTACTCTCAACTTGTAGAAATCATTTTATTCTCAATCACATTAATTTATAAGCCTTGTGTCAGCTAAAATCCTTATTATTTTTTCTATAATTTTCAATTGAGAGAGTAAAATAGATGTGTTAGCTGGATTTGAAATGAAAAGAAGAAAATATGGAAGACAAAAGAATACACGATATTTCCAGTTCCTTCTGGTTATGTTTTTTAGGGCAATAATTTGCAATGAGCAGCACTTCAAATAATAATTAGAATAATAAAAATAACCAGGTCTCCTCCAACACCTACACCGATTACAGGGAATTCTACACTAAACAAAATGCCCCACAACTTCAATCCCATGCATTCATCTCCTCCCACCTATAGCACTCGAAGCTTGTTTCCATCATGGAAGTATATGCGGGATGGATTATTAATTACGTTGTCAACCAGTCAGATTGGTGATCATTTGATTGGAAATAGAAGGGGTTTTTTATTTTCTTTTTCTGGCTAAAATTGGCGTCGTTGAGTTTCGTACTTGGGATTCCTTGAATCTATTTCTGAAGAAGAAGATAACTAACGACGTTAGCATTTGTCCATTTGGAAAAAATGTTTTTTTATTTTCGATTCACTACCATATATGTCGTGGCAGTTGTTTTCACCATTGGATTGTATTATATTTGATGTGGCAGCTTTATATTAAAAGTCAAGTAGGGCAAACAAAATCCAAGCAGAGGATTCAGATCCATTAAGATGTTGTGTGATAGAGTGTATTAGGGTGTACTAGGGGTATTTTTGGTAGTTAAATAGGGTGTACTTAGTTAATTTTACATTTTGATTAAAATATTAGAGTGTGTATTTATAAAAAAACCCACACACTATTTAAATATAGAAACACACCCAAAATCAATTCTAAAATAAACAATTGTATATTTTTTGGGTGTGTTTATAAATGGGTTTTGAGTGTGTGTAATGATGGGTTTTGGGTGTGTTTATAAAGTGTTTTGGGTGTTGGGTTTTTTATAATTTCAGCCCCCATTTTGGGTGTTTTAGTGAAACCCCCTTAATTTTAAGGTTCGTTTAGCAGCATTCTTTTATGGATCGAAGGCATCCCTTGTTGGCATGGGAAGAAGGGTCGGTGGAGAAGCTTCTAGCTGTGGAATAGGCCTCATCATTTGGCCCGCGGGCTCATGGGCCTACGGGGGCCTGCCCGGCCCATTGAAAAAAAGCCCAGCCCGGCCCGTTATGGGCTTTGAGAGGGCCCGGCTCGCTTGGGCTTGGGCCGGGCTTGGGCTTGGGTGTTTGAAGCCCGGCCCGGCCCACCCACAAAAGCCCGACCCGTTAGGCCAGCATACATATATAATTATGTATAAATAAGGGTTTAGGATTAGGATTACATCACTTGAATGACAAATCCCCCTCTTTAATTTTTTTGTGTGTGTTACTTGTTATAAAAATTGTGTTTGTTTCCATTGAATTCTACTCATTCCTAGTTTATAATTGGATGATTAGCACATTAATTTGTGTCATTTATTAATACAACAATTATATATATATATAATAAGACAAACAACATATCATATCACCAAACATAATCATACCACCATGTTTGTACCATATCTGACCCTCCACTCATACAACGACACGTGGATCAAAGAAACTCACCCAAGTACCCAAGGCCTCGAACAATCGGCATCGGCTACCGATGGCATTGTCTCAAAGCCGCAAACAGTCGCTACAGGCCCAGCCTTGTCTACAATCGGCATCCCTTACCGATTATACAGAATCAACCTCGAAGCACCCGCCCGAAATATCTAAAGACTCGTGTCAACCTCATAGGGCCCTCCCACGAGTCCCACATCGAAATTAAGTACTAAGAGCATACAAAATGCCCTCTATAAATAAGCCCCTTCACTACAATACAGGGGTAAGACTTTTCAGCTTGACTATTATACTAATATCTTGTCAACAGCAAAAGCTCTTAGAAAACAATCTTACTTTGGCATCGGAGGGTCTTAGGCTGGTTCCACATCGGTTCCATTGACCTCACGAGCCTCGGCTTCCTTCTATTCAGGATCAGCATCCAAGAACAGGAAGAATCTGCACCTAACACTCAATCGATCATCCAATCGTCCACATAACTTGTAAGTTGCACTCATCTCTATCTGTTCAGTTTTAGTGCCAACAGATTGGCCCCGTCTGTGGGAATCGCTTATCGATTAACCCATATCTCAAAAAAAAAAATCTGAGACCAAAAAATGAATCCATCTTCGGCCCTCCCTGCCGATGGCCCCATCCTCGGCATCGGTAGTGAACCAAATCTAGCTCCTTCGCTTCAAACGCCACGAACAGAAACACCTGCTCGGCCGACCACACTGGAGGCTCGCATGGAGACTCTACAACGGGAAATGGCAAGGATGCAGGAGCACAATAATGTCCTCGCCTCTAAACTTGATGACACCCAGAGGCAATTACATGACCAACAAACACACTCCACCCAGTTGCAGAACGGTTTGGAACGAACCATGCAGCTTCGGCAGGAGAAGTCAATTAAAAGCATACGGAAGCCTAGCACTCAAGATAAAGGGAAACAACAAGCCGCAGACAAACCAACTGCCTCCCGAAGACTGTTCGTACCCTCCCCCAAGGAGCGCCATCCAGAATATCGAGTTTACTCCGATTGTCGCGATAGAATCAACGATCGGCGCAAGGAACGGCAGCCCTCACCCATCCAGATCCGAGCAAAACTCGACGATCGACAGTTAGAGGCGCTTGGACCAAAGTCCCCCTTGCGCCAACGGTATGGCGCAGTCGGCCTAGAGGAAACGGATGAATCAGACTATGTTCCAACTTCACCAAGGACCACGATCTCCCACCGATCGGCAGGACCTTCGAACGAACACCATAGCCACCGACCAAATAGAGAAAATGGTCGGCATACTGGAAGTTACAGGAAGAGCCCCAGCCGAACGGCAAACCGAGAAACTCGAGGCCACAATACTGGCCAACGCACGGAGAACCGAGCAATTGAACCCTTCGGTAACGATCTTCCCTCTACCGATCCCACCATTCATCTCCTCCTACAGAAGATGAATCGCATAGAGGAAGAACAGAACCAGGCTCGGACACCAACATGTGGAACGGTACAGCCAGGACCATTCACCAACCGCATCCGAACGTTCAAACACGAAAAGGAGGTCCAGGCACTCCGAATATCGTTCTACTCAGAGGTGGAAGACCCCATTACTCACATTCATACCTTCCAATCGGCCTTGGGTTGTAAAGGGCTAACGGACGAAGGCCAGTGTTTACTATTCCCCTCCACCCTGACCGGAGCTGCTCTGAATTGGTTCTACCGAATGGAACCAGGTACGGTTGACTCTTTCGATCAGTTGAAGCAGACCTTCCTCAACCATTTTATGATTCAGACCGATCGCCTGCATTCTGCCGATGACCTCTATACCGTTCGGCAGCAAGACGATGAGCCATTGAGGGAATATGCAGCTAGGTTCAGCCATGAGTACTCCCGATGTCCAGAAACTGATGACAGAGCACCTTCGGTGCCTTCAAAAGCGGCCTTCGGTCGTCTCAGTTTCGCTATCTGGTCCACAGCAGCAACTGGACCACCTACTCCGAGCTAATGAAGCAGGCAGCCATCCACGCTAAGGCCGAACATTTCAACTCCAAGGGATCGGCTTCGGCCCTACCAAGCAAAGCGACAACGGCCGATCGGCCTTCGACACAAAGCTATGACCGATTCCCGGTGAATCGGACAACAAATCTGGCCCCCTACCGAACGGCACTCCCTGAGTCTGCTCCTTACGAGCCGCGAAACAAACGGAAGGACCACTTCCGAGATCGGCAGGACAGCAACAAAAAGGGCAAGGACTTTGGCAGGCGAAGCGACTTCGGAGATCCGAAGAAGAATCGGCCAGAGGAAATTTTCACTTTACTCAACACCACTTACGAGCATGTCCTCCTGACCGAGAGTGAAATGATACCGAAGCCGAACAACCGGAAGCTTCCTCGACAGAACGAGAAGGACACCGGCGTATTCTGCCGATACCACCAGTACAACGGCCACGACACAGAATCCTGTGTCGCCCTTCGTAAAATTGTCAAACGCCTCATCAACGACGGAAAGCTAGATCAGTATTTAAGCACTAAACCAGCAACGGACAAATCGTCAAATCGGCATATCAATATGATCAATGGAGGGGCGCCCATTGCCGAAACCAGCAACCGATCTGTCAAGAATTACGTTCGTGCCGTTCGGCATCCCCAGATCCTCAGTGTAGCGGGAGGACGCAACGACAAGATCCGGCGCATCGGTTGGGAACCTATCACCTTTTCTGAGGAGGAGGAACGAGGCATCATCTTTCCCCACTTCGATCCCATGATCATACGGGCCGATATTTCAGATTTTGATGTAGGCCGAATCCTCATAAACACTGGTAGTTCAGTCAATGTGCTCTTTGCCGATGCTTTCAATGCCCTCGGTATAGACCCTCAGCATTTGAACAGAGAGATCACCCCTCTCCTAAGCTTCTCGGGCGACGTCGTTCAGCCGATCGGCAGTGTCCAGCTCCCGTTCGCCATCGGCACTATTCCCAGACGAACGGTCATCTACACTCATTTCCTGGTAGTCGATTGCCCAACGGCATATAACGCCATCATCGGTAGGACGGCGCTCACAAGGATGAAGGCCATGCTGTCACCACACATGCTCCTCCTCAAGTTCCCCACACACGCTGGCGTCGGCCAAGTGCGAGGGGATCAATTGAGTGCACGGACATGTTACGTTTCGGCAACCAAGGAATCGGCAAGAGCTACGCCTCGCGAAGCGTACTCAGTTTCTACCAAGATAACTATGCCGAACGGCAGGGGGACGGACAAACCAGATGATCCCAGGGATGAGGCCGTCTCCGAGGCATAGCCCGACCAACAGGTCCGAATCGGCACCACCTTGAGTTCGGCACTGCGTGCCGATTTCATTGCCTTTTTGCGCGCCAATACAGAGGTCTTCGCCTGGTCATACGATGACATGCCTGGCATCGCCCCAAACGTCATCAGTCACAAGCTCAGCATTTGTCCCACTTTCAAACCCATCAGACAGAAACGGCGGGCCTATGATGCCGAACGGTATGAAGCAATGAGAATCGAGGTGGAGAAACTACGAACAATCGGCTTCATCCAGGAAGTCACTTACCCAGTTTGGCTGGCCAATTCGGTCCTGGTCAAAAAATCGAGCGGCGCCTGGAGAATGTGTCAGGACTACACCAATTTAAACAAGGCTTGGCCAAAGGACAGTTTTCCTCTGCCAAGGATCGATCAGATGGTGGATGCCACAGCCGGCCATGAACTTCTCAGCTTCATGGACGCATACTCAGGGTACAACCAGATATTCATGAACCCTACCGATCGCGAACATACGACATTCATCACCGACAAAGGACTCTACTGTTACAATGTCATGCCGTTCGGCCTGAAGAATGCTGGGGCAACCTACCAACGCTTGGTCAACAAAATCTTCTCTGAACTCATCGGCACCTCGATGGAGGTTTATGTGGACGACATGCTGGTCAAGAGCAAAACGGCCGATTCTCACCTCCATAACCTCTCCCTCATGTTCAGCGTCTCAAAGAAGTACAACATGCGGCTCAACCCAAGTAAATGTGCCTTCGGCGTCTCCTCGGGCAAATTCCTTGGCTTCATGATCAGCCAACGAGGCATTGAAGCCAACCCTGAAAAAATCAAGACATTGCTCGACATGCAGATACCGAAGACGCAGAAGGATATCCAGAGCCTCACGGGGCGTGTCGCCGCTCTGGCCCGATTCATATCCAAGGCCACCGATCGGTGCGCTCCTTTCTTTAAAGCCCTCAAAGGAAACAAACGGCAGATTGTCTGGACTGCCGAATGCGATCGAGCCTTTCAAGATCTCAAGGCCTACATGAGCAGGGCTCCCTTATTATCTACCCCTCTTCCCGGCGAAGAATTCATTCTCTACTTATCGGTATCGGCAACAACATTAAGTTCTGTACTCATTCGCAAGCCGAACGGCATAGAGCTTCCAATTTTCTATACTAGCCACGCCTTGCAGGATGCCGAGATTCGGTACCCTGAACTAGAGAAGCTCGCCTATGATCTCGTCCTTTCAGCTCGCAAGCTTCGGCCATATTTTCAGGCTCACAGTATTGCCGTTCTCACCAACCAGCCTCTGCGCCAAATACTGCAACGACCCGAGACATCCGGTCGGCTGGTCAAATGGGCCATTGAACTCGGCGAATTCGACATCCACTATCACCCTCGGCCTACCGAGAAGGGCCAAGCCGTAGCTGATTTCATCTCTGAAATGACTACGTCCGAACAGGAACGTCCGGAAGACATTGCCCAAGAACCGGCTTCGGTATCAACAGTTGCTCATCCGACCGAAGGGAACTTTAGTCCGTCGATTCCCGTCTGGACTCTCTACGTGGATGGCTCGTCTAACCGACAAGGCAGCGGAGCTGGCTTAGTACTAAAAGCCCCTGATCAGACGACCATCGAATATGCCATCCGTTTCCAATTCAAGGCTTCCAACAACGAGGCAGAATACGAAGCTCTCTTGGCAAGCCTTCGGCTCGCTAAAGAAATGGGTGCCAGCCAACTAAAGATATGCAGCGACTCGCAACTTGTCGTTAATCAAGTACTGACCGAATTCGAAGCCAAGGATACCTCGATGGCTGCCTACTTGACACACGCTCACCGATTGCTTCACCACTTTGCTGTGTATCAAGTTCAGCAGATCCCCAGGTCCGAGAACAGCCATGCCGATGCCCTGTCACGCCTGGCATCAGCAATTGACGACAACGTAGGCCGCCACGTGCCGATCGAAATCCTCGCTCGGCGCAGCACTATTGAAACTGAGGTACATGCCGTTCGGCAGGATCCAAGCTAGATGGATCCAATCCTTGCCTACCTCACAAGCGGAACGCTACCAAACGACAAAACTGAGGCCAAAACTCTCCGCCGCCGATCGGCCCGATAGTTAGTTTTGAATCAGATTCTCTATCGGCGTGGTCATTCTTTACCACTGCTTCGGTGCATGATTCCGCAGCAGGGCAACTACGTCTTACGAGAGATTCACGAAGGAGCTTGTGGAGACCATTCTGGCGCCCGATCTCTGGCCTTCAAGACCATTCGGCAAGGGTATTATTGGCCGACTCTCCACGCCGATGCCACCAAACTAGTCCAAAGGTGTGATCATTGCCAGCGCTTCGGCTCCGTCCCAAAACTGCCAGCCGAACCGCTCACTCCGATTGTCAGCCCATGGCCTTTTGCTCAATGGGGTTTAGATCTCATCGGCCCCATGCCCCAAGGAAAAGGCCAGCTTAAATTCGCCATCGTTGCCGTCGACTACTTTACAAAGTGGACCGAAGCCGAAGCCTTGGCAACCATCACCGCAGCCAGAGTTGAGCATTTCGTATGGAAGAATATTATTTGTCGGTTCGGCCTCCCGAACGCAATCATCACCGACAACGGTAAACAGTTCGACTCCTCTCAGTTCCGGCACCTATGCCACCTATTCAACATCAACTTGTTCTTCGCATCTCCAGCGCACCCACAATCGAACGGCCAGGTAGAGGCCATTAACAAGATCATCAAGAAGACACTGAAGAAGAAGCTTGGGGCAGCAAAGGGAGCCTGGCCCGATTTGCTCCCAAAGGCGTTATGGGCCATCAACACCTCCTACCAACGATCGACTGGCGAAACGCCGTTTTCCCTTGCTTTCGGTACCGAAGCCGTTGTTCCAGTCGAAATCAACGCACCCACGTGCCGAACGACATCTTACACACCAGAGCAAAATGAGACACTACTTGCACTCAACCTTGACCTCGTCGACGAACACCGTTCCTAGGCTCAGCTTCGGAACGCTGCCTACAAACAGAGGACCTCTCGCTAATACGACTCGCGCGTCAGACGCCAATCGTTCAAAGTGGGGGACTGGGTTTTAGGCAAAGTCTCTCTCGCCACCAAGGACTCCAACGAAGGCACCCTTGACCCTTCATGGGAAGGCCCTTATGAGGTCGTCACCGTCTGCCGACCGGGAACTTACCGATTGCGAGGTACCGATGGCCAAACCCTCGGCCACCCTTGGAACATAGAACATTTGAAATATTACTACAAGTGACTGCACCTTCGGTCATCACTTTTTGTACTAGTGACTGCACCTTCGGTCATCACCTTTGTAATCGGTTTGTTTTTCACAATTCCTATTCTATACATACAGTAACGCCTTAACGGTAGTACTATATTCAGAATATACTACATACGGCATGCATACTTATATTAGAATACGAAAGATAGCAGATTAAACCAATGCAAAGCAGACATAGATTAAAAAGGCCACAGAAGGGCCATCTGTCTTTACACACTGCCATTCGGCATGTCCAAAAAATGTATATTCCCAAAATATTGCATAAATTAAAAACATGACTAAGGGGCAGGGGGTTCGGCATCAGCAGCTGCACTTTCAGGCTCGGCATCAGCAGACGCAGTCTCGGCAACGGTCGAAGCTTCGGCGATCGGCGCACTTGTCGCGTTTGGTGCAGGATGGCTTTCTTCCTCCTCGCTGCTCAAGTCGGTGTCATCGGCTTCTTCGGCATCGGCATCCTCTCCTTTGTATGCCTCCACCATCTCTTCAGTCACCCCTTCTGGCGGCGGCGGCGGGTCCCGGAGGAAGTTCAGGTTCAGCTTCTTGTCAGCATTGTACCGTTTGAATCGGTAGACAAAATCGTCACATTGTTCCATGACTTTCTTGTCCACCAGAAGCGTGAACTCCTCCGACGATCGGTAGTCAGCAACGGCTTTCGCCTTCGCCTCTTCCACCTCCTTAGCATGCGACCGTTCGGCCGCATCCATCGCCACCTGCACGGCCGCCTTGGCCTCATGAGCAGCCACCACCTCAAATTCGGTATGCCAGCTCTGCAATCTTAGCAGTGTTCTCCTCGGCATGCCGATCAGCCTCCTGGAGCATCTTCCCAGCATCGGCAATCTTCGAACGGCCCTCCTCGAATTTCTTCTGGTACCGTTCGGCAGCATTTATGGCTCGCTTTACGCAAAGCCACATCTCCATGTCAGCCTGCACAAATGAAAAGTCCAGTAGCAGCCGATCCCACAAATACTTGGAAACAAAACAAAAAAAATTTCTATCACACTTACTGCAGCCTGAAGCCGAAAAGCTCGTCCGGTCTGCTCACGCAACGTCTTCATCGACAGTTGCTCTATCTCGGACAACTCCATTTGGGCGCCATCAATCATGGAGTTGATGAACGGCACCGCCTTCCGAGGGCACGCGATGTTAACCGGCCCCTCCTCCCCCTCCACTTCATCATCAGGGATCAGCACCGACGTCCCCACATTCGGACCCCTAGGCCGTTTCGGCAACGGCGTTGCATCGAGAGCACCCTCGATCATAATCTTGCCTGTCACTTGGAGGTGGACCTCCCGAACGGCCTCAACTTCGGCCGCCCTCTTCTCCCGGCGGCGATCAGCCACCGTCATCTCATTCGCCGAAGCCCCTCCAGAAGCTCCTGTCGCTTTCTTCTTCTTCGGCCTGGGGGACTCGGTTTTCTTCTGCTTCGGCGCCCCTTGGCCCTCCAAGCGCCTCCTCGTCGCCTCGCTCATAGGCCTCCCACCTGCCGCTGCATAAAAACACAAGTTAGGAAAGAAACGGTACCTCAAGAAACAGAAATACAACTGACTGCCGAACGGCATCACTTACTCTACCTTTTCTCCTCTTCCTCTTCCTCCTTTACCCTTCGGTCGTGTTCTGCTTTGCCGATCAAGCCTGCCTTGTAAAGGTTCCGGAAGTAGAGCAGCTCCTTAAAAAAGTGATCTTCTTCGGCAATCTTAGCTCGCACCCGCTCGATCGCTTCCACTTCTCTAATCGGTGCGGCAGGCCGTTTCAAGGACACTGAAACAAAGGTGTAAACGGTCAAAAAAAAAAAAAAAAAAAAAAAAAAAAAAAAAAAAAAAAAAACCAAACACAACTGCCGAACGGCAGGTTCTACCCTACCGACTGTTTGAAAGGTCGTTGGAATCCTCCTCTCTACTATAACTCCCGGTGCCGATTCCCAATCAACGGAGACAATCACCCAACGCTTACGCCAGGTCTTTTGGGAGCTCGGCACCCCAACCACGAAGTGCCCACGCTGCCCTGCCGATAGATAGTTGGACTGTACCCACCCCCCTTGATCGGCACTCTTTGCCCTTGTCACACTGTACAGCTGGGCCCACTGTTCGTAGCTCAGCTCCCCCTCGCCAGCCAAGCCGAACGCCGTGATCGTCCCGAGCAACGTAATCCAAAAGTTTGTATTATACTGCCCTGGTGCATACCCGATCGCCGCCAATATCTTCTGCACCGAATGCCTCAACGGCAACCGAAGCCCATGCTTAAACACATCGGTGAAGAAAACCACTCCCTTGTCATTGTCACTAAGCGACTCTAAGGGCTCCGAAATTCGCATCCCTACCGAATCTGGAATATTAAACTCTGCCCGAATCTTAGCCAGCTCAGCCTCAGTCAGTGTGTTCGACTCTAAGTTATCTACTCCAAACACAGGTTCCGTCGGCTTCGCCATCGGGATCCGTTGCCTACCACTTACAACCCTCAACACCCCTTCCCCTGGGACAGCAACGGACACGCCACCCCCATCGGCCTCACGACCTGAAGTCGAAGGCTCACCACATTCAGGCCCTCTCGTCGAAGTGCCCCCAGCCTCGGCACGCACCCCCGCCCCCTCCACTATCTCACAACTCGAAGAGCTAGCAGATTCGGCACCCCCACTCCCTTCGGCATAACTCCCCGAGGATGAATCATCCTCAAATGCCCTCGGACTACGACTACGCTCGGATTCGGTATTTGACATCTACAAACAACACACAAAGGGAAACTAAGTGCCATGCTAGAATCAAAGTCCTATTCTACCTCCTAAGCACTAATGTTCATGCTTGTTCATGCTTGTTCATACTCGTTCATACTTTGTTCATACAAAATTCAACGATTTCAACACTTTGATTCCCAAAAAACTCATAAACACAACAACATACCTTGTTTCCACGGTGGTTCAAGCTCGCCGGAAATCGCCTTTGCCTTGTTCAAACTCGCCGGAAATCGCCTGCTCAGCCTTCTCACGGTTGCCGAAAATCGCCTCTCACAAGCTCTGATTGCTCTCAAAAATTCCAAGTATTCAAACTCTCGTCACTTCGTTACATTTATAGGACGAACCTAGCATCGGGAAGTGAAGCGCCGCATCGGGATACGAAACGTCACGACTCTTCACAGCCATGCCGACACGTGTCACGCATGCATGGGGGAGCCCAAGCGTTATCATTCGAAACGTTTCCAATCCTCAGAGACGCTTCAACTTCCCGAATGCTGCAACTCCACTGGCGAACGGCAAGCGCACATGGATGAGTTTTCACTCACCTCTTGTGCCGAACGGCAGGCGCACATTGGATGAGTTCTCACTCACCTCTCGTGCCGAACGGCAGGCGCACATTGGATGAGTTCTCACTCACCTCTCGTGCCGAACGGCAGGCGCACATTGGATGAGTTCTCACTCACCTCTCGTGCCGAACGGCAGTCGCACATTGGATGAGTTTTCACTCACCTCTTGTGCCGAACGGCAAGCGCACATTGGATGAGTTCTCACTCACCTCTCGTGCCGAACGGCAGTCGCACATTGGATGAGTTTTCACTCACCTCTTGTGCCGAACGGCAGGCGCACATTGGATGAGTTCTCACTCACCTCTCGTGCCGAACGGCAGGCGCACAAAACATCTGTTCAATGACTACAAAGGCCTAGGTTATTATACTTTTTTGTTGTTGTTAAAGTAGTGTCATAAGGACCATTTTTATAAAGACGGGTTTGGCTCCCCGAGGACCTACAAAACACAAAGCCTTCATGTTCTAGATAATATGCAATTGGCAAACATAGTGACAATGTTAGCATACTGAATGGCAATTGTGGTCTTGTTACAGTGACACCAAAATTGAAACCTCACCCAAAAAAAAAGTTTTAATTATAAATGTGTTGACATGATGGACAAACTAGAATGTAAGCTATCCTTGGTTCTTAAAAAAATATGATGATTGTCCTTGGTTGTTAAAAAAATATGTTGGATCTACTTAGTTGTAGCAAAAAAAAAAAAAAAAAAGGATTAGAGGTTCATGTGTAAACTCGAGAGAAAGTTGTCAAGGGCCTTTATGCACAAACACTATATAAGAGTTCACCAAATCAATTCTCAATTGTACCAAAAGAAGAGTTGCAAATTTTTTCATATTCTTAGAATTATTAGTGGATACATTGTAAAGAAAAAATCAAAAGGTAAAAGATTTGTGCATATAAAAGGGTGATGTTATTGTTAAACGAATTCTAAAATTAACTGAGTACACCTTATGATCTAAGTACACCTTAATATTTAAATCAAAATGTAAAATTAACTAAGTACACCCTATTTAACTACTAAAAATACCCCTGATACACCCTAATGCACTCTATCACACAACACCCTAATACTAAGTACACCATATTTTACATGAATTGGTGCCCTCTTTTTAAATTTTAGGTTTGCATAAGAATCTTTAATTTCGTAAGCTTTAGATACTTTATGTGCCAAAGGATGATTAATATGTGGTTTCTTTGAATTAAAGAATCCGTAGTTAGTTTGGCATGAAATAATTTTTTTTCTTTTCTCATGGATGGTGTAAATACAGAAAGCTCGCTCCCTCTCTTTCTCGCTCTCTATTAATCTATCTCTATATGTTTATTGCTATCTCTCAAACTTGGCTCCTTGTGCAAAATGGACTGGATACAAAGGTGGAAAAGTCAAGGAAAGGAAGAACAGATACAATGGTGGAAAAATCAAGGAAGCAACTCCAGCAAAATTCCAATTTTGCATATTAGCATAATTTGAAAAGGACTTAATGCTCTCAATTTTTATTTTTATTTTTATTTTGGCTTTTTTTGTGGGACAAAGATGCTTTCAACTATCACAATGCAAATTCCAATTCTGAATATTTTTACAGATGTCATTGTTTGATTGGGTTGGGATTCTTACCGAAGATGCTGACCTGGTGTCCCTGGTTAGTACATGGAAAGAAGGGGAGGTGAAGAAGTTGCTAAGCATCCCTGGTCACTAATCAATGAAAGGTGGAGAAGTTGCTATATTTGTAGGATAAACTTAGCAATAGCAGCAAAGCATAAAATGAAAAGGAAAAGAGAAAAAGAAAAGAAAAGAGGGAACATATCAATTTTAGCCAATTTTACTGTTAGATTATCACAATGTATAGGGATTTTTGTAGAAATGTCACATGAACTTATACCTCAGTTTCAATTTGTCACTTTAAAGAAAAATTTAAGAGAAATGTCACCTTAATTTTTCAAAATCCATGATTTGCCATCTAACTTTAACACCATCCAATTTTCCATCCATTTTTAAGGGCATTTTAATCTTTCAATTTTCAAGGGTATTTTATAAATGGAAAAATTATTGTAAAAAAAAATTGTATATCTTTTAAACAATTAAAATTGAAAAGAAAAAAAAACATCTCCCATTCCCCCATCCCATGAGTGTCACCAACAGCTCCAACCAACCTAGCCCACTTTGAAATCTGTTCCCCCTTCCTCCTTCACTCTCTACCATGGAATTGTTGAAGTTTTCGCTCACCATGATGCGGGAGGAAAGAAGGAACCAAAAGGGCTACAAGAAGATGCAGCAGCTGGAGAAGAAGAAGCACTGGCGCTCGAGCGGCAGATGGATGATTTTGCAGGCGCTCGAGCAGATCACACATACTGTGCGATTTCCTGACGAGATATGGGCAGATTTTCTCCCAGTTTTGGGGTCTTTTACGTTTCCTATTCCTAGTTAACTTGTAACTAAATTCCTATGCATTATAAATAGGACTTTTAGGGTTAGGTTAACAAAGGGGAGAAGAGAAGATGTAACACAAGACAGAATTCAAGGGTGAATTCTTGAGTGTTTACGAGGGCATCAAAGGGTATGAGCAAGGGTGAGAGAAAAGAGATCTAAGGTTCTTGTGAGAGCTAAGGGGGTTCAGCTGTAACCAAAGTTGTTCTTACATACTAGTGAATTTCTCGGGTGAATCACCAAGAAGACGTAGACAGGAGGCCAAACCTCTATAAATCTTTGTGTCCTTGTGTGTTTGTTTTACTCTCTTCGTGGTGTGTATGTTTTATTCTCAAGGAGTTTGTGTGTGTGCCGTCGCATAGTCCATCAACGACAAGGTCTTGGAGTATTTTTGCACAGCAGGAACACCTACCCTCCACGCACAAATTCTCCCAACCCACCCAAACCAACAACTCGGTAGGCTACGTAATAGATGGTGACCAAGCAAACTTTAGATCCTTGAACATAAACATAGTGGAAAATTAGGCCGATGGGGTTGGGTTGGGGGAGAAAGTAAGGGAGAAAGGTCTCTTTTTTTCTCTCTTTCTTTTCCTTGAAAATGAAAAGAGTAAAATACCCTTAAAAATGGATGGAAAATTAGATGATCTTAAAGTCAAATGACAAATCATAGATTTTGAAAAATTAAGGTGACATTTCTCTCTTTCTTTTCCTTGAAAATGAAAAGAGTAAAATACCCTTAAAAATGGATGGAAAATTAGATGATCTTAAAGTCAAATGACAAATCATAGATTTTGAAAAATTAAGGTGACATTTCTCTTAAAATTTTCTTTAAGGTGACAAATTGAAACTAAGGTATAAGTTCATATGACATTTCTACAAAAATCCCTAATGTATAATATTCTTTAACAAAACAAATGGCATTCAACCACACTATTGACCCTAAATGAAACACGATTTTGAGTGAATACAGTACAAGAATACATTTTGCTGACGACTAAAAAGCATCATGATAGCCCTTAATTGACGGCTCAGAAAGCGTCATGGATGCCACGGTTAGGAAAGGGATACCCCCTTTCTTGACGTCCATCAAAATGTATTGTTTCATGACGGTTATCAAACGTTCACAAAACCGTCAAGAAACTATCTTTTCTTGACGTTTTTTAAGAATCAACAAATCTTTTTTTTCTTTTTCTTTTTTAACTTAAGAGTTGTTTCTTGATGGTTTTTAGCCGTCAACAATAGTATGACTGACAAAAAAAATTAAGTTGCAAAGAAATAATTAAATTGCTAAATAATTATATAAAGCAACAAACTGAAATCTCACATCCACTAAAATAAAATTATTATTATTATTATATATATATATATATATATATATATATATAAATATTCAACGCTACAAAAATGTTATAACATGTCAACTACATAGGCAAATGATATTATTAAAAACATATAAACATATGGAAATGATCCAAATGATCTAATATCTAGTAAGTGTAGGTCTCAAACTATGTAGAGAACTTGTCACTTGGAAGTTTGACATTCCTTAGCACTTGATGAGCCTAAAATTGTTTTTGTGGTATGAGCCGCACTAATCACATGAATTTGCTAAGATATAAACATATGAATTAAAGAGTTAATTAATGCACATAAAACTAAAAGTAAGCAGATAATAGATGATGCCTGAAATAATCTCTAATTTTTAATACTATATATATAATGATGAGATTATGAACCTGTTAAGTTCCCTCTCTAACGTTATAGTTAAACATACACATTCTTAGATATTTAAGATAATGTAAAGTTAACAAAGATAATATCAACCAAAGAAGTTCTGTGAACGAAAGTATTGAATGCTAGCCTAGTAAATGCACCAGCGAAACTTGTGATTAAATCAAATCAGCACCTAAAGTAACATAAAATGCTGGAAGAAAATAGACAGACTTGCTGGAAGAAAATATATGAACTTTGTGTAAGGTGTGCTTATCTAGTTTCAAATTCTCAGAAATTTCAGCAACAAACTTTCGAATTACCTATGACATATGTGTACTCTTAAATGCACAAAGAGAACGATTCAAAAGAGGTTTATTGACTAAGGGTTGTGAATGACGACATTTCTGTTTCTTGCATCAATATATGACGAACAAGGATAGAATAGAACTTATCAAATGGTTGGGGAAGGTCAAGTCGTTTCTGCAAAAATAGAATGGTACATGTCTGTTGCCTCCCTCAGATTTAGATTTGTACATTCATTTGTTCTTCTTCCTTGAAGAAGGTTGCCATTGATTAGAAGTAAGGTTCTGCCTAAGTTAATTGTTGATGCCAAAAAGTGGTTCTCTGACTCAGAGGGTCAACTTAGTAATTTTAATGCCTTCGGTATCCTTGATGCCTCGGTAGGGAGTGTAATCTGCAATATGAGCAAACGCTCGGTAAGACCTAAGGCACCGGTGTGGTACCGGCCGAAGGCTCTCCGATACTTAAGTAAGTTCGGGATTAGAAAGTTCAATTGACAGATCAATAGGCTTGTATGCCGTAAGTTCTGATTACCTCCATTTTGGGGTAGTTGGCCTCCTTTATAGGCCTTGGGAGGTGTGCATTTGATGTAGAATTTCGATGTGGGACTGTGGACGTCGATTGCGAGCGCGCCACGTGTCTTCGGAGTGGGCGTTGCCCTAATGGAGGTATCTGTAGCCTGGATGCCGAAGGCAATCTTGACAGGTTCTGGGTGCCGAAGGCGACTTTGACCAGACTCGATCTTGTCCACGTGTTCTACTCCAATTGGCCGTTCATTATGGTGTAAACAGGAGTCCCCCAAGTTCTCAGGCGAGATTTCTCGATTGGGGACTTGTTTGTTCTTTGGTGGCCGCTAAGGTTGCCCTACCGTTCGGTAGCTTGTCAAGGAGGCGTGCTGGGGCCTTGTCCCAGTGCCGTTTCGTTCAGGAATCTGCCTAGGAGCTCAAGAGTCGTCATTGTGAGGATTACCGTTCGGTAGCTTCTGGCGCGTCGAAGGGGTTCCGAGAGGGCTCGCCGATTGTTCGTTAACTTGGGCAAGTTTGGTCATTCCTTCGAGATCCACTCACTGGGAGGGGGAGTGATGGGACAGAGTGACGCTTCGTCTTCTGTACCCAGCGTGCTGTCAGAGGTTCCGCTCACTGCGCGACACGTGGTGTGTCAAATCACACAGGGCGGCGCCATTAATGCGCCGTTTGGTTTCTCGAGGCGTACCGTTGCGATTTTGGCCTTATAATAGAAGTGGTGTCTGAGGCAAGATTCACTTTGCATTTGTGAGTGAGGCGAGAGCTCTGTCCAGGCGATTTCCGACGAGAGCAAACGGTAACAGAGGCGATTTCCGGCTGGAGCAAACGGTAACACAGGTGATTTCTGGCGTGATCATTCGGAAGGCGAAGCGATTCTCGTCCTTATACCTCAATTCTCATAAGGTACCGTTCGGTAACCTTTTATTTCCTTTCCTTTCGTTATGCGTACGTCCTTCCTTGGTTTGAACTAGACTAGAACTTTTATGCAAGTGGGGTGTGGTTAGGTAGTCTAGTTGCCATAGGCAGAGACGTAGGCATCGGTAGGATAGTTCCCTGCATGGACCTTAGTTTCCTTCCGTTGTTTTTTGTAGATGTCTGATAGCGAGTCAGGATTCGAGAGTGAGCCCAACGCGTTCGAGGATGAGTCCCCAGATAGGGGAAGGGCTACCGATAGTGAGGAGTCGGGCCAGGAGACCGAGAGCGATAGTGGCTCCGAGGTGGAAGTGGTCGGCGAGAGGTTTAAACCTGCGCCCACCCATGGGATCGGTAAGGGGCTTATGACTAGTCAGCACCTACCGTTGACGGTCGGCAAGTTGGGTTGGGCCTGCGTCCCGAGCCTCAGGTGGAGGACGCTCGGGTGTCGGAGGCATCTTCTAGTCACCGTCCGGAGGCCTCCACTTCCGGTCGTGGAGAGTCTTCTGAGCCAATTCCCCTGCCGAGGGTGACGATAGTGAACAGCGGGAACCCAAGGGTACCGATGGGGGTAGCAAGGGAGCAGCTGTTCGATGCAGACTACCTGCCGCCCAATAAGCTGACTTACCGTGAGCTGGCAAAGATTAGGGCAGAGTACATGATCCCCCATTCGGTAGGGATGAGGATCCCAGGCCCTACCGAGTCCCTGAGCAACCCCAAGGATGGCGAGGTTGCGTTCTTCACTGCTGTCCTTCAGCAGGGTGTCAGGCTGCCGTTGCAGCCTCCAGTTCAAAGGATTCTGGCTCAGATTGGGTATGCCCCTGGTCAGTTCAATCCAAACTTCTGGGCCGTTCTGATGGGGGTTGTCACGGCATTCGGACTTGCCGATGAGGAGGGGCCTTCTTATGAGCAGTTCTCTCACCTGTACAGCATCACCAAGTCCAAAAGTACCGATCATGGAGGTTGGGTTCAGGCGAACTGCCTCAGGGCTTCCGAAAGGGGCCATTTTCTGGCTGCCGTGCCGACTTCTCAGAAGTCCTGGAGGAATCGGCGGGTGCTACTCTCTGGCGATTGGGAATCGCCCTCGGGAGTTCCCGTTCGCTTCCACATCCCCACTACTTTTCAAATTGCCGGTAGGTTGCTACCATGCCGATCGGTAGGTCACCTTTTTTTTTTTGTTCAATGGACTAATCTGTTTTTGTTATTTTTGCAGGCAAACTGAAACAGCCCACGGTACCCAGTCAGAGATTCGGCAGATAGATAGAGTGAGGTTGAAGGTTCCTGCCGTTGACAGGGAGTACCCACAGTTCCTCTTCACCGAGAATCTCGTCAGAGCCCGTCTTGCTAACCCTGCCGAGAGTAAGTTCACTTGACTTTTCCTTTGTTTTCACTGAGTTCCTTCGGCTAACTCGTGTTTCGTTCATGTAGTGTCTGAGGCCAGGAAGACTACCGAGGCTAAGAAGATGTCCGAGACCTCGAAGCGGCGCTACCAGGTGGTCGCAAAGGGGAAGAAGCAAAAGCGACAGCCAGAGGCTTCTGCCGAGAAGGTTGCGCAGGCTGACTTCGAGGAGCAGCCCCTTGCCGAACGGCAGAGGTAGCGCAATGCCGAGGCTCCAAGCAGAAGTGCGCCGGTAGACGAGCCGGTGCTCAGCTCGCGTCAGGGTGCCGAGGCTGCTACCTCCAAAGCATCCGGGAAGCGGCCTATACAGGTGGATCTGGATACCGTATCCACTCCCAAGCGGGTGCGGCCTACCGATCCCCCGAGGGCCATCTTTGCGACTGAGGATGAAGAGGGGCCTACCGAGGCAGTCACGCTCGCGTGTCCTTCCAAGACGGTCCAGTAGACGAGCTGCCGAAGAAGGCCCTTCGGGAAGAGGCAGGGCGCGCCTTCCGTCTGCAGGCCACGGTAACCTTTTGCTCCTGTTGTCTTTTCTCTCTTCTCTTTTTTTTTTTGTTGTGGTTGTTTTCGCTCGGTACTAATCTGTGGCTTCACTTTTCAGGCGTCGATGGACATGTGGCTGTGCATGAAAAGGGCTATCACAGCTGCCGAGCGCGCCAAAAGACTATACGAAGAAGGCCGTTCCAAGGTTGCCGATGCGGGGAAGGTCCTCCAGGACCATGCGAATCTCGTGCAGGACATGCATGCTGCCGAATGACAGATCAAGGCGCACGAGGTGAAGCTTGCCGAGATGCGCGAGGCCCTGGATGACGCTCAGCAGGCGGCTAAGGATGCCGAGGAGGCGAAGGGGGCTGTGCAGGCGGCACTCGAGGCTTCCGAGCGGTCGAAGGCAGCAGAAGTCGAGACTGCCGTTAGCGAAGCGATTAGGAGCTACCGTTCCTCTGCTGAGTTCACTACCCTCCTGGACAACGAGGTGGCTTCTGAGATGGCGGACCTCATCTACCGTTTCAAGCGGTTTAACCCAGGGCAAAAACTTAATTTGAACTTTGCTGCCGATCCCCCTCCTCTGCCGGAAGGTGTCACCGAGGAGATGATCGAGGAGTACGAAGGGGAGAACGCCCCAGGAGACGCTGATGGTCCTAATGCCGAGGAGGCTCCAGGTGCTGCTGCTGATGCCAACGCCGAGACTGCCGAAGCCTGAGCTCTTCTTTTTAATGATTTTGTATAAGTGTTATTTTGTTTATTTGCCGTTGGCACGGATCCCGAACACATTAATGCCGATGGCATTTTTATTTTAAGTAATTTTTCTCTTCAAACTTGTGCGTTTTTGCTTATTTTCTGTTTGAATTTTATCCGTGCTCGTTACTGCTGTAGGCTAATAACTGCGTAGGACAATCATTCTCGGCAACCAATAGTTCGCCTCTTGAGTGGCAAGTGGTACTACCTTCGGTGGACGAAACCCAAGGTGGTTGTTTGACTGCCGTTGGCTCGTACTTGCTTGCCAAACCCAAGTGTCACAAATATCGGTAGGAAAAAGGCCCCAATTGCCTTATGTCTATAGAGATGCCGTGGGCAAGTCTAGGATACCGTATAGTTAAGTAATCTGTTCATGATGAGATTACCGTTGGTGATTCCAGAGCATGGTACTGCCGTTGGCTCGTACCCAATGCCTATTGCCAAGAAATTTGTAAAATGGAAGGCATCTTGGAATCGGTAGTGAACACATAGAGTGTAGCTTTTGATTGCCGTAGGCAATGTTGCTGCGGCTCATATATATTGAGCCCTACCGAAACGTTTTTGTTTTGGAAATTTCCGATAGGCTATAACGTTCCAAACACGTGTAACTCTAGATAATCTCATTTTATATATAGGTGCCGTAGGCAAAAATACAAATTTCAACCCTGCCGTTGGCTAGGGGGCTTTACTTGAAATAACTCTTGAGGTGCTCCACGTTCCATGGGTGACCGAGGGTCTTCCCATCTGTGCCTCGGAGCCTGTAAGTACCGGACCAAAGGATGCCGATGACTTCATAGGGTCCTTCCCAGGAAGGTCCGAGGGTTCCTTCCGTTGGGTTTTTGGTTGCAAGCGAAACCTCGCGCATCACCTAGTCTCTGATTCTGAAGGAGCGAGGCCTGACCCTTGAGTTGTAATACCGAGAGACGCGCTGTTTGTATGCTTCATTCCGAAGGTTGGCTACCATTCGGTGTTCTTCGATTAAGTCTAGGCTTAATGCAAGCGCAGCCTCGTTCGCCTTCGGCTCGAAACCTTCCGTTCGGTAAGATGACTCGCTGATCTCTACTGGGACAACGACTTCTGAGCCGAATGCAAGGCTGAAGGGAGTCTCCCCTGTTGAGGTCCGGTAGGACGTTCGGATGGCCCACAGAGCTTCGGGAAGCTTCTCCGGCCAGGCGCCCTTGGCATTGTTGAGTTGCCGTTTTAAGAGCTTCTTGATAATTTTGTTCACGGCTTCTACCTGGCCGTTCGACTGAGGGTGAGCTGGGGAGGCGAAGAACAGGTTGATTTTGAGGCGAGTGCAAAACTGCCTGAAGAGTTCCGAATCAAACTGTCTGCCGTTATCAGTGATGATGGCGTAGGGGATGCCGAAGCGGCAACAGATGTTGGTCCAAACAAACTCCTCGACCCTTGCCGCTATTATGGTGGCTAGGGCTTTGGCTTCGACCCACTTCGTGAAATAGTCCACGGCAACGATTGCATATTTAACCTGTCCCTTGCCTTGCGGCATGGGCCCGATTAGGTCAAGTCCCCACTGGGCGAATGGCCATGGGCTCACGATCGACGTAAGAGGTTCGGCAGGTAGGTGTGGAACATTGCCGAACCGTTGGCATTTGTCGCACTTCTTCACCATCGCTATTGCATCCCGATGCATCGACGGCAAATAGTAGCCCTGCCGGAAGGGCTTTGTGGGCCAGGGATCTGGAGCCGGAATGGTCGCTGCAGACACCACTGTGGATCTCCCGAAGGACATACTCGCCCTGAACTTCGGTGATGCATTTCATGTAGGGGGTCGTGTAGCCGCGCCTGTATAGGACGTCATTGATGATAATGTACCTTGCCGATCGGTAATGTAGCCTCCTTGCTTGTGCCTTGTCCTCAGGGAGGATACCGTTCGCTAGGTACAGGTATATTGGTGACATCCAGGTGTCCTCGTACCGAACGGTACACACGTCAACGGAAGTGGTGCTTGGCTGGGCCAAGATCTCGACAGTGACCTTTCGGCCAATCTTGTCGTTAATTGCCGATGCCAGTCTGGCTAATGCATCGGCATGGCTGTTCTCCGATCTTGGAACCTATCGGATTTCGTAAGCCTGGAACTGCTGGAGTAGTAGATGTGCCGATGACAAGTAGGCCGTCATAGATGCGTCTTTCGCGGCGAAATCGGCAGTTACCTGGTTGACGATGAGTTGCGAATCGCTATGGATGCTGACCTGCCTAGCCCCCATGCTTTTTGCCAGCCGAAGGCCAGCCAAGAGGGCCTCATACTCTGCCTCGTTATTAGATGTTCGGAAACCAAATCTGATGGCATATTCCATCTTGGTTCCATCGGGGGCGGTGAGTACCAAGCCAGCTCCGCACCCTTGTTGGTTTGCCGAGCCGTCCACGTGTAGGATCCAGATAGGAATTGACTGGTCTAACCGGCTATCGTTCGGTAGGCCTTCCAATGGAGAGGTTTTCCCGGGTTCCGATGCCTCTGAAGGTGTCAGTTCGGCGATGAAGTCCGTCACGGCTTGTCCCTTCTCGGCAGGTCTGGGTTTGAACTGTACGTTAAACTCTCCCAACTCAATCGCCCATTTTACCAGTCTACCGGATGTTTCTGGCTTTTGAAAAACCTGCCGAAGAGGCTGGTTGTTAGGACGATGATGGTATGGGCCTGAAAATACGGTCGCAACCGTCGGGCAGAAACGACCAGAGCTAAAGCCAGCTGCTCGAGCGGGGGGTACCGAGACTCTGCCCCCTGAAGGGCTTTGCTGACGTAGAAAATCGGTAGCTCTGCCTTCTCTGGGATCCGTATCAGTACTGAGCTGACGGCAGTGTTGGATACCGATAGATACAGAGAGAGAGTTTCCCCTGGGAGTGGTTTCGACAGTAGCAGAGCTCTGCCCATGTAGTCCTTCAAGTCTTGAAACGCCTTATCGCATTCGGCAATCCATTCTATATGATGTTTGCCCCCTTTCAAGGCTTTGAAGAACGGTGCACATTTGTCTGTGGCTTTGGAGATGAAGCAAGTGAGGGCTGCCACTCGTCCGGTAAGGCTCTGGATGTCCTTCTGTGTCTTCGGCACTTCCATGTCGATTATGGCCTTGATTTTATCGGGGTTTGCCTCGATACCCCTCTGGCTGATCATGAAACCGAGGAACCGCCCAGAAGATACGCCGAAAGTGCACTTTGTCGGGTTGAGTCTCATTCGGTAGTCCTTCAAGATGCCGAACATGAGCGATAGGTTCTTCAGATGTTCGCCTGCCGTTCGGCTCTTTACTAGCATGTCATCCACATAGACCTCCATTGTGTTGCCGATTTGCTCGGCGAAGATTCGGTTGACCAGTCTCTGGTAAGTTGCCCTTGCATTCTTCAAGCCGAACGGCATGACGTTATAACAGTATAGGCCTTTGTCTATTATGAACGCCGTGTGTTCGCTGTCGGCAGGGTGCATGAAGATCTGGTTGTATCCCGAATATGCATCCATGAAGCTGAGCAGCTCGTGGTCTACAATGGCGTCAACTAGCTGATCGATGCGTGGCAACGGGAAGCTGTCCTTCGGGCAGGCTTTGTTCAGATCGGTATAGTCTTGGCACATTCGCCATCCACCTTTTGCCTTCAGAACCATGACAGAGTTTGCCAGCCAGTCCGGGTATACAGCCTCCCGGATAAAGCCTGTGGTCATGAGTTTGTCCACTTCGTTCTTCATAGCTTCATACCGTTCGGCATCATAGGATCGGCGCTTTTGCCTGACGGGTTTGAAGGCTGGTGAGATGCTCAGCTTGTGGTTGATGACATCGGAGGATATGCCCGGCATGGTACCGATTCTCACGCACCGATCCGGTTGGCTATTGTCCAGCGCCACAGTTTCGAGATCCTCGGCAGGTTGTGCCACCGGAGTGGGCGTTTCCTCCCTTGGATCATCCACTAGTTCATTGCCGTTCGGCAAGCCTGCGACTGCGAAGGTTTCTTTTTGCCTCTGAGGAGCTGCCGATTTCAACGCCGTGGCGTAGCAGTTCCGAGCGCTCAACTGATCGCCCCTGATTGCCCCCGTGCCGTAGCAGGTTGGGAACTTCATGAGCAGCATGTGGGGGGACAAGTGGGCCTTTATCGCCGTGAGTGCCGTTCAGCCGACTATGACGTTGTAAGCCGTCAGACAGTCCACCACAAGGAACTGGTCGTAGACCATGGTCCTCTGTGGGGCCATGCCGAAGGCGATTGGCAAGCTGACACTACCGATTGGCTGGACCAAGTCTCCCGAAAAGCTAAGGAGAGGCGAGAGCTGCCGGTTGACCTGGCTGTCATCTATCCCGAGTTCCCTGAACGCATCGGCGAAGATGACGTTTACCGAACTGCCAGTGTCGATCAGAATTCGTCCGACATCGAATTCGGCAATCTCGGCTCGGATGATCATAGGGTCGTCATGTGGGTAGATGATCCCTTCCTCTTCTTCCTCGGAGAAGGTGGTGGGTTCCCACCTGACCTTCGGCATCTTGGCGTGCCGGCTACTCTCAACGCCGAGGACCTGAGGGTACTGTGCCGCTCTGACATACTGCTTCATTGACCGGTTAGATGCCCCGGCGAGGGTTGGGCCTCCGCTGATCGTGCTGATCATGTTGATTTGCCGATTGGCGTTCGGCACTGGCTATATACTGATCCAGTTTGCCTTCTCGAATCAGCCGCTCGACAATTTTTGGCAGACTTATGCAGTCTTCGGTATTGTGGCTGTTCTGCTGGTGGTACCGGCAGAATTTTCCTGTATCCCGGCCATCTTGCCGACTGGGCTTCCGGAACGCGGGCTTCGGGATTATCTCGTTTTCGTTCATCAACACTGCTTCATAGGAGGTATTGAGCAGGGTGAACACCTCCGTCCCTTGGTTATGAGCTGGCAGCGGCGCTCGGTAGCTGTCCCTGCCGTACCTGCTCTTATTTTTCTTTGAGTGCCCCTTTTGGGAGCTTCCGGCATCTTTGCGCTTGTGGCTGTCAGGGTATTCGGTAGGTTGTGCCGTTGACACAAATGGCGATGCTAGTGCCGTTGCGGACCGCTGCATGGGTTCGTTTTGCCGAGCCGTGGGCTCGGCCCTCGAATTGAAGTATTCGGCTTTGGCGTGGACCAGATACCGGAAGTGTGAGGACCGTAAGCCACTCTTGTAGGCGCCGTAGGCTGCCCTGTCATTGGTATCCGGACATCTCGAGTATTCATGGCTGAATCGTGCGGCGTATTCACGCAATGGTTCGTCATCTCTCTGCCGAATGTTATATAGGTCATCGGCAGAGTACAGCCTGTCTGTCTGAATCATGAAATGGTTCAGGAAGATCTGCTTTAGCTCATCGAAGGAATCGACTATCCCTGGTTCCAAACGGTAGAACCAGTTCAATGCTGCCTCTGTGAGCGAAGAGGGGAACAGCAGGCACTGCCCTTCGTCGGTTAGCCCTCGGCATCCTACGGCCGATTGGAAAGAGTGAAGGTGTGTTAAGGGGTCCTGCACTCCCGTATAAGCGGATATGCGCAGGGGTTGCCCGTCCCTGTCCTGCCGTGAACGCCTGATGCGCTCGGTGAAGGGCCCTGGCCGAAGCCTTCCCCAGTCGGGTTCTTAAGTGCGGGTTCGATCGTCTTCCATCTTCTGTACCCTCTGAAGGAGGAGGCGAATGACAGGGTCCCTGTCCGGTATCTGCTCTACGGCTTGATGCACCGAACGTTGCTGAGACCTGACAGGGTTGACTTCAAAGAACTTCGTCGGCGTTGCCGAACGGTAAGTTGATGACCGACTTGCGGAAGGGACGTATTCTTGGTCAGACTCCGCTGTTGATTCCAAAACCGGTATCCTTCGTATCGGCAATTTCCTCCCCAGACCCCTCAGTCGGGGATCGTCCAGGTGCGCATTTATCCTGATCGGCGATCCCTGCCGTTCGGTATGTCGTTCGGTTTCCCAATCCCACAGCCTATGACGGCAATCTGAATAGACCTTCTTCGGCACATGGGGCTTATTTTTGGGTGCTGGGACTACCAACTGTTTAGACGGCGCAGGCGTTGCCTTTGCCGCCTTCTTGCCCTTCTTCTTCTGATGTGGGGTCTGTAGGCTCTGTGACGATCGATCGGTCTGAATGTTTTGTGTTTGCTACTGGTTCAGCAACTGTTGTGTTTCATCCACTCTGGACGAGAGAAAATTGTTGTGTTCTTATAACCTGGCCATTTCCTGCCGAAGGGACACGACTTGGGCTGAAAGCTCCGCATTTTCTGCGGACTGGAGTACAGGGGGGTTAGTTGCCGATGTGTATGGTTGGGGAGCTGGGCTAACCCCGCTTGGCATACCGTACGGCATCCCCTCCTGCGGTAGGAACATAGTTTTCGAGTTGGTCCCCATATATTTGGGATAAAGGGTCGATTGTTTATCGTTTCCCACAGACGGCGCCAAACTGTTGACGCCAAAAAGTGGTTCTCTGACTTAGAGGGTCAACTTAGTAATTTTAATGCCTTAGGTATCCTTGATGCCTCGGTAGGGAGCGTAATCTGCAATATGAGCAAACGCTCGGTAAGACCTAAGGCACCGGTGTGGTACCGGCCGAAGACTCTCCGATGCTTAAGTAAGTTCGGGATTAGAAAGTTCAATTGACAGATCAATAGGCTTGTATGCCGTAAGTTCTGATTACCTCCATTTTGGGGTAGTTGGCCTCCTTTATAGGCCTTGGGAGGTGTGCATTTGATGTAGAATTTCGATGTGGGACTGTGGACGTCGATTGCGAGCGCGCCACATGTCCTCGGAGTGGGCGTTGCCCTAATGGAGGTATCGGTAGCCTGGATGCCGAAGGCAATCTTGACAGGTTCTGGGTGCCGAAGGCGACTTTGACCAGACTCGATCCTGTCCACGTGTTCTACTCCAAATGGCCGTTCATTATGGTGTAAACATTAATCATGTGCATGCTTTATATTTTATGAAAGCATGCTTTAAGATGCTTCTGATTTGTGATGGTATGCAGTTTTGTGCAGTGTTTACTCCAAGCTATATACGGTTAGCAATTTCCAAGAGTGACGACCAAGAAGAGAAAACTGGATTTAAGATTCGTTTTGAAGACTACAATTTTCCTTTTTTCGCCACTAAAAAATAAGATAAATCATTTCATAAAAGTGTAATGTTATTAACACAAGAAACTGATATTTTTAATCCAAACAATGCATACAAGAAACTCAATCCAAATTCTTCATTGTAATTTGTTACAACAAAAGTGTGTAGTGCTACCATTAATGCATTAGAATACTGTTTGATGACAAAGTTAAATTCCTCAAAAAGAAAAAATGTGTACAAATTCCATTTACAGAGTTGGCCTTGCCATAAGTGATTGTTTAGCAGAAACTGGATTTTTGCTGGGATTAAATGATGCAGCCTAACAAAAGAACTCAGATGGGCTGTTCTAGAATTGTCAAGACAGGTCATTATCTCTCCTCCCAATCAAAATACTCCATCTCTTGCATTTGCCAACAAGAACTTTGTGAACAGGCTGCAATAAGAAATAGCACCCATTTCACCATCAATCATCCCTGTCGCAACCTCGACCAATTTCCTTACGGAAGCTCTGCTTCTCAAGTTCATCAGGGATTCAATTGCCAGCTCCGAACATGTTGCCAGTTTTTTACCCCAAAAAAAACATGTTCTCAGGTGCAACTTGCAACAACAGGGGCATCAGAGGCTTCAAGATCAGCTCTGATTTCGTCACCACCTATCTCACTTGCAGGTGTTGCAATCTTCAAAATGTTTACAAATCTCTATGTAACTCATGAAAGTCCATTGCACTTGATATATCTAGAAAGGTTCATTGACTCAGCAGACACTTGAAGGCTGATTTTCTGTCTGAAATGATGATGACTTGAGCGATGCCATGTGTGTGCATATTTGGTCTGTTCCTACAAGTCCAAATTAGAAACAACAAATTAATCGTAATAGGAGTCCAAATGAACCTTAGAAAAAGGTGTTCAAGTCCAGGAAAGATCTAATTAAACATCCAACAGAAATGAAGCAAAGGACAATAAATGAAAATAAATTACCCGGAAAAAAACAGTCTATCTCAATTGAGTGTTCAAAACAATAAAAAACCAGTGACATGACAATAATAACCAGTGGATCAACAGACAAAACAGTAATAACACATAGATGATACTTGATGACTTACGATAAGAGGCACTTCCAGCATCCAACAGAACCATGTTTAAGACTATTTGTGTAGATCAATCCGTTAATTTTCCGCTGTGCTTAAGATATCTCAAAAAATCCATTGGCTCATAAGACAATTGAAGGCATTTTCAGTCTGAAATGCTGATGACGTGACGCAAGCAATGTATGAACCTGCTTAGTCTGATCCTACCAATCCAAATTGGAAGTTGATGTTAATAGGATTTTAAATGAATAAGCAACCAAAAAGTTAATTATTTTACATCTTGCTGACAAATTAATCTATGAACCCTCTCCGCCACACCCCTCTCCTTTCAAATCATCAAAGACCCTTCTATCCCTATCCAACAAAACAACGAAGTAAATTGTCATTACATCACATCTCCCCAAAACCATATAGCCCCAAAAGTTTAAGCTTCACACACAACAATGCATTACAGGACGCAGGGTTAAACCAGTTGATTCTTACCTCCTTAACCAGCCGCAACCATATAGATAAAGCTACGCAATTAGTATAAATTCCTCCATTGTTGAGAAAGAAAGGGATTTTAAAATAGTATGAAATAAGATGGCTCCCATCCGTAGTTTCTTATTCTGTGTGGCTGACTCCTTTAACAGTACAAAAACAATAAGAGAATAATTAATTACATAATACAATCAAAAAGATCCTTATTGGTTAATTTGTGGGTTTGATCCTCACCTTCCAGCTTGCATCACAAAGCTTCAGTGTCAATCTCATCCAGTAAGTCTTCTGCATCAAAGACAGCAAGCTTGAGCTTGTTAAGCCACTCTCTCACAGCAGGGTTCCCAATTTGCTTCTCCTCTGCATCATTGAGCACCGCAAACAAAATCAACAGTGTCGTCTTCAGGTTCATGAGGAGTGGTTCGTCGAGTTTCTTCTGCTGAAATAAGTTGATGAACTCGGCTGAAGTAACTTGAAGTGCGGCACCCTTTGTTTCAAATAATTGCAGAACACACCGCTTAAGACAAGAAAGGATACCATTTCTCTTTATCAAATCAGCTCACAGAAAATGGTTGCTGTGTATCACTTGACGCCTCTCTCTCCACTTGCCCAAGATCGACAAACTATAAAAGATGTAAGAATGAGCAATTTAAAGAGATGCAAGCTTTCCCAGTTATTACTGATATTTAAAAATAAAAATAAAAAGTTCGAAAAGCAAAGTTACTCGATGATGACTTTCTTACCTCTTTGCAGAGTCTTTGATCCTACAAAATAATTGCAACACAGCCACTTATAAGAAGCATTTCTAGCCTCCAGTAGAAAATTTCAAACAGAAAAATGTTTACAAATCCTTATGAGATATCTGAAGGCTGATTTTCTGTCCCAAATGATGATGAGTTGAGCGATGCCACATATGAAAATGTTTGGTCTGTTCCTACAATTCCAAAATAGAATCAACAAATTAATTGTAATACGAGTATACTTTATAATTTTGGTGATAATACATTCTAAATGAACCTTAGAATAATGCTGGTTTTAATCAATGTAGACAGTTGTGAATATGAAACCGCAAATTATACAGATAACCTAACCCTTGTTCAAGTTCAGGACAGATTTAATTAAGAATCCAAACAGAAATGAAGCAATGGACAGGAAATGAAAATAAATAACCCAGACAAAACAGTCATCAACAGAAATAAAGCAAAGGACAGGAGATGAAGCTACTAGGGAATGAAGCAGCCGATGGACCAGACAATTAGTATAAATTCCTCCATTGTTGAAAAAGAAACGGATGAATGATCACTTTTGAAAAAAATTATGAAGTAAGAGGCCTCCTTTTTTATTTTGTGTGGCTGACTCCTTTTAACAGTACAAAAACAATAAGAGAAATAATTCATTACATAATACAATCAGACAGGTCCCAAGCTGATATATGCAAACTACTGTTGATTATCAGAAATTTTAACTTCTATCCCTCCCCCCCCCCCCCCCCCCCCCCCCCCCAACCGTCGCTGTTATTAAACAGTTATGATGAGGCAAAAGAATGAAACGAAAACAAGTGTTAGAAAGTAAACCTCCAGATCACCAAAAGATCTAATTGTGACTTTCCATTTGTCAAGCGATGTTTGTGATCAGAATTACAAGAGCATAACATATCTACACAAGCTTCAAGCTGGTAACAGAATAGAAAAGATGAGACAGCATGCCAACAGGGAAGGAAATGCGGATGCGAGTTTGTGCCATGCCACCTATGTCAAAAAGTAGGCTTCTGCAGTTCAAGATAAGCAAAACCTGCTTTCATTAGAGGAAACAAAAACATTACAAAACAAGGGACAAGTTATCTACTGGATAAGCTAGACTACTCAAGCTAAACATCCTAACATTACAGGAACAAAATATAAAATACAGCAGCACTCCACTAGTAACATAAATGAATTCTAAAAACAGAGTGTGGTTGAAGACTGACTGTGACATTAACATATAAAAGCATTCATCTCCTGTCTTATAAAAGCATTTTTTTTCTTATGTCTAATAAAAAACCAAGGCTTAACAAAGAAAATGAGAGGCTGAAACAAGCTTAATTCAATAAGAAGATTTTGTAATTCCTCAATGTTCTCTCTCCGCCACCTAAGACCACCTGTTGATACTAAGATAATATACGTGCAGTACTTAGGAAAGTACAACTTAAGCTCACCAGCTGAAATCTAAACCCTAATAATATACTGTGAGTTTTATCTTACAACTTAAGCTCACAGGTTATCCATAGACATTGAATACAATTTAAACTAGCTCAAATGAGACTCAAGTACATTTTTATTACAAAAATAGTACCTCAAAATGTTGTGCATTCAATGCCTGTATTTGGGAATGTGTCAGTTGAGATACTCCAGGTGAACCTTTCTATTTCTCCACGTTGTGACAATTGTTCCGTTGAAAAACAAAGAGCTATATTAAATAGTAAACCCTCCTCTGGAAATGACACATAAAGAAACCTTGCAAATGAATAGCTCTCCAAGAAGATATGTTGTCCTGCCAAAAGACTGCTAATTATTCAGCATTTGAGATTTAAATAGGATAAAGTTGTGATCAGCAGAACAAGGGCAATGAGAAATACAACAAATTTAACCAGAATTTACTGGGCAAAATAATAATAGAAATCAGATTGAGTGTTTGTGTTAAGTACTTTGTATGTGAGCGAGAGGGAGAGAGAGCTCATATCATAAGATCACTTCTTCGCCTATCTTGATGCAAGGAATATGAGATACCTTTTCTACACGGCAAAACAAATTGATGCACAGATAAGAAAGAGATGGCGGCAAACGCTCTTCTGGCAGGAATTGGATACTGTCACATCCACAAATATGTAGCTTTTGCAGCGAAGAGAAGCGTTCAAGTTCCTCTCCTGGCAGGCCGTAATATAGAGAGTGCGAAGAGTGGTATTGAGCAGCTGTTCCTTGAGAAACGTCTACAAGATATGGCCACCAAGTCCTTGCAAACCCCAGTAATCTTCAACCGAAGGGCACAGTCTGTCACAATTCAAAATATGAAAATATTCCAGGTTGGGAGGCAAATGACACAGGATTTTGAAGATCTTATATCCCCAAATGTCGAAGGCTGTGAGGGTGCCAATGTGTTTAGGCAATGACTTCATTCTGGCATCTACTGACTGTGACAAAAGTAGGCTTCTGCAGTTCAAAATAAGCAATGAGTATTGATGAAAACTTTTTTTTTTTATAAGAAACATGCTTTCATTACAAGAGAAATAAAAAAAAATACAAAACAGGGGACAGGTTCTCTACTGGATTAGCTAGACTACTCAACTACCACCACAGATCAGAGATTAAACATCCTAACATTACATGAACGAAATCTAAAATACAGCAGCAGTCGAATCACAACGTAAATGAAATCTAAACAGAGTGGAATAACAAAGAGTTGCTGTGAAATGCGGGAACAAAAGGAGAGAGATGATACTAGGATGACAAATATCAGGCCACAACATTAATAACATACCCGCAGTACCTGGGAAAGTCCAAAGATTAATTAATGGAATGAACCTATTAACAGATTAATTAATGGCAAAAAGACTGCTAATTATTCAGCATTTGATACTCCAAGTAGGATATAATTTGTGACCAGCAACCATAATTTGTTATTAGAAATCAGAAAATTTGTGACCAGCATTTGATACTCCAAGTAGGATTGTTTTTTTTCTGGAAAAATTATTTTTATCTGAAAGTAACAAAAAGCGTGAAATTATTAGAAATGAGATGAATTTGGGCAATGTCCAACATGATTTTGATCTGAATATAATTATTAAAAATTATTTTTATCTGAAAATAGCATGAGACCAGTAAAAAGCAGTGGCAATGCAAATGACAAAAAGCTATGATTTTGATCAGATGCGTGAAATTATTAGAAATTTGGAGATTGAATTTGGGCAATGTCCGACATGTATTTGGGTTTTTGGAAGAGAAAGAGAATATGTGTTTTGGTTTTTGTATTCAATTAGAAGAAGAGAAGCAGTTTTTTAAAGTAAGAGAAGGCACATACCTGACCTGATGACTTTGATTTGGGAGTTGAGGGTTGAGAGTGAAATATGGAATAGCTCATATTATATGATCACTTCGTTGCCTATCTGGATGCAAGGAATGTGAGATATCTTGGCCCCATCTTGTCCCGTCTTATTCTTATACCTTTCCTTCAGGGCAGGACAACATGTGATACACAGATATGAAAGAGATGGCGGCAAACCCTCTTCTTGCAGGCATTGGAGACTGGGACACCAAAAAATACTTAGAGTTTGAAGAGAAGTGAGGTTTTGAAGTTCCTCTCCTGGCAGGCATTGGAGACTGGGACAGAACATAATATGTAGCTCTTGAAGAGAAGTGAGGTGCTGAAGTTCCTCTCCTGGCAGGAATTCCAGACTTGGACAGTTGTCAATTTGTAGCTTTTGAAGAGAAGTGAGGTGTCCAAGACCCTTTCCATCCAAAGATTTCAGAGTTGAAGAGATGCGGAGAGTGTGAAGAGTGGTAGGGAGCAGCTGTTCCTTGAGCAACGTCTCCAAGACATGGTCACTTCCACTGATAAGAAAGTGTTCAAGGGAGACAAGTGCTTGCAAACCCCAGTACTCTCCCACTGATGAAGCCCTCAGTCTCTCACAATTCGTAATATGAAATAGTCGGAGGTTGGGAGGCAAACCCCCATCTTCTGCAAATGACTCCAGATTCGGAAGACTACGTATCGACAAAGATCGAAGGGCTGTGAGGGTGTGAAGGCGTTCGGGCAATAACTTCAAATTCTCGCATTCAGCGACTACAAAGTTACTCAGGTTGGGAGTGGGCAATTCTCCCTCGTGAAAACACACCAGATTTGGACATCGACTGACATCCAAGTAATTGAGATGGCTGAGATTCTCAACAGCTCCTTCTTCTTCAATCAAGGAAAGGGATTCCAGATTCTCACAACCATTAATGTCAAGCACCGTTAATTTGGGAAAAATGCCCAACGGGAAGGACCTCATTGAATCACAGCTATTAAATATACGCAAAGAGTTAAGCGATGTTAATTTGGCCAACATCTCATGAGGTAGGAATTCTAATCTCCTACAATTGTATATGGTAAGTGATGTCAATGTAGTGGGTAGGCCATCTTTAGGGAACAACGGCAGCTTTGGACAATTCCAAACCTCCAAACTTTGAAGACGATTGTAGTTGGGCAAGCACTGTACGTCAACAACATTTTGAATCCCAAGTCGGGACAGGAGCTTTGCCTCTAATAATGATAACAGAGCTATTTGGCATCCATCTACTATTTTCAATTCTTTAAGAGATTTGTAGTTAAGACTACTAGTAGTTGTGGTAGTGGCCCTTCCATCATGTAAAACCTCACATCGAGACACCGTAAGCTTCTTCAAGCAAGGCAGCTCACAAGGCAAACTTCCTCTTAGCTTCTGACACTTGTATAGAATCAGCTCTTGTAGACAAGGAAAATCTAGACCATATTCACCTCCACTTACACTTCCACTTGGTACCCATTCCTCCCACTCAGCCATATCCCTAAATTCCAGCTTCTTCAGATATTGAAATGGCTGAAAGAGAGAAGCTCCATTTCTGCCATAGAACTCAACACCAATCGTCTTAACAAATTTCATGCTTTCTATACAGAGCTCTTTGAGACCGGTTAGCCGCCCAAATGCTGGCAGCAACCAACAATATTTACAATGACTGAGATGCATGATTTGTAAGTTAGTGAAAGACGAGTCTCCTAACCAATTCGGGAAATTGGTTCCACCATAGAATCTAATGGTTAGTTTCTCCAAATTCAGGCATGGTTGGAGCTTGTCAAGTACATCTTTCTCCTTTCGGGAATTATCAGCATCCTCCGCACCCCACAAAAACTTTACTTCCTTAAGATTTTTCTTATGCTTCATATTGGCTTGCAGTGCATCCCTCGCATCAACTACATTTTGTAGGTTCAAAATTGATAGTTTTCCTCGAAGCTGCGGGAACTCCCTCAGTTCTCCTATGCCTGACCCAGTAGATTTGCCTACAACAAATGCAGTCAATGTTCTCAAACTTTTCAATCTACCCATTTGCACTGGCATCTCTTCAATTTTAGTTCCACTGACATCAAGATGATGCAAATTAATCAACTCCTTCATGCCTGCAGGCAATTTAATAAGAGAGCTACAACCTCCCAACATCAATTTCTGTAGATTAATCAATTTTCTAATGTCTGCAGGCAATTCAAAGAGAGAGTAACAATTTGACAATAGTAATGTTTGCAAGTTGTAGAGATTGCAAAGTACCCCAGGTAACCTTTCAATTGCGGTATGGGAAAGATCCAAGTAGCGCAAGTGAATGAGGTTTGCAATAGAATCCGGTAACTCAGTGACATTTTCATAACATGACAATGATAACACCCGTAAACATCTTAATGATGGCAACAAATCTTGTAGAACCTTTTTACTTACAAAAACACTTTCATGTCTATACGGATTTAAAGAGGTAGGTAGGAAGGTCCGCAAACATTTAGCCTCATATAATGATTCAAATCTTGAAGCAGCATCAAATTTTCCCCTAGCATATGACAAATGACGAGCTCTTTTAACTTCACGGGATACCCCACCTTCAAGCCTAAGGCAAAACCCCTGAGACATGAACATAGCCAAGTCATTAATGAGATCATGCATAATGAAGCTGAATTTCCTTGACTTTTGAAACAACGATCGTGATAATAGCTCATCAAAGTATCTTCTAGCCAATGCTTCCATCCTTTTTCCATTCCCAGAGTATCTTCTGGAAAAATTGAACAATAAGTAAAGCATCGTTTCAACTGAGAAGGAAGATAATGGTAACTCAACCCTAGAGCCGGAAGAATGTTGGTTGTATCATAGGGTTGGTCCCAAAAACTATCATTTAGTATTCTATTCCAGTACTCGAAATCTATATTGCAACGTAACAAACCCCCAAGTGTTTGTGCAGCTAAAGGCAACCCTTTGCACTTGAGTGCAATTTGCTTTCCAATGTCTTCCAAGTTTGGATGTGCACTACAGTTTTCATTTCCAAATGCATGTGTTTTGAAAGTAACAACCAGCAATCCTTATGCGACAGTGGTTCCAAGTATTGAATAGGAACATTTTGCATGACAGATGCTCTATTTTTGTTCCGTGTTGTTATGATGACTTTACTTCCCCTTGCTCCTGACGTAAAAGGAGTTTGGAGGAACTTCAAATCAGTATAATCCTCATTCCATAGGTCATCCAATACAAATAAAAATTTCCTTCCCCTCAGTTGTTCTCTTAGTTCAACTTGAAGCAAATTCAAATCTGTCGTATTAAAGGGCTTTGAAGTGACTGATTCAAGAAGAGTTTTAGTTATCCTAATAGCATCATAATCTTCTGAAACACAAGCCCAAGCTTGAAATGTAAAATGACCTTTCACCTTATCGTCATTGTAAAGCATTCGGGCAAGGGTTGTCTTGCCAACCCCGCCCATTCCAACAATGGTGAGGACAGACACATCATCCTTGCTTGCATCATCAGATAGCAACACTTTTGAGAGATTTTCTTTGACTTTATCTCTACCATAGACACATGGTTCATAAACCAAGGAAGTTGTTGGAGTTCTTTGTGAAACCTTCCGCCCAACATCTTCTCTCAGACCAAGAGCACTTTTCAGTTGTACGAAGTTTTCTAACCTTGCTAGTAACTCTTGTATCTTATCATTCATGCTCTGATAAAAATGATTACGAGAAGAAAAGAGCAAGTTCCGCACCTTGTTGGTAAATTTTCAGGTTTGATCTTCACCTTCGAACTTGCATCGTAAAGCTTCCGTGTCGATCTCATCGAGTAAGTCCTCTGCATCAAAGACAGCATATTTGAGCTCGTCGAGCCAATCCCTCACAGCAGGTTTCTTAATTTGCTTCTCCTCTGCGTCATCGAGAACTGCGTATAAGGTCAACAGTGTCGTCTTCAGCTTCATGAGGAGTGGCTCATTGAGTTTCTTGTGCCGAAATAAGTCGACGAACTGGGCTGAAGTAATTCTGTCGCACAATACCTGGACGGAAGCAGAGATAAGAGCCTCTCCGATCAAAGCCATGTCTTTTATCTTCTCTGCAGACTGCAAGGGATTTGGATGAAGTAAAATATTCCAAGATTTGCAAGTAGCTAGGCTAGCACAACTTGGAAATACAGGTTTGTAAACAAGTATGGAAGCTTTTTGAGACAAAATATCATGAACTTGTAATCTTGGCCTTGGAAAACCCTCTCTCTTTCAAGGACTGTTCCTTCCTTGTTTGTGGCTGAAAACTTTTCTATGGCCTCACATGGGGATGGGTTCGGCAAAGTTGGACGCAAAAGCTTTTGAGAAATTGTTGGTGGACTTCTTCAAATTACTCGTGTGGGGTGGGTGGGATATTGTTGCAAATAGCAGTTTGCTTCGATCTCTTTAAAGAGTGCGATATATTCACGAATCAACCTAATATATGACTGCTACTTCTAAATTATAATTTCACCAAGTGGAAAGAAGTCTCCAAACCAATGTGGCCTCGCCTCAAGGCTAGGACTACACATCTCAAAGAAAAATGAGCCAACTGATGGGCTATGTCTTGTAAGATTCCACCTTCGATTAATTACTTTCCTCCACTGAAGTTTGTTTTCCACTCAAGTGTTAATTAATTTGTTACTTTATGTAATCAGCTATTGCAGCAGCTGTATATAATTGGTTAGAAAAAAGAAAATGAAAAAAAAAAAAACAGAGAATTAAGGGAGAACCCAGGACCAAGCAGCCAGCCGAGGTCTCCACCCACCCACCCCACCCCGTCAGCAGCAAAGCCTCCGTCCTCTCCTCACTGCCATCGAAGCCTCCCTCCTCTCCTCGCCACCATTGAAGCCTCCCTCCTCTCATCGCCACCATCGAAACTAAGTTGACCATAACTCCCTAATCAATGTTTTTTTTAGAATAAAAAAGAGAAATTTATGTTATTAAAAATTAAGTTTTTCCTTTTATGTAAAACTCTTATTCGAAACCTTTAAATATAAATATTATATAAAACAAAACTTTAAAAGTAAAGTAAAAATGTAGAAACAAAGAAATATAAGCAAAATAAGTCAAGAGTAAGAAAGCAAGCTAGTTATGGTGAAAGCACGTCAAAGACGCTGACCTAAAACCTTTGTAGCCTCCCTATGTGCAAGTAATGAAGGTCTACAAGACTCCAAGATACAACCCCCAATACGCAAGCTCAAGGTCCGTTATGAGCACGTTCACAATCGGATAGAAATCTCCAAGTCACAAAATCGTTGCCCAAAAATAATAATATGGAAAGTAGAGAATATGTGAAAGTAAGAGAATAAAGAAATCAAATTGTGACAGAGGAGTGGTCTCTTATAGGCATCCAATACTTATAACATTCATACACATTAAACCATAAAAATTAAGGCAATAAATAGAAAATAAAAACTGAAAATTAAACAATTGCAATTCCCATAACAAATAAAAGAAAACAGCCGAAATATTAAAACAAAATTTAAAAATGAAAATGTTAAAATTTAGAAGCCTTTCAAATAACAACAATTTGGACGTATATACGTATTGTTTCTGACTTATGTCTGTCTAGTTGATTAACCATAGTGAAGGTGAATTGGACAAATCTACTCCACCCATATGGCAACGTTGTTTCCGTAATACGCCTTCGGATATATGCAGATCCGCCTGAACAAAAGGAGAGAAACAGAGTGGTAGTGTTGTTGGATTCACAAATGGCTTCAACGTTTTTCTTCCACCACATTTATTCTCTGTTCTGTCTATTTCTTTATTGATTTTTCTTTTTCTTGTCTAATGGTGATACATTGTTGAAAATTCTGTTTTAACATGCCTTTCTTTGTCCAGTTGTTTTCAATCCTGGCTTTGTTACTTGTGGGTGTGTATATTTTTGTTTCATTATTTTCTAACTTTAACCAAATGAGTCTAAGGACGAGCTTGTTCTTTGTATAATCATAAAACAGGTTCAGTGGGTCTGGTATAGACATCAGAAACAAAGTTCATTATCTATATCTATATATATATCTATATATATAAAGCAAAAGGCAAACAATGGTGAAATATTCAAAATATCAGAAAATGCCATTGGTTAATGCAAACATTAAGAATTGAAATTATTAATTAAATGAGAATAATATGGTAAATTCATACTTTTTAACTTTTTCTAAAATATATATTTTTTTTTTAAAAAAATAAGCCTCTCGCATGCGCAAAAGCGCGTGCGGAGAGACTAATTTTTAATAAAGAGTAGGCACACTGGAGAGCCACACCAGTAGCCCAAGATTCCAACAGTAGAAGGTAAGGTTCTTTCTGAAAATCAAGAAAAAGCAGGAAAAAAAATTGCATCCCAATTTCGTTGGGTGATGAAAGATAGATAGTTGCATGCTTGGGCCACACGAGTAGCAATATGAAATCGTATATGATTGCTCATCATATAGCTAGTAAAAACTAGAACACAAAACTAGCCAAAAGAAGAACGCTTGTTTCTAGAGAATACAACACGTTCAAAAAAGCCTATGGAGAAGGTAAAGCATGTTCAAAGCTATATATATGGGGAGAGTAGAGCACAAGCACATTCAAATTTAAAGTTTGTAGGGTTTAAGGCCTGGTAATTATATGTAGTGTAGTACAGTATATATTCTTGTGGTAAAACTTGTTCACGTGTCATAACTTAGTCACGTGGACAATTAGGGAGAGACTCTCATACAACGAGATAATTTTTCCACATGTCATTATGTTATTAGCCGGAGATAGCAAAACAGTTCTATCTTCGTTACAAGTAAGTTTTTTTCCTACAATTAACCCCACCTTCAAATCACCACTGCCGCCTACTATTTCCAGACCCAAACCCAGACCCCAAATTTGAGGTTGCCGAATCTCGAACTTATTTCTAGTTACCAAAGTCTCAGCCATTAACAGAAACACCAAAGCTTCCACCTAAACCCCACTACCAACAATATAAGGTGGTCAAGAGCAAGAGAAAGGGGGTGCGGTCACGGTTTTGGCTGGTAGATTACGGGTGTTGGGTTGGGAGGCGTGATTGTTGGGAAATTCTCTTCTTTTGAATGTTTTAGTTTTATTTTAGAACATAAAAATTAAAGTAATGAGTACATAAAATTCCTGCCGGGCAATATGTATGGCTATTTTCAATTCTCTCTCTATGTGATAAGTTTTTGATTTGCATATTGATGCGGTGTTCTAGTTGAGAAGGGCTTTGATATTCTACTTATAAAAGTGTAGTGTAATAGATTGTTAATGCATGTTATTTTTTATTTATTTTATTTTAGAAATTAGGTCGTGTGATCAGCTTAGTTTTTTGAACAAAAAAAGATCAGTTAGTTATAGGTGGGTCAATGTGTAAGCTTTTGTTTTGAGTTTGTTTTTTGGCTTTTCACATATAAGCGCTTAATATATAAACATTTTAGAAAAAAACCCTTCAAGTCCAAATACTTTAGAAAAACCTAATCGTGTAGTTTTAATTTTAAATGAAAAAATGGAAACACACTAAGAATCGATTAGAAATTAACTAGTTGTTAGCAAGGTCTTTTTTCTCAAATTGGTCTTTCTAATGGCATGTTTACTTATTAGGAATGGGGTATTGAAATGATTTAAATTACTAGTTCTCCTATGTTTACTAACACATGGGTATTGTAATGATTTCACTTCCTGACTTCTCCCTCGTTTACTATATGCATAAGGAATAAAATAAAAAAAATTAGGGGGAAGTAGTTGATGCGTTTCCAATACCTTGATCAAGGAAGGAATCATAAATTTTTTAGTGTGTGGGCTAGCTAAATGTTGTAGCTTAACAAGAAGAATTAAATCTTACCTTTGTAGTTTGATTCCATTAAAATGTTTTCACATCAACCGAATAAGCTTCACAAATGCAAAGTAAAAAATATAAATAATTAAGTTCCACATATATATTAATTGTAACCACAAGAACAATAGAATTAGATTAAGATACTATTCCATTTTTTAGAACCTTTTCCCATCTGTGAGTTTTAATTACTTAGACGTCTGAGAATACAAATACATTTGAGAGGGAAAATATATTTTCCTAATGTGTGGGCTATGTAGGTTTTTTTTTTCTACCTTTTGCCAAAGACAGCATACTTTGATGTTGTTTGATAACTATTTCATTTTCAATTTTTAATTTTAATTTTTCCTTTTTTTAAAAAAAAATTGAAAAATTAAAACAGTTTCAAAATCACCTTTTTGAAAACAACTTTGTTTGAAAACAGAAAATTAAAAACTAAAAAGGCAGCATACTTATTGCTTGTGGGCCGTTTAGCTATAAGTTTGTATATATTTTCTTCAAAGCTTACCTATGGTACAGCCCACCACAGCCTTGATTGTGGTTTCGCCCTTGACCTTTGCTTCTCCTAGCAGTAGCCCTGTTTGAACGACCAGAGAGTTGCAGTTGAAGTTTCATACTAGAGTTGACGACCCCTGTCTGAAATGGCTTGCTAAGGGTTTCAGTTCAAATTGCCCAAAACCCAACCAACCAATCGACATAATGGAGGACCTCGCAAATGCGTTCTCTGTGCTGGAGCTTGACGCTGAAGACGACGATCAAGCGCGAGAGGCCTCTTCTGTTTCCAAAAACAAAGATGACACTACAAAATCTTCAGGTTAATTCGTTTTCCATAGTTACTGTAAGTGCCAAGGTTAGGGTTTAGGGTTTAGGCATTTCTGAGAGCCATTGCTTATCTGAAATGCTAGCTTGTGCTAAATGCAAATCGTTTTCTCTATCTTCTAAGAGTTGCTCTTGATCATTCAGCCCCAAAATTGTGAACAAGTTGGAGAAAAGCTTAACGCTTTTTTTAGTTTTCTGGATTGGTTGTGTATAAGATTAAGCTTCCTGAACTTACTGGTTACTAGTGAAAATTCCTGAATTTATTTGGCTGTGTATTTCTAGGGGTATTGATTGAGCCGAATGGGAAGGATTTCTAGGCCTACGGATTGAGCTGATTCAGCTAATTTCTGGGGGCCCCTAGGATATTTTATTGACGTTTATATTTTTTATTTATGTTTATTTATTTATTTATATTCGTTGATGTTATATACTTACATATACAACTCAATTGAAGATGTCCCATAGCCAACAAAGTTCTTATTTTTGAATAGGTCTGTTTTTGGGAGCCTTTTCTCGCTGTTGTTGGTTGTGAGGTTTTGTTTTGTCTTGTTTGAAGATGGTGTTGTACGGTGGATATCTTGTCCATTGCATCTTTTATTTTCATTTAGCTGTAGTAAAAGTTTGTTTCTCACGATTTAAATTCATAATTTTTTCTTAATATTTTCTTTAAATGGACAGGCAAGAAGACGGAGAAGAAAGCCAACAACTCTGATAACATGTTGCTAGTAAAAGAGAAAGAGAGTCAGCAAAATCCAGCAGTGCCTCAAGAGTACAAGTTGCCCCTGGTATGGATTGACTTGGAAATGACTGGTGAGGATTATATTGGTTGGTCAGAATATAAGAATGTCTAACTAAATAACAATGATAATTCGTTTGCTACTCTTGGGAGATAAACTCTATGGGAATTATTTATATGGAGTAAATACATGTTACAGGACAGAAATTAATTGTTGTTAATGCCCATGGAAAGGCATCTCTCAGTTTCTTTCCATGTTCCCCTCTAATCTTCTCCCATCTCTATAGAATCTCTTTGCCACATAACGCTGCTAGTATGTTTTTTACCCCCTTCCATCTTTCCATGGTTGAGATATCCGGACGTTGTAGAGCTTTCTCCCTATGCTTCTTGATTGAGAACATCATTGTCAGTCTAGAATTGACAGAAGGCTTTGGTGTCTTGAGTCATAGGTATTCTCTCCTGTAAGTCCTTTTTCAATACATTGATAATCAATCACACTGTTCCAATGTTTAGTCCATCCCTTATTATTTGGAAGACCAAAGTTCCTGGTCATGGTTGAATAAATACTTATCAGGTCCTTCAATCAAAGGGGCCATATTTTCATTTATCCCCTCACTGGTTTACTAGGTGGAAAGGGGTTGCAGAGAGCATTGATCATCTCTTTCTTCATTGTCCATTGGCTTTGTGATTGACTTGGATGCTGCCCTTCTCATGTAATGCCTTATTTGTGGAGAGTTTGTGTGCTTTTAGTGGATGGTAGAAGGTAAAGGTGCTCCCGACATGTGGCGTGTTACACAAAATGTTGGTGATATGGACTGAAAGGAGCAACTTAATATTTAGGGGAAGGATGGGGAGTCTGTTGTTTGCCTATGGGATAAGGCTAGATTAATGGCTTTGCTTTGGGCACCAGTTTCTGTTGCATTCTTTGACTGACCCTTCTTTCTTCTAAATATCTGGATTGGATGCTGCTGTTTTTTTAGGTTTTCTGATTGTAGTTGACTGGTTCTTGTTCTGTTTTGTTTGGATAGGAGTCGTTTTGACTGTTTTTCCTGCTAAGGATGTTCGGCCTAGATTGAGAGTTGTTTATTTGTGGACTAGTAGTCGACTATGATTGTAGTTTTCAGAATTTTTTTACTTATTACTATACTCATTCCGTTTCCTATCTGAAAACAAAAATAATGAGGCACATATAATATGTAATGCTAAACCTGTACTTAAATCAAAGTTACCTGTTCTTATGTTGTCCGTTTACAGACCAATTAATAATTTCTATGGTAAATTTGCCCTAAAATGTGATGACATGAAGATTTGCAAATTTATCTTCTCTTTTACGTCTGTCATGCAGGTTTAAATGTTGAAGTTGATCGGATACTAGAGATTGCCTGTATAATCACTGATGGAAAATTAACCAAATCAGTAGAGGTATTTTCTCAATTAGCATCAGATTTGCATAATTTTTTTTATTTATTTTAGGGTTATATTGTCTCTATGCCTCTGTTTGTGTTTTTCCATTTTCATATTTTGCAAGTGTTGTTAATTACGTCATATATCAGCACCATTAAATCTTCTCATTTATCTTTCCATTTTTAAAATTCTGCAACTACAGTTGTTAACTACTTTATTGATCATCACCATTTGGTCTTCTCATTTATTTGTATCTTAGTCACTGATTGCTATTTAAAAGATTGTAATTTTAAAGGAGTGAACTTCAGTAAATGGTATCATTTTCAATATTTTATCTTTTCTTATTAATAATGATCTTTTAGCACACTTAGTTTAGTTTGTTCCATATATGTTTTATTGACTTTATCCACCGACAGAAGATATACATTCTTTCATTTTCTGCCCTGTGGAAAGATATAATGAAATCTTGTCTTCACATGTAAATCCTGTCAGTGAAACATCGTATATTGGGACATATTCTGAGATTTTGTGAAAGAATGGTTATAAAAGGCCAACTACATGCCTCAAATGACCTGAGTTTTCTCTCGGTAGAGTATTCATACATAATTAACATGTATGTCCTATAAATTTATAATTTTTTTGGCTGCATCTATGTGCATCCAATCCATATTTTCTTAGTTTTGGGTATGTTATTCTGAAGAAAACATTCAGAAAATAGTACTTCCACTTTTTAGATATGACATGTGTGCTAAAGAGTCCGTCAGTTAGTCGATCAATTCTCTTCCTTCAGTTAATTGAATTTCGATTTGCTATGTAGGGGAACTCTAAGAATATCTGTCAGCAGTTTGTAATTTATTTATGTGATTTTGGCGAGTGTTTGAGACTGATGATATCTTGTGGTGGGGTTAGTATATAGTTATTTGAAATTGGCCTTTACTTATCGAGTTATGGCTCGGGACTCATAACCCAAGAATCTTATCAAATTCTCACTCTAGCCCCACACTCGACAACAAGTTTCACAAGACCAAAATATCTCAGATAGGTTCATTACTAGGTTTCAAAAGGGCAGGTTTGAGTTTTGGCAATCCTAAAAGAAGCTTCAGGACTGATATTCACTAGCATCTTAACTAAGATGAGAACACTCCAAGGCTTCTTCATTCTCCCATTTTCTTCCTTAAGAGGTTGGAAATGGGTCGTCCTCATCAAATCTGTTCCTGTCATCGTATTTCTAGTGGAGGGGTACCATTACCTCCCTCAGGGATTCACCCACTCATTGAACCAAATTCATGAGTACTTGGGAAGGCTGGATCATTATTTGATAGCTTTGTCTTCGTAAGCTGCCATTTGAGCGTTCTTCTTGGTTCTATTATCATCCTGTGGAATGTTCATAGACATGGTTGCTGTAATTAATAAGCTGACAGGATACAGGGCATAAAAAAGATAATAGGTGTAAGCTAGGACCTGTTGTTTAACTTACCAAGATAGCACATGACTGTTCAACTTTTTCAGTGTCTTTTTCCCCAACTCTTGTTTAACTCAAATTGTTGTTTTTGGGATTGTAAAGGCTACATCCTTTAAATTCGAAGATGTTAAACAGAACACCTGACTGAGTTAAGGATGTTTATTTATGCGAATTAAATGAGATGTTATCCTTTTCCTTTATTCTTATTCTTATTTTATTTTGGTTCACTTGTTTATTTTATTTTATTTTTATCATTTGTGCTCAATTTCTAAATGCATCTTGATTCCCTAACTAGTATTGGCCCATGGTTTCCTTATCTTTAAAAAAAAATAATAATAAACAAAACTCCTTTTTCCCTTTTATCTTTCAGGGCCCTGATTTGGTTATTCATCAAACTAAGGAGTGTTTAGATAGGATGGGAGAATGGTGTCAAAGTCATCATAAAGCTAGTGGTAAGCAGGGTGTTATAAACCGCCGTCCAACATTGTACACCTCTTAGTAACATTATGTATGCAGATACGTTCTTTTTAGCTCCATGCATCATAACATAGGCATGAATGTATTATCATTTTAACATATGGTGTACGATTTCACAACTAACAAACTTTATTAAATTTAGGGTTGACAAAAAAGGTGCTCGAAAGTACAATCAGTGAAATAGAAGCTGAAAAGCAGGTGTGTAAGAACTTTTTTTAGACATAAGCTTTTGTTTGTTGTTTTTGCTTCTAGCATATGCACATTTCTGAACTGTGTGACCATGTTAAGCAACACCACTAAATTTTGATAAAGATGTTTTGTAATTTCTGGAGTGTTGCTGGCCTCTCTGTAATACTTCCTTTCTATGACTCTGCTACTCCTGAAGTCGACTTTTGGTATTCCAAAACAGCTTCAATAACCTCGTCGTTAAATTTTCTCCTTTTCCTAAGCAACCCTTGGTATTTCTACACAACCTTTATTACTTTATTATAGAATCTGAATGGCTTTTTAAGTATGACCGACTCTTATAACTAGACCCCGGAAAAAGTGGAAGTTAATAATTATCTACATCAGGATGTAATTAAAAATATAATGCACTCATGGAACTTTAGTTTTGGTTGGTATCATTAATAATTATTCTATCCTTGGATAATAGTCTGGTTTTTTTTTCTAATTAACATGCATGTGATTCTAATAACATGTGTTTAATTATAGGATTGAATATATAAGACAATTTTTTCCATGGAATTACCTTTAAAGAAGTCTGCCTCTGAGTTTCTCGTTGTTTAAATAACAAGGAACCTGGAACTTTTGGACATCCCCTCATGCAGAGAAGAGAATTTGGTACCCATTGTGCTTTTCCTTAGTTGTTTTTGAATAAGAATTATTCAACCTATTTGTGATGAACAACTGAGATTATTTATTTGTACATATATACTACTTATTCAGTAATCATCCTCTTTTTACTTCAATTGTGGCCTTTAGCTACACTCTAGTTATATACGTTATTGATATTCCAGTTGAGTACTTTTTCTTTATATTTCTGTGTAAACAAGTGTATGTTTCAATACTGCAGGTCATAGAATTTGTAAACAGAAACGTAGGAACATATACACCTCAGTTAGCAGGCAATTCAGTTTATGTGGATTTTGCATTTTTAAAGGTAATGTGAATCACCTTTCCTGGATTTTATTTATAATTAACTCAATTTGAAGTATTTGGTTATTAATAAAACGTTGCGGTATGGAAGTCTCGTCTTTCATTCAAATGAGACGCACCTATATATTTTGTAAGCTAATGAGCATGCAAGGAAATACCACACTATGCAGCAGATTTCTTATGTCCATTTTTCACTTATTTAGCTGTTTTTTTTCTGTTATGTCTGAAGTTGAAAGCTTTTCATGCTGCTATTGTGAACTTGAAATCTAGAAAGGGCAAATCATGAGGGCAGGGGAGCTTCAAGAAGGGTTTTTGTAAAAATAAGGGGAGAATAAGATGCATCAATCATAACTCATAGAAATTTAGAACAATTTTAGTTGGGAACTTCTTCAAAGTAAGAAACTAAATAAGAAGCAAATCTCTTAATTTAGGCAACTACGTCGCACCCCTAAACAAAGAATCCTAATTATAGAGCATAATTTTACCCTCAAGAAGAGAATTGGTGGCTTGATATTACAGTTGAGGATTACACCATTATAACTAGAACATGATTTTATTAGACTTGGGAAGGATAACAACATGAAGAGAAGATAAGGCACTCTACTGGGGCGGTGGTCTTCCCACAAAAGTGGAAGCAGTAAAAGTTCTGGATGTTAGGCCTATTAGCTCAGTATCAAGCCTGTATAAAATTTAACTTTTTTTCCCAAAGATTGAGGAAGGTGCTGGGAGATTCTATTTCACAAGCGCAAAGGGCATTTGTAAAAGGATGTCAATAATTTTTTCCGGTTACAGGGAGAAAGGACAGCAGATTTTAGATGTGGTACTTTTAATTGAAAATGTGGTTGTGGAGGAAGTGAGAACAAAGAAAGAAGGATTAGTTTTTAAAGTTGATTTTGATTTTTGAAAAAGCCTATGACTGTGGATTGTGGTTTATTGGATTTTGCTTTGGAATGAAAGGGGTTTCTTGGGCTGTTTTGAGCAAGTGGATTAGGGGATGTTTGTATTCAGCTAATTTTTTCAATTTATCATTAAGAATAAAGTACGTATTCTGGAAGATAAACTTGAGCTATTGCCTTGATCACCTATGTTTTTCCTCAATAAAAATGAAGGGTTTGTACTTGTATGTGTTTTGAAAGATAAGCTTGGGTTGTGCCCTTGGCTGCCCATGTTTTTCCTCATTTTGTTATCGTAGTCTATTTGAATTTAATTAGCCTGGTTGGATTTCTTAACAGTTTTTTTCTTCTTTTTCTGGCAGAAATACATGCCAGATTTGGCTAGGCTTTTCTCCCATGTAATAGTGGATGTTAGCAGTGTTAAAGCTTTATGCATTCGCTGGTATCCTAGAGGTAAAAATTCTTACACTACTGGGTTTATCTCTACCACTAAAAAGACAAGTAAATTCTTTAAATTGGTTTTAATTTTTTCTTCAATCATTTTAATACTCTCCTCCCATGTTGATATGCTTGAAACTTCATACTAGACAAGTTAAAGTGCTTTCATGCTATGTAGCCACTATGACCACTTTAAGGCCATCAGAACTAATAACACGGTATACGAAAACCTTTCTTTTACTACAACAATGTACGGCCTTGTAAATCGCCACCAATTTTTAGTTGACTAATAGAAAATGTGTTTGTATATGAACAACACTGGTGACAAAGAGCTTAACAATGATGAGGAATATGGTGGTTAAGAAATATTAAATTGAATAATTTTCTAAAGTTGTTGGAATGACCTTCAAAACTGAGCCCATGGGAAAGTGTGGACAAGCCACCCACCTCTTCATGATATGTGGAATAGTATTAAAAAAGTTTTCAAGCAATGCAAATTTTAATCCTTTTTGTCTTCATCTTGTTTGTTACCTTAGCTTGTTATGTGGCTTCTCAGAACTTGGTTGGGCATTTTTTTTGCTGCTCTGTATATTGAAATGTGTTTGCCTGGAAACTTCATTTGTATTGTCATTGTTTTACAGATAATAAGAAAGCCCCTACTAAAGAAAATAATCACAGAGCCATGGATGATATTAGAGAAAGTATCAAGGAACTTAAATACTACAAGGAGAATATATTCAAAGCATTTAAAAAATGATACAAGGCGGCTCCAAAGTTCTAATTCTATGGATTGCTTCATTGAGGTTTGACTTGGAAAGTACTTCCATACTAGCAGCTTATGTACAATTAGTTCTGACCCTTTATACACGTCTGTCCATTGAACTGTAACGAAAACTATGTCGATGCATTGAACTATCAAGGATTAATTTGTGTCGGGAATCCATCATGTGGTGATTGTTTTTAATCTTAAATTTCAATAGAGATTTGGTTGTACTTAATGTTAATAGATCTCATTCCTTGACTCTTAATTGTATGATTGTTTTTTTCTTTTCGTCTTAAATCTAATTGCAAGTGTTACATTTGTTTCTTAAATACTGAAAAGCATCCTAAAGAAACAGTTTGACAAGTTTTCAGTGCCCTTAGAAGGAACTGGGTTGCCTAATCTTACACAACTCAAATTGCTGGTGTGTTTACACTAGACGGTTTCAAGTTTTTGAGATTCGTGTTTTTTCGTTTTCCACAATTAGATGGTTGAATAGTTGAATAGGATTTAATTTGTCTTTGATACATTTTTTTTCCTCCTACTGTAAAAGGGAGCGCATTCCCTCATTTTTAATCAACCCATTTTAGAAATCAATCAAAGATTGTAGAGAGTTGAGATCTTTTCAAACTGTCAATCGTTCTTTACTATTCTATATCTATTTGTTCTTTAAATTATATTCACTTCACAAAAAGAAAAGGGGGCTGTGTAAAGATACTTACTAGCAACAATAAGATCCACTATGCCAAACAGAATAAATTGAAGTTGATAAAATAGAAAACAATTGTATTGTACGGAATGCCTTCTAGAATTGCTAGTGTTTTAGTTTTCTAAGTGTGTGTGCTTAGGCTTTCGCTGCCCATTCTTCAATTGATAGCAAACAAAAGTAACAAGTCCCTAATTTTATGCATTTATTGTTCTTTTAATTTAAAATTTGCATGTATGTAATGCTGAAAATGAATTTTGAGTTTCTCGATTATAAACATATAGAATTCATTATTAGCATTACATATATTCAAAATTAAAATACATAAGTAAGAAGCGCCACCATCGCTTGTACTTAAAAAAAAAATAAAAACACACACACACACACATAAGCAAAGGGCTTGTAGTAAAGTAGTTAAGAGCAAGTATAAGGTCTTAGGTTTGATTTCTCCTCTCAATATTACTTGTATTAAAAAAAAAAAAAACACATAAATATCCGACTATGGAGATGTAAAGTAATAATATACCTATAGAACTCATACACATGACCAAACCCTATATTCGTCTCAAACTTTGACCAAATGCATTAACATGTGTATCACATGATAAATGGAAGGACTCGACCACTCACCCCTGTAACCTGCTGAAGTTTGCATTCTTCTTAGAGATTTTTGTAAAAATGTCACCTGAATTTATATCTCAGTTTCAATTTTTCGGGGGGTGAAGGGGTCATGTGCGATGTGTTTTGGGGGCGGGGTGGGGGAGAAAGGGAGAGAGAGGTCTCTTTTTTCTCTCTTTTTTTTTTCCCTTGAAAAAAGAAAGACTAAAATACCCTTAAAAATGGATGGAAAATTGGATGGTGTTAAAGTAAGATGACAAATCATGGATTTCAAAAAATTAAGCTGAGATTTCTTTTAAATTTTTCTTTAAAGTGACAAATTGAAACTGAGGTACAAGTTCAAGTGACATTTCTACAAAAATCTCTTCTTATAGTGAGGTCAAGTCCACATCAAACTTAGACTAATATGAATTGACCATTCAAAAAAAAAAAAAAACTTGCAACTTGCAAGTATTTGATAACTCACCTTCAATCCCAATGCCATATCGCTCTTCGTCTCCAACCTTCATATTTGTTGCGTTTTTCTATCTGTAACAAATTTTTCATAATATATATTTTAATGAAGAACGTTGGGGACATGTTTTTACTAGACGTGGTCACATTCTCTGTGTTTGAGCGACTGTGAATAGCAGTTATCTGCCACAGATTTTTGAACACAAACTCAAATTTGCTGATGCTGATGAGCTATATATATAGATGTTGAGTTTAAACACAACATAAACGTTGTGTGATAAGCGTACATCATCAAATAATGGTATATTTCCATAAATTAATGACAAGCCATCACCAGAGATACGAACATGAATTTGAATTAAGATACCCTTTCTTGTTGACTTGTTGGTATCAAGTTGATTAACTAGGGTGAAGCTGAAGTCGGCATATCTACTCCACCCAGATGGCAATGATGAAGCTTCTGCAACACCCAAATACACGGCCAAGTGCTCTTCTTCTTTGTTCCCCTTAGGAAATATAAGGATCCGCCTGATCATATTTACACCAACCAGGGAAATTAAGCCCAGAGCTAATCAACAATTACATTAATTATATCACCCTCATAAACAAATTAGTACGTACGTACTCTCCATTTATAACCACCAATGAAGAACACGTCGGAGTAATGCTTTGTGTTAGTCAACTTAGAGAAGTGATCAATTCTCCAAGTGAATTTCCCAGAAGACAAAAGGTCGTCCTCTCCCTCATTCTTCATTATCCTACCATGCAAGTTCAAACATGAAAATAATAGCCACCGTCACACAAATATCACACAATAGATACTAGTTTTGATTAAAATCGCATCTATAGCACTATTAGCACATGTAGAGATGCAAAACAAAGCACCAATATTAATAAAAATAATAGTCCAGAGGCCTACCTTCCACTTGACCAATTCATATGTCAATATATGAGAGAGAGAGACAGAGAGAGAGAGAGAGAGTTTTGATAAAATGCTGAAGAAATGGGAATTTTGACAGACCAAATCTTCCTTAAGCCTGTCTCTTAACTCTATGGCCACTTAGGAAGAGAGACGGTCAGTCAGTTGATTAAGGATTCCTTCATCTGTATTACGTTATCCCATGAGTAACTAAGTAAGTTTTTAATGGACAAAATGGCAAGGGACCGTCTCTCTTCCAGAACCATCTGAACCAAAATTATCAGAAAAAAGGTGCCCCATCGGCCAGACATAACTTCAAAAGAAATACTAGTAAGACTCTCACACACGCAACACATTAATAAATTTTTCTGATGATCCTTTCGTATTTCGGCATTTTTTCTTTTCTTTTGGTATTATTATTTTTTTCCAGGATTTCTTAAAGCGTTTCTTCCTTGTAACTTCAACGTAGAGAAGTCAATTGTTCACTCAGATACACAAGGTCGTCTCCTTTATTCTCCTTTCTTTCGTTTCAGTCATGATCTAATGTACTATAGAAATCTGAGGTAAACATTTTAATACCTTCAAAAGAATTAGTCCCAACAAAAAGCTGTCATCCAATATCTTGGATAAAATTCTACGTATTTCATTGCATAGCTTTAACAGAGAGACTAATATCTAACAGAAAATTCTCCAACTAATTATGCTAACCGATACGCTAACTCAGCATTCATATTTATCTTGTTTTACTCTACTTCTGCCTTTGCCAAATCTCCTTTTGCTACCTCGAGACCGACTTCAGAAGCAGCTAGGATAGTCCTTCGCATCTTTATTTCCTCCTCTAAAACATCCACATCTCCTCTCAGTCTTTTCACTTTTCCTACGTTTTTCTTCATACCGACAACAGATTGCACATGAAGTTCCAGCCAAGCCAAGTCAAATTTGAAGGTCTCAAGCTCCTCCCATAACAGTTGAAGACGTTGACAAGCATCAGGTGTCATATCCTTGACCTTTGTCTTCTTCAGAAACTGCAAGAGTCAGCCCAAAGCTGTGAATGCACATTGAATAAATGCACGGCTCCTCTTCTTTTGGCACTCAATCAAGGAGGAATAAGATGAACAAACTTCCTCCAGAAATGGAACAAAAGTTTTCTCTACACGTCCTAAGCCCCGAAAATCCATAAGTTCTCCAGTTTCTTGGTCTTCTAAAATCTTAATACTGTTACGGACTGAAACAAAAACTTCAATAACTCATACATCATTCACAAGGTACCCTTTATCATGGTCACAAAGCTCTCTTAGAAAAATGAATTCGGTAAAGTCCCAGTCACTCGAATTTGCCACAAACTCATACTTAGTGTCTGAAAATTCAAACACTAGTAAAAAAAACCCTTGCACGACGAAACACAATTCGTTGCACAAAGTGACTTTGCGCGACGAAAATTAAACTTCGTCGCTCAAAGTCTTACGCGACTAAATTTTGCGCAACGAAACACAAATCGTCGCACAAAGTCAATTTGAGCGACAAAACTTTGCGCGACGAAGTGTGATTTGTCTCGTAAAGTCTTTTAAAAAATAAATTAAATAAAAAATTATTTTTAAAAATCTATGCATGACTTTGCGCGACGAAAGACAAAAATTCGGTGCACAAAGTCTTGCGCGACGAAGTGTTGTTCGTCTCGCAAAGTCTTTACAAAAATAAATAAAATAAATAATTATTTTTAAAAATTTTGGATGACTTTGCGCGACGAAATAATAATCTTCGTCTCGCAAAGTGTTTACAAAAATAAATAAAATAAAAAATTATTTTTAAAGTTTTTTGAATGACTTTGCGTGACGAAATAATAAGGGAGCTTTAGTAATATACCCAAAATAGGGGCTGAAATTATAAAAAAACCCTACATGGAATGCACTTTAGAAACACACCCAAAAACCATTTACTACATATGAAATTAGTATTGAAGTTCCTATAAATTACATCTCTGCCATTGATTAACTTAAAACAAGCCCAAAACAAAATTCCCAAAAAAACCCAAAACAAACCCAACGAGCCCATATCAAATTTTTTGAAAAAACCCAAACTTAAAATTAAAAAAAATTAAAAAATCAGAAAACCAAGGGTTTTTCCCCACGACCCTTCATTCTCCATCAAACCTCCACAAACCATGTCATAGAAGTGCATTGTTAATACCATGTCATAAAAGTGCATTGTTAATACCATGTCATAAAAGTACATTGTTAATACCATGTCATAAAGTGCATTGTTAATACCATGCTATAGAAGTGTATTGTTAATACCATGCTATAGAAGTACATTGTTAATACCATTTCATAGAAAAACATTGTTAGTACCATTTCATTCAAAAAAAACATTGTTAATACCATTTCATACAAATAAAAACATTGTTAATACCATTTCATACAAAAAACCATTGTTAATACCATTTGATACAAAAAACATTGTTAATACCATTTCATACGAAAAACATTGTTAATACCATTTGATACAAAAAACATTGTTAATACTATTTCATACAAAAACCCAAAAAAGCCTAGCAAGACATCTGATATCCTTTGCAGAAACCACCTCCAATTGTCTACAGTTTCACCAGATACAATCGCAAAGGCAAAAGGAAAAACCTCTACAAGAAAAGAAAAAAAAAGTACACTGTTAATACTATGTCATAGAACTATATTCCTAGTAAAAATCACATTCTACATAACATAAACTTCAAGTGCATAGCTATATATAGAGCAAAATATAGAGCATGCTTTGTTACTGAAAATCTGTTAATACTATCTCATAGAAGTACACTGTTAATACTATGTCATAAAAATCAACTCAGTTGCAGGGTATGAACAGTATCACAACTGTTCATACCACTTACTGGAAGTTAACAACTACATCATTTCATTTGTATAATAGGTACGATAAAAGTTTACAACTCCATACCACTCAAAATCAACTACATCATTTCATTTGCATAATTAATTGATCCTTCATTACTCCACATACCATAAATATTGAATCGGAGTGGCTCCCACACATACTGCTCATCATCATTGTGCTTGGTGGTAACAATGACCTTATCTGCAACAAGAGAAGCACCAACAGCCAAGGCTTCCATAAATTCCTTGGTGCCAGACCTTGCAATGGTACCAAGGTTGTTCACCAAATCTGACAACAAGAAATAAGAACAAAATAATTAAGCATAATAGAATAATTGGAACAACACAGATAACAATCATAAGCCCAAAGCGCATAATTAATAAGCTGAAATAGTATATAGAATTTGAATAGTCTGCTATTTCACTACAAACTACAGGGATAATATGAAACCATTCACTCCCCGAGTCAAAATTTCAATAGATATATGCCGAACCAATAAGAGAATAACATAGATTTTCTAAATTGAACTAAGAAATCTACAGGGCAGAAAAAGCAAAGAAACTCCATATAATAGATCAATAGAGGAAAATAAAAAGAGGATATCTTGTTTTTCATTCAATAGTAAGCTCTATGGGTTAAGTCGCAACGCATTGTGCTACACTCGGGTTAGAGATGAATATTTAGCAAGCATTTCATACCGAAAATAGTAAATTTGATCATCCAAGAAATTAATATAGGTCTTTGCAGTCATCAAATAAGTTCATGTGTATAACAGATTCTAGAAACTTATTGCTTCAAATGAGAAATTGGTTTGGTTTCAAAATGCAGAAAGCAATTCCTTATAGCTAAATCTTACAGCCAAATCAAAATGACTAGTGCTACTACATCAAACATGAAACAAGTGAGCCAACCTCACACACTTGGGTACAAGCTCCTACAGGGATTAAACTGAACAACAACTGCAGATGAGAGACAACAATGCATGAATTTTCTGCCAACACATATGACCAATTCAAAATCAACCAACACCAGATAGCAAACTAAAATTCAAAGAACACCTACAAATTGTTTTTAAAAAAAAATCAATTTTCCACATTTAAACCAGAGATAGAGAAAAGAGAAAAATCAAATCAAATAGGCAATGCATGTTTTTCAATAGGTAGGTCCTCAACCTCATTACCAATTTTTTGATCTCTGTCATGTCATTCTTCAACATGAAAAATTGAAACCTTCCTTCCACACAAATTAATATGCACTTGAAGTGAAGAAACAAACTCACTAGCAACTTGTCATGTCATGCTTACATAACTCATTAAAACAGATTGCTTGGTCAAATAAGCTAATGTTTAAAATAAGTTGTTGAAACAATCATAAACTACAACATAAAAGTTAACGTGTTCAAATCTCTAACCTAAGCCATACAAACTAAGTCGTTGAATTTAAAATGTTCACAAGCCAAACACAAACAGAAAACACAACAATTCATACAATAAACACTAGAAAATATTGAAATGAGCAATCAACATAAGAATAAACAGTGAAAATACGTACATCAGAGGCGTCACTGATGAGCTTCTTCAATGGCGGCCGCAGAGAGGAAGAGGAAGCGGCAACCCCTCTGGCTCTGGAAAAATCGTCGTCGCATCTGCAAACAAGAGATCCGGGTTGAAAATCGAGAACACAAGACGGATCTGGCCATTTTGGAATATATCGTCGGTGGAAATCGGCGATCCGTCAAGGTTGGAGCATGCGAAAGAGAAATCGTCTTCATCTTCTTTCTTCTTGCAATCACCATCAGCGTCGGCGTTCTGAACACCTTCATCCGGCAATTGACACCTCAAATCTACAGAGTAGCCACAGAACTCAGCAAGCTTAACCATTAGCTCTGTTCATATCGAAAAAATAGAAATTAGCACCAAATTCAACGAAGAAAATGAAATCAAGTCGAAATTCAAGTTAATTAAGCAAAAATCAAAAGGGAAATAACGAATTGAAGCAGATGGAACAAACCTGCAAAGGAAATGGAGACATCGGTGGCGAGAACACGTGTGAGGCCACCGGTGTAATGGAGATTGTCATCGGTCTTGTGTTGGTCCATGGCTTTGAGACTGTTTGGTTTACTTTGAAGGCAGAGAGAGGGAAGAAGGGAGAGAACAGAGGAGAGATGGTGGTTTGAAGCAGGAAAGGGGATTGAGGCTTCAAACAAGATCCAAAACTAATTTAATACAAAAAGGGGTAATAAAGATATTTCATCTTATTAATTAAATTAAAAAATATACAATTGTTGATTTTTGGGTTTATTTTGGGTATGTTTATATATAATGAATGGTATAGGGTATATTTATAGTTTTAGGAATGGGTATTTCACTAAATTTCTAAAATAATAATCTTCGTCTCGCAAAGTCTTTACAAAAATAAATAAAATAAAAAATTATTTTGTTAGAAAAATATATAATTGTAGTTAGAAAATATATATTTTAAATTGACGATCGAATTGGTTCATTGTATTCATATAGGGTCAAGGAGTGTAGCTGTAAAAAATCATCAAAATCGAAATTGAAATAACCGTTAAATCATGATTTTTCGATTATAACCGTCGAAAAGTTTTGTCCTATTACTTGATCTCTGAATGTTTATTTTTTCCGATTTTTGGCGTATATGATCTCGAAGTATAAACAAACAAGTTTGACGGTTGGATCGTTGAAACTAGTTTCGTAGAATGCATATGCCATCAAAACAATATATTCACTAACAATTAAGAGTTTATTTATACTTTCATTAAATACAACATAAGATTTTGTGGTATCCACTAGTGTAAATATTTTAAATTGAAGATCAAATTGAGTCATTGTATTCATATAGGGTCAAGGAGTGTAGCTGTAAAAAATCATCAAAATCGGAGTTAAAATAACCGTTAAATCGTGATTTTTGTTTATAACCATCGAAAAGTTTTGTCTCATTACGTGATCTCTGAATGTTTATTTTTACTGATTTTTGGGGTATACGATCTTGAAGTATAAACAAACAAATTTGACGGTTGGATCGTTGAAACTAATTTCATAGAATACATATACCATCAAAACAATATATTCACTAACAATTAAGAGTTTATTTATACTTTTATTAAATATAACATAAGATTTTGTGGTATCTACTAGTGTAAATATTTTAAATTGATGATTGAATGCAGTCATTGTATTCATATAGGGTCAAGGAGTGTAGCTGTAAAAAATCATCAAAATCAGAGTTGAAATAACCATTAAATCTTGATTTTTCTTTTATTACCGTCGAAATGTTTTGTCCCATTAATTGATCTCTTAATGTTTATTTTTTCTGAATTTTGGCGTAAATGATCTCGAAGTATAAACAAACAAGTTTGATGGTTGGATCGTTGAGCAGCTTTAAACTTGTTTATTTTGTACGTATAACACTTAAGAAATTGAATAATATATATATATTTATTAGTAGCTTTAAATTTTTTTTAAGACTTTACGCCACCAATATATAGTGTTTCGTCGCGCAAAGTATAGTCTAAAAATTTGGGCGGGTACCAAAAATGGGAATTTAAAAAAAAAATTACGACTTTGCGCGACCAATATATAATGTTTCGTCGCGCAAAGTATACTATAAAAATTTCGGCGGGTACCAAAAACGGGAAATTAAAATTTAAAAAAATTACGACTTTGCGCGACCAATATATAAGGTTTCGTCGCGCAAAGTATACTCTAAAAATTTAGGCGGGTACCAAAAATGGGAAATTAAAAAAAAAAAAATTACTACTTTGCGCGACCAATATATAATGTTTCGTCGCGCAAAGTATACTCTAAAAATTTGGGCGGGTACCAAAAATGGGAAATTTAAAAATAAAAAAAATTACGACTTTGCGCGACCAATATATAAGGTTTCGTCGTGCAAAGTATACTCTAAAAATTTGGGCGGGTACCAAAAATGGGAAATTTTAAAAAAAAAATTACGACTTTGCGTGACTAATATATAATGTTTCGTCGCGCAAAGTATACTCTAAAATTTTGGGCTGGCACCAAAAATGGGACGCAGGAATATTTTGGTCGCGCAAAACGTTGAGCGACCAAAAATTCGTCGCGCAAAACCCTAAAAATTTGGGCGCGCACCAAAAATGGGAAATTTTTTTAAAATTTTTTTTCGAGACTCTGCGCAACCAATATATTATTTCGTCACGCAAAGTGATACGGCTTTTAAAACCAAAATAACTCATCCACTATTTTCTCAATGTCTTCTACTCTTACCTCTCCTCTCTCTTTCCCTCTCCCCAAATCCTACCCTTTCTCTCACACTCACTCCTCTCACTTAATCTCTCATCTCTCTCTTCACTATCTCTCACTCTCACTCACTCTCTTATCTCTCTTTTCATCATCTCTCACTCTCACTCACTCTTTCATCTTTCTCTCACTATCTTCTCAAATTCTCTCACACTCACTTCTCCCTCTCTCATTCTCACTCACTCAAAATCTTGCCAAAAGGTATATTCTCTCCAAATTTTAAATTTTTTTCATTAATATGTGTGTTTTGGAGTTAGTTTTGAGTTTATGCCAATTTTTTGATAATTTTTTTATGTTATTTTTTTGTTATTTGACAATATTTTTTGTTGTTGTAGGGAATCGTCGAGACTTTTACGGCTAAAGTTGAGGATAATTTGAGAATCCTCCGCCACTACCACCACAATAGGTTTGTAGATTTTATTATTGTACTTTGTTAATTTATGTGTACATTTTGAATATTATATATATTGGATAATTTGACCACTATTTTTCATATGTAATTTTATTTTGAATATGTCAATTTAAATTAAAATAATTAAAAAAAATAAAATCATACAATTAAATTAAATTTAAAAAGTAAAAATTTGAAAAAATTAATATAATGAAATTGATATAAGATAAATAATAATAAAAAAATGTCAAAAACCTTGCGCGACAAAATATTTCGTCGCCCAAACTATTAAACTAGTTTATTTTAATTAAAAAAATTTTAAAAATTAAAAAATAAAAAAAATTGAATATTTCGTCGCGCAAAGTAGATAATATTCGTCGCGCAAAGTAGTTAGTATTCGTCACGCAAAGTGGTTAGTATTCGTCGCGCAAAGTAGTTAGAATTCGTCGCGCAAAGTGGTTAAGATTCGTTGCTCAAAGTAGCTTTGAGCGACGTTAGTGTTCGTCACGCAAAGTCTTATCATTCGTCGCGCAAAGTGGCTTTGCGTGGCAAAGAATATTTTTCGTCGCGCAAACCCTTTCTTGACGATCTTTGCGCAACAGAACTTGCGCGACCAAAATTTCGTCGCGCAAACTTTGCGCGACGAAATTGTACTTTGCGCAACAAACTTATTTCGTCGCGCAAAGTGTTTTTTTGTAGTAGTGAAAGGTATCAAGGATTACACAAAAACATTAATATCAAGAATTAAAGGTAATGAACATGCAATAAAGCAATATTGATGATAGAGTGGCCCGTTGAAGTGCAACAGGTTAAACTGTTGAAAATACTAATGCCTATTTTTTATCAATCGGGGTAGGGGAAGGGACTTCGAACTTGGGAGGATCCTTACTATAGGAAAAAATAAATAGCACTAGACTAAAAGTTGGTACATTAGAACATAATTGAAGCACATAATTCAAAACCTATAGCATAGAAAAAAATATTAGAAACACAAAACAAAAAAGAAAGATGGACTAATGATCTTCAAAATTCAAACACTGTCCCCTCAAATTATTTAGTAAAGAATAAAACATGCTACGAATTTCGAACAAAAACTAATGTGCTGATCAAGAATTTCTCCGTAAATGATTGCTAATAAAACTACACTTAATTTCCACTACAACTTAGGCCACACATGCCTAGAAAGTGGTTGGCATCATATTCTTGCATATGAAGATATATGTGGCATCTCAAAATGTGTCACCACCAAGGTCTTAAATATCGATATTATCCCCGATATTATCCCGATAATATCTGATTTTTGAAGGGCCGATATTTTAGCAACTAACCATGGTGTTATCGTCATAATATCGATATTATCCCGATAATATCGGGAAGATAACTTCAATATTTTTATGAATGATTTGGGCAATATATCGAGATATTATCGATAATATCCCGATACGAAACCCAAAAAATACATGAATTTTTTTGAAAAGCCTCCCCTATGAGATAAGATTCATGGGTCCCTCCCTGATTCTCATCCATAAGTTCATAGCTCAATCAGTTTCTTATGCTTTTGCTTCCTGTCTATTGTTGTGGTGACCAAGGTCTAAAATATCGGTGGTATCGGAAATATCGGAAATCCAAAAACACGGAAATATCGAAGGAAATATCGGGATATTATCGTTATCGGTAAAAATTGAATAAAAACCAAGGAAATTGTAAGAAAAACTTGGAAATTTTTATTGAAACTTTGCAGGATGTTTATTTAGTCAATTATCTATTAGTTTATCACAAAAAATTGGAAGGAAATGCATTGCATGATGGATTTAACTGATTTAAGTTGATTATATAGCGAGCTGGCAAACACTGTAAGTGTAGAAAATATGTAGTAATTAATGAAAGAAGATTAAACACACCATAATCATTTATATATAATGAATTACTACAATATTTTACACTTTATACATTGCATGGTAAGATACATGAGTGACTTAGTACCACATAGAGTTCCTATGAGGTTCAAAATTTTCACTATCTTCATCATCTCTATGTGTAGAGTAAGTATATTTTGAAGAGTAGTCATCAAATGATAAATCCCCAAAATAGTTTTGCATGTAATTGTTAACATGCCACCCATATGGATCCAAGATTGGTTGACGTTGTCCATAAGCAAAATCATTTGAAGATAGAGTCTCGGGTTCTTTTCATGAGTCGCTTGATTCCATCCCAACAGGAATGGGATATGAAGGGTAGGGAAATGGTTGGTTATGAGTATAACCATAATTACTACTTCCTACTCCAACAGAGTCCGAAGTTATAGATAACGAGTCATTTTCTTGACTTGACAAAGTCCCCTTGCCTCTTTCTCTACGAGTCATCTTCCTGACTTCACAAAAACATAAGTGATATGGTGGTTAAGGTGTTGAAGGAGTAAAATGGGAGGGGTTCAAATCCCTCTATGCGCAACAGCCATAAGCATTTTCTCTTTCACTGAAACATCACGTGCTTCATCCACCAATATAGGAAATAATCTATCTTTTAAACCACTCATGATAACATCAAGTGTTTCAAAGGCACATGCATTAACAATATCTTTTTGAATCTTTGGAGCTACTAACTTGAGATTCCCCAGAGGCAAGCTTTTGGAGGCAGCGGCGGCAGGCAATGGAGGAGCTAAGGCTTAAAGGTTTGGTGGGGGAGAGGGTTAAAGGTTTGGGGGGGTGGAGATTGGGGATTTAGGTTTGAGGGTTAGGAATTGGGGTTTTGGAGATGCTGAAGTCGGGAGGGGTTTTGAATTTGTTCGAAATTTTTTTTAAAAAAGACTAGGACCAAAACGACGTTGTTTTGGCCAAGTCATTTAAAAAAAAATTGTTGAAAAAAGAAGCGCGCTGGGCAGCTTCTTCTTCCTCACACCAGCAACCCTCTCCTTCAGTCATTCATGGGGTCACACAGTCAAGTAAAGGGGACCTTCTAACTTGTATTCATGGAGTCCATAGAGTTGTTTGACCCCATTGACCCCACTGTGGGTCCGTCCCTGATGAGAATCATCCCGAGTGATGATCAGCAAACGATCTTAGATTGGATCAATATATATATATAATGATGCAAGCTCAGCACACCCAAACCAGCTCAAGCTAATCCAATACCAGCATCAGCATGGCAAGGATAGCTAGCAAACAAAAAGGATGAGCCGAAGGAATATGCTTCATGAAGCCTTCGATACTATTCTAGAATGAACAATCATATAGACCTGTATATGTACATAATTTACACAATAGACAAACTAAATGGTGAAATAAACAACATTATCAGTAAAGGAAAATAGATACTCTTTCTTAATAATTTCTTTCTATCAAGTTGATTAACCAGGGTGAGTGAGCTTGGCATATCTAGTCCACCTAGATGGATATCTTGAAGGATCTGGAACGTCCAAATACACCGACAAGTAATCTACATTGTTCCCCTTGGGAAATATAAGGATCCGCTTGACCGTACCAACCAATGAAATTTAGTCCATAACTTAGCAATTTAGGCTACAAATGGTTTTAAAAAAAACTCACCAATTATATGTCAAGATAAATATTTAAGCACTAATTTTGTGCTTGTAAATTGGAGAAATAGCCAAATACATACCAGTTATAACCACCAATGACGAAAACGTCAGAATAATGCTTTGTCTTATTCAACTTAGAGAAGAAGTCAATTTTCCATGTGAATGTCCCAGACACAAGCTCCTTCTCCCCTTTATCGTTCTTCATTCTACCAACATCAAAGCTCAAACCTGTACAACATATAGTACACAAGTAGACCCCATAACACCAAATATCCTTGAGCAAAAAACAAAAACACCAAATACATATCACACAACAAAACTACTTTGGATTTGGAAGACAGAACAAACATATCACCTATGGTCCAGGGGAAACCTTCTAAAAGAGAGAGAGAGTGTGAGAGATTTGATAAAAAGCAGAAGAAATGGGAACTATGGCGGAACCAGGAAATTTTTAAAGAATATGGAAATATTTAAAAGGCTAAAAGCTGAAAAAAAAAAAAAAAAAAAACTACCAACTAAATACCATCCATATTTCGTAGCTACATGTACATAGCCTTCATTTTTACCCTCCCACAAGCCTCAGACTCCTAGTTCCTACCAAAGTGTTGAAAGACGATACCCTCTAGGTCACTTAAGGTCATGTGTAAGCCTTGAGGCATTGAGGTGTAAGCCTTTCATGACATGATTTTTTTTTTTCTAAGAAATACGTTTAAGTTTTCATATTAGGTTAGGCTAATGTAATTTCAAATAACTAAGATGTTCTTAAAAAAAAAATTTATAAAGATTTTACTACAGACAAAAGGCATCATTGCATTTAAAATAAGAAAACCTAATAATATGATTATGAGAAAGTACTATTGCCATGATGACATGACTTGAAAGGAAGGGATGGAGAGCATCCATCGTTCCATTCTTTTTTTTTTTTTTTTTTAATTCAGTGACTGTTCCACCAAACATACCTTTTTTATATCCTAAGAAGGTTAGAGCAAAACGCATCGTTTCATTTTAAATGAAACTCATATACTAAGACAACATCGTTTTAATGAGAAACCCAAAAGGAACAGCACACATCTTCTTGGTGCATCTTCTTCCTCGCGCATCTTCTTCCTTGCATAGCGTCTCTGTGCTAGAAAAAGAAGTGTACAATTCTAACTAGACACACATCTGGAGGAGTCTTGTCGTAGTAGATGCGATATTTAGCTACCAAAACATGAAAGCCTCTTTTAGACATTTAATCAAACAAATGGTGAGCACCATCAGAGGGGCAAATTCCGGCCTTTCCAGGTGATTTTCCGTGCCTTAATAGATCTACCACTGCTATCTATTAAACAGTCAGTTGATTACGGATTCCTTTGTCTGTACAAGTATTACATTATCCCATGAGTCACCCAAACCATCTTAAACCAAAATTATCAGAAAAAAGGTACCCCATTTTCCAAACATAACTGAGTTTTTATTCCAATAAAAAAAAAACTGGGTTTATTTAGGCTTATTTACAGCAATGCCCCTTGAAACTGCGGTCAAATCTCACTTTGCAACCCCCAAACTTAAAATGGCCCACTTTCCCCCCTTGACTGAGGTTTAATGTTCCACTTTCCTCCCTATCGTCCACTCCATCTGTTAACTTCGATGACGTGGAAACGGTGTTTTTGTAATTTCATACACATGGATCATTATTCACCAATTGAGTGGGTGACATGGCAAGTGGATCCCCCCTCTGCATAGATATTGCACACCATTCCTTCCCGCACATGAAGGAGGTGGGCTCTGCCCCTCCTCCCCCCACCCTTTTCCCTCTGTTTCCCTCATCTCCTTCTCTCTCTTCCCTCTGAACACCACGACTGCAAGATGCTTTGTTTTTCCTCCCATGGCTTCACATCCCCTCCTTCCACCCTCCCTCTTCTCACCATCCCCTCCTCAGTTTTTTCCCTCTTATTCCTCTTTTGCTTTGATTTTGTGCGGTTCTTTTGTTTTTGCACATGTTTTTGTTTGGTTTCGGTTGTTAAGTTTTTTTTGCAGATTCTGGAGTTCTTGTATAGATCTATTCCAGATATATACTTTTCCCAAGGACTGCCAATTGGTTTGGTCGGCTTGGCCCGTTGGTAGGCTTGGAGAGATCATGACTTGGCTACTTCAGGATGAAGGTGGCTTTTGCCTTTGTCAGGCCTAGGCTGTGTTGGAACTCTATGCAGAGAGATGGCTGGCTGATTTGGCAAGGTATGCTCGACACCTTGGGTGTCGTCGTGCTGGGCTAACTTGTGGCAAATGTTCTCCCATTTACATTTCAGGATTTGGCAATCATGTTCCAACTAGACATTTTTTGTGTGGAAGTAGTCATAGTTCTTCGTCATTTTGGCAACATCGGCACGAAGTTGCTCTACTTCGGTCTGAAGATACGCATCGATTGAAAGTTTCCTTTTGGAGGATTCCACATGGGGGGTGTGATGCTAAGTGCCAAGGTTAGCTTCACTCGGCATGACGAAACGTGATGAACTGAAAAGACAATGGGTTCTGATAGGAGAAGGAGCCAACATGACTAGTAGAGATGTGGGATTCAAAAGTCGTTTCCCATAGATGGTGTCAAACTGTTGACACCCAAAATCGAGTGTCAACTTAGATAGAAAAAGTGCGAAGTCTTCAACAGGATTAAGGGGTTATGAAACTTCGGCCTAGAAGCTCATCCTGCAGAAGAAAGATGGAAGAAGCAATCGTCAAGCTGCGGATACTGGTGTGATACATGCCGAAGACTATCTTATGCTTAAGTCAGCAAATGTGGGGCATATAGTAATTTGAGCAGAGTAACAGTAAAGGTGAAAAGTAGTTACCCTTTTTACCTAGACACTATTCCTCTTTTATAGAGAAATGAAAGTGGGACTTTGCACAAAGTTTTGATGTGGGACTTTGTGCAAGTCACTCTGGTGGCGATACGTGTCCAATGCTTAGGTTATGTAGTTGAGAGCTTCGGCAATCACCTTCGATTGGCAATTGCCACATTGGAGGAAAGATATCTTTAGTAGCTGAGATCATGACGGTGTCATCAGTCTAGGGGTCTGTCTGCACGCCGATCCCCTAATACCGAATGTACTCAGTTGATTATGGTACAAACGGCTACTTTGTTTCTCTTGGGATATATAAGGACCCTCCTGATTGTACCAACCAAGTCAATTTAGGCTATATATAGAAAATAAAAACTCACTATTATATATCAACATAAATATCTCAGCACAAAATTATGCGCTTGTAAATTGGAGGTATAGCCAAATAGGCACCAGTCATAACCAATAATGACGAAAACGTCATAGTAAATCTTTGTCGTATTCAACTTAGAGAAGTCAATTTTTCATGTGAATGTCCCCGACACAAGCTCCTTTCTCATTCTTCATTCTTCTGCCAACATCAGAGGTCAAAGTCAAACCCTTAAATACATAGTAACACCAAATATAATAAAGCCAAATGAAAAAAATAACACCAAACAAATATCACTCAACAAAACTACTTTTGAATAAAGCGCAAAGAATCAAGCTACCATGTATCGTAGGTTGGTTGGTGCTCTTCAATATCTTACGTTCACTGGCCCTGAGTTATGCCGTAACTATTGCTTGGCAATTCTTGTCTCAGCCTACTGATGTGCATTTTGGTCTTGTTAAATGTATTCTTTGATATATTCAGGGGACTCTCACTCATAGTATGCACTATACTTACGATCTTATCTCTCTTGTTGGGTATAGTAGGGGTGGGCATTCAAATTGTCCCCTGCTGCCCAGCATGTCTCACCCGCTAAGTCTCAATGATTCATAGAATCGAAAAAAAAAATTATGGAAAGAATCAAAAGGAGTTGCAAATATAAATTTTAAAAATTCATAACCGCCCAAGTTTTACTAGTACATATTATGTAACACTGGATATCTTCGTCAAAGAGACAAAAATATGCACCCAAGAGAAACTTGTACGACAAATTAAGGTAATGGATAGCCTAGCTCAGTATCCATATCTATCTTCTTGAATTCTTCTTCTGCCTTTGCCAAGTCTCTTTTCGCTGATTCAAGATCAACTTCTGCAGCAGCGAGGACATCCCTTCGCCTCTTTATTTCATTCTCCAAAATTTCCACATCTTCCCTCAGTCTATCAACTCTTCCTGCCCTTTTCTTCATGACCAAAACCGATTGAACATGAGGCTCCAGCCAAACCAAGTCAAATTTGAAGGTCTCAAGCTCCTCCCATAACAGTTGAAGGCGTTTACAAGCATCATGGCTCATATCCTTGGCCTTTGTAGTCTTCAGAAAACGCAAGAGTCGGCCCAAAGCTGTGAATGCACTTTGAATAAACGTACGACTTCTCTTCTTATGGCACTCGAGCAAGGAAGGATACGACGAACAAACTTCCTCTAGAAATGGAACAAAAGTTTTCTCCACTTGTCCTAATCCCCTAAAATCGATAAGCTCCCCAGTTTCTTGGTCTTCCAAAATCTTAATACCGTTACGAACTGAAACTTTGACTTCAACAACACATAAATCATTGACAAGATACCCTTTATCATGATCACAAAGCTCACTTAGAAGAATGAATGATTTAAAGCCCCAATTACTTCCATTTGCCTTAAATTCACGTTCACAAGCTGAATCTGTGGAATGAAATGTATCAAGGATCATAAAAACATTAACCAAGAATCAAAACAGATATATAACAAAGCAGTATGAATGATATAGGAAGCTCGTTGGAGCAAACACATAAGAAACATAACAGGTAAGAAAATATTATTCCAACTGAACTCAAAAACCTAATTACATTATAGCTTTTATTCTCCAACATTTCACCTGCAGCTGGAGCATAGATGATAAGTACTTTTAGTATAGAAGAAGTACTTATAATGCGAAACCAAGGATAGCTAAGGCGTCAAGCAATCATAATTCAATTGATTTTGACTAACTGACTGTCTCCTTGATGCTATCTCGTCTCTCCTTGTCACTACAAAAAAAAAGTGGCCACAATCACCATTATTTGGTGACATTTGCTGGGGGGAATGACTAAAGCCTTTTTGGTGACCAAAGCCTTTAGTCACCCCATCAAATGTCACCAAATAATGGTGACTGTTGCCATTTTTTTTTTGTAGTGTGTCTTTAAAAGAGTACCCATCGCGGTCATCCTATAACCTCTCACTCACAAAGGCTCATAGCTTCTTTACCATTTTCATAATCCATTAATAGAACAAACAAAATAAATAATAGATTGAGAATGAAGAATGCAGAATAAAATGATCGTATAATTAATTCGAGTGACTAACAGTTTTAACACAACCATTTTGTGGCGTAGTAATAGTAGTGTATATCTAGCTTGTAAGCCATTCGACCATCCAGATCATAACTAAAGGAGAGATAGAGAGGATTGTTGATACTAGAAAAAACCAGAGTTGAAGTTAATATTGTTGAAATGTTTCCTAGTTTAAACCTTTAGCTAGACAGGTGTAAGGCTTAGATTCAATCATAGAGTGTAGGTCTCATATGTCCTAGTTTATGCCAAGTGTACAGCTCATATTGTTGACACAAATTGTATGGCTAAGATCACATTCTCTGCCTTGTAAAAGGAATGTTTCTGTTAGAATGAAATCAGTGTGAGAGTGTGTGCATTCTAATCATTGGAGCTGAGTAACAAACTCTCTCTCTCTCTCTCTCTCTCTCTCTCTCTCTCTCTCAATGTCCCTATCTTTTCTCTGCAACATTTTTCATATTCTTCTTCTCCAAGAAAACCTCCATTCTTCAAACTTCAACATGGTATCGTGAAGCCAAGTTTGAATCTGAATCTGGGCGTTGTGAAATCGAAGAAATCCAACGGAGTCTATCTCTATATCCTGGGTTTAGTCTTACATGGGTGGATCTGGAATGGGAGAGCTACGTGCTCCCATCTTTAATGGAAGCAACTATGATTTCTGGAGAATCAAGATGTGAACGATTTTCAAATCTCACAAGCTCTGGGATATGGTGGAAACTGGGTTTGAACATCCCGTGAAGAAGGAGGATGGTGAAGCTCTGACTATAGCTCAAAAGCTTGCATTAGAAGAGAATGTTGCAAAGGATGCTAAGGCATTGGGACTGATTTAGAATGCAGTTTCTGACGATATCTTTCCCAGAATAGCATTGAAGGAATCAGCCAAAGAAGCTTGGGAAATTTTGCAGCAAGAATTCAGAGGAGATAAGAAGGTAAGATTTGTTAAACTTCAAGTTCTTAGAAGGGAATTTGAATATACTCGTATGCATGATTATGAATCCTTATCTGGATATGTCACAAAACTGCTTGAGTCAGTAAATCAAATGAAGGCATATGGTGAAGAGTTAACTGAGCAAAGGATTGTTCATAAGCTTTTGATCAATTTGTTCAGAGAATATGATTCTATTGCTGAAGTTACAGAGGAAACAAAGGATACAAAGTCTATAGGGGTTCAGGAGGTCATTGGCTCCTTGAAATCCCATGAACAGAGATTGCGAAAGCACACTGAGAAAATGCCAGAGAAGGCATTCTCTAGTCTAAGTGTAAGTCCCAGAGAACAGTCAAACTTAGGACAAGGTGGTAGCTCGAAATCTAAGAAGAGCTAGAAATCACAGAAGGGGAAGAAATGGGATGCAAAGCCTGAAAATAATTTCAGGAAGGAAAATCAGACTGAAGGAGCAAAGGTTCTTTGCAAAACATGTGATAAGCTTCACTATGGTGCTTGTTGGTTCAAAGGCAAGCCTAAATGCTATAACTATGATAAGTTTGGTCATTCGGCAAAGGACTACAGAGGCAAACCAGCTCAGACAACTCACTATGCAACACATAAGGAGGAAGAAGGTACAATGTTTTATGCATGTCATTCTGCTTCTATAGTGAAAAACAATGATGTGTGGTATGTTGACAGTGCTTGTAGCAACCACATGACCTCACATGAATCCCTTCTAATCAATGTTGATGCAAAGGTCATTGCAAAAGTTAAAATAGGCACTGGAGATTTGGTGCAGGCAACTAGCAAAGGTACCTTGGTGATTGACACTAAATTTGGGCCTAGATACATTAAGGAAGTTATGCTTGTGCCAGGGCTGGATGAAAAATCTGCTCAATGTTGGTTAGATGGTGGAACATGGCTATTTTCTGGTTTTTGGAAACTCAATGGTGGAGATATTTGATGATAGCTCAATGGAACACTTGATTGCTAAAGGTCCTATGATAGGGAATAGATGTTTTCCACTTTCACTGAAATATGTGAGCTCTGTGGCTATGAAGGCAACTGTTGAAGACTCTACTTGGTGTTGGCATAGGAGGTTTGGCCATCTCAATCTGCAGAGTTTGAGATTGCTACAACAACAAGAAATGGTTTATGGATTGCCAGAAATTGGGAATGCAAGGAGAATTTGCCAAGGTTGTGCAAAAGGAAAAGCACATAGAGAATCCTTTAGTAAAGAAAAGACTTGTAGAGCAAATGTGCCACTAGAACTCATTCATTCAAACGTTTGTGGACCAATGCAGACAACAACTATTGGTGGAAATAGATATTTCTCGACCTTTATTGATGATTGCACCACAATGTGTTGGGTGTATTTCATGAAATACAAGTTTGAAGTGTTTGGCATTTTCAAGAAATTCAAGGCTATGGTGGAACTACAAAGTGGCTACAAGATCAAAAAGCTTAGAAGTGATAGAGGAGGAAAGTATACCTCACTTGAATTTCTGAAGTTTTGTGAAGATGTAGGCATGGAAAGGCAGCTCACTATGGCTTACTCACCTCAGCAAAATGTGGTTGTTGAGAGGAAAAACAGAACCATTGTTGAAATGAGCAAGGCAATGATGAATGAGAAGAGACTTCCATTTAAGTTATGGGGAGAAGTAGTAAATACTGCTATCTACACTCAAAACAGGTGTCCCACAAGAGCTTTGGACAATTCAACTCCTTTTGAAGCTTTTAGTGGAAGAAAGCCATAAGTTAAACATTTCAGGATCTTTGGCTCTATATGTTTTTGTCATGTGCCTAGTCAGCTGAGATCAAAACTGGAGGATTCAGCTGTCAAGTGCATTTTTGTTGGCTATGGCAAATGTGAGAAAGGTTATAGAGTTTATAATCTGCATACTAACAAAATTGCAGTCTCTAGGAGTGTAATTTTTATGAAAGCTCTTTATGGAATTGGGAGAAGCAGAATGTGGAACAAGTCACAGTTCCAATAAGTTCTGAAGAATATTCTAGTGTTACTGAAGAAGATTATGAAGCCACAACTTCAATTGCACCAGAATCTCATATTGGAAATGACTCTAGAGCAGCTGAGATAACTATAGGTTCTACTAATGCTGGCTCACAAAGTGAATCACCAAGTTATACTCCTGTGAAACTTAGAGATATAACTAAGTATACTCGATGTAATATGAGTAAATCATTGAGCCAGAAAATTTTGAAGAAGCTTCAAAAGACAAAGCTTGGCAACAAGCAATGGAAGCTGAGATGGAAATGATTGAGAAGAATGAGACTTGGGAACTAGTTGACAGACCAAGTAAGAAACCTGTAATTGGTGTTAAGTGGGTTTACAAAACCAAGTTGAAGGCTTAATACAGAAGCACAAAGCTAGGTTGGTGGTCAAAGGCTACGCACAAAAGCCTGGAATCGATTTCAATGAGACTTTTGCTCCTGTGGCCAGACTTGATACTATTAGAACACTCATAGCTTTGGCAGCTCAAAAGGGGTGGAAGTTATACCAATTAGATGTCAAGTCTGCGTTTCTAAATGGTGTACTTAAGGAGGAGGTATATGTTGACCAGCCTGATGGTTTTGTGGTTAACAATCATGAGAACAAAGTTTACAAGCTAAAGAAAGCTCTATATGGTTTAAAACAGGCACCAAGGGACTGGTATGAAGAGATAAATGCATATCTACTTAGCTGTGGGTATATCAAAAGCACCAATGAGGCAACCTTGTACTGTAAGACCAAGGAAAATTCTGGAACATTGATTGTATCAATCTATGTTGATGACATAGTGTATATAGGAAGTAGTGAGGAGCTGATTGCTGAGTTCAAATCAGAGATGATGAGAAGGTATGAAATGACTGATCTGGGGCTTCTGTATCATTTTCTTGTAATGGCAGTGATTCAAACTAAACATAGCATTTTCATTAGCCAAAAGAAATATGCATTGACTCTACTAAATAAGTTTGGATTACACCAATGCAAGCTTGTGAGTATTCCTTCGGTGACAAGTGAGAAGTTGTGCAAGAATGATGGTAGTGAACCTGCATATGAGAATCAATACAGACAGATTGTGGGGAGTTTATTGTACCTAACTGCTACAAGGCCAGACATAATGTTTGCAACTAGTTTATTGGCAAGGTTTATGCACAACCCTACCAGGAAACACTATGGGACAGCCAAAAGGGTGTTGAGGTACATACAAGGGACAATAGACTATGGTATTGCATATCATAAGGGAAATGAGGCTATTTTAATAGGATATTGCGATAGTGATTGGAGTGGAAGCCAAGATGACATGAAAAGCACCTCTGGCTATGCTTTCTCTTTAGGCAGTGGTGTGTTTTCTTGGGCATCAATCAAGCAACACAGTGTAGCTCTTTCCATAGCAAAAGCAGAATACGTTAGTGATCGGTTCATAATTGTATATCATTTTCTACCCTTCTAGCTTATGATTTGGTTATGTTATTGAGTTAAACTTGTGCTTTTAATTTATTTTCTGTTTTGATAAGTCCATAATTTCATACACTTGCATGCCTTCTTTACTTAGTGATTTTTCTTAGTTTCTCTTTATTTTTGAGTCACTTACCTCTGTTTGTGTGTTTTGTAGGTTAAGATAGCAAGAGATAAAATTTGATGCAATCCATGCATGTTATGGGCTGATTGGCATATGAGGAATATGAGCTTAAAGACAAACACATTTTGGCTTCAACCCCTTTCCAGCCCAATTTCGTAGGTCAACTTCTTGGCCTTGGATCAGCATGCTATGGGGCTCGAATGAGGTGAAAATCTTCATGAAACTTGTTCCAATGGGTGTCTACTACAACATATCCAAATTTCAGCCCAATTGGACATTTGTGGAGAGCTCAGCCCGTCCAACACCCAACCTTGCTCAGCAGGATTTGCAGCTGCCAGCTTGGAGCCTTGTCTCCTCCTTTTAGCCATGTGCCTCACCCCAGCTGCAACTGACTTTGTACCCAACATAATGAGTGAAGTTGGGAGGCTTTCCAGCTATGAATTTCTGAAGGAGCAAGTTGATACATGCTGGAGCTATTAAAGAAAGCATGTGCATGCATGTAAAGCAAAAAGAAAGAAAAGAAATGAAATGAAGTCAATTCCAGTCTCTGTTCGGTAGCCAACTTTCAAGGTCCAAAACGCACACTTCTACTGCTCCGATGGGAATACTTTCTTCATAGAAGTTGTTCCAATAGGTGTCTAGTATAACATATCCAAATTTCAGCCCCATTGGATACGTTTTGAGACCTATGGCCTTCCTACACCAAAACAGGTTCAGAAAACTCGTTTTTCCAGCAACCAAAAGGCAACCACATGGGTTGGCAGCAAAAGGCAATCACATGGGTTGGCAGCAAAACTGATCACCTTTGAACCCATGTGATGAAAGCTTGTGCAGCAGCAAAAGATGAAGGATGGTGTGGGAATTCATCATGATGTTCCTCCCTCTTAGCCCTATAAATAGAGAAGCCTTCAAGCTTCAAAATACACCCCAAGGGGGGAGCTCTCAAACACTTCTCTAGAGCTCCCTTCCCTTCTCTCCCTCAAATTCTCTTAGTTTCCTTTCAAGTTGTCAATTGTTGTAATAAAATGATTTTACTGAATTTTCCTTCAAGTTTTCTTAGTTCCACTTTACTTTTATTTGTAATGTACATTCTTTCTTAAGTATTCAAGTTTAATTAGTTTCCAAGTTTCAATTATGGTTTTTGTTCTTATTCATTATGCTTATAAGTTAATATGCTAGTTTAAATGATTGATCACCATTTAGGCTTGCATGTTAGCTATCTTGGTTTGAATTAAGAGTATACACCATGCTTTAATTCGAATTGAACTATGAATAGGAAGAGTATGTATGGACATTCGACAACAGGGATTAGATACATGCTTGGTTGTTTAAATTGTTCTTCTATGCTTAATGGGTTCATAATGCTTAATTTTAGGTTAGACAACAAATGATCAAATTAGGGAATTAGGAACACAAGGTTATGACCAAACACCATGGCTTAATCATACTTTAGCTAGAATCAATCCGTTAATCTAATTGAACTTGGGAACTTATTTGCTTGAGTTATTTCATTTTTCTTGTTTTATTTATTTTCTTTTTCATTTTTGTTTTGTGTAGGAAAATGAATTGGATCATTCAATCACCAATCCTCGTGGGATCGACCTCGCACTTACATATGCTATACTACCAAACGGCTCGTGCACTTGCGAGTATCACAAGTTGAGGATGCAGCTGAATCCATTTTGGTGCAGTGAATCCGACACAACAGTTAGTGCAAGTGAAGCTACTACTCAGGCTATATGGTTAAGGTTTGTGCTTGAAGATTTTGGAGAGTTACAGATAGAGGCAACACCACTAATGGTAGATAATACCTTTGCCATTGCAATCACAAGAAATCCAGTATTTCATCAAAAGACAAAGCACATCAATCGCAGGTATCATTTCATTCATGAAGCCTTGCAAGAAGGTGTTATATACTTGAGATATTGCAAGTATGAGGAGCAGATAGCTAACATATTCACAAAAGCTCTACCAAAGGATCGATTCAACTATTTGAGAGGGTTGCTTGGGGTTAAACCAGTTAACAATTTAGAAGGGAATGTTGAAATGTAAATTGTTTCCTGGTTTAAAACCTTTTGCTAGACAGGTGTAAGGCTTAGATTCAATCATACAGTGTAGGTCTCATATGTCCTAGTTTATGCCAAGTGTACAGCTCATATTGCTGACACAAATTGTATGGCTGAGATCACATTCTCTGCCTTGTAAAAGGAATGTTTCTGTTAGAATGAAATCAGTGTGAGAGTGTGTGCATTTTAATCATTGGAGCTGAGTAACAAACTCTCTCTCTCTCTCTCTCTCTCTCTCTCTCTCTCTCTCTCTCTCTCTCTCACAACGTCCCTATCTTCAAACTTCAACAAATATAGGTAAAAAAAATCACTAAATTTCATTTAACAAGTCGCTTTAACAAATGACAAGCCACAAGATAAAGATATATACCCATTCTGATTGACTTCTTGCTATCAAGTTGATTAACCAAGGTGAAGCTGTACTTGGCATATCTGGTCCACCCAGATGGTAACGTTGAAGCATCTGCAACCTCCAAATACAGGGACAAGTAATCTACGTTGTTCCCCTTAGGATATATAAGGACGTGCCTGATCAAACCAACCCAAGACGATTAAGTCTACATATTAACCAATTATTATCCAGAAAAAAAAGGAAAAAAAAAAGAGTCTACCATTTATAACCACAAATGACGAAAACATCAGAATAATGCACTAGGTTGTTCAGCGTGGAGAAGTTGTTGATTCTCCAGGTGAACGTCCCACACACAAGGTCCTCTTCTTCCTCTTCCTCCTTCATTCTACCAAGCTCAATCCCATAAAATAAAAGAACAAAGAAAAAAGAGTAGAATAAAACTCATAACATATATAACGGAGAAGTACTTACCTTCCAACTGACGAAGTGGAAAGTAAATTTGGCAGACAAACTATTCTTCTTTTTAAATCCTTGTTTAATACCCTATACCTCTGGAAGAGAGACAGTCCGAACACGCCACAAAATATGTCACAAAATATTGAACAAAAACTCAAATTTGCTGATGCTAGAATTTCTCCATTGAAGATAGTAAAACCAATTAGTTTTCCACCACAACTTGGGCCTCTCATGATTGCATATATAGGAACAAACATCACAAAAACAAGAATCATATGCATGCCTCCTCCACCAAGAAATGTAAAAGAGAGGGAGAGAGAGAGAGAGAGAGAGAGAGAGAGAGAGAGATGTTTACACCATAATGAACGGCCAATCAGTGAGAGACACGTGGACAAGATCGAATCTGGTCAAAGTTGCTTTCGGCACCCAGTGCATGGTCAACATTGCCTTCGGCACCAATAGTGCCGATCCCTCCATTAGGGCAACGCCTACTCTCAGGACACGTGGCGCGCTCACAATCGACGTCCACTGTCCCACATCGAAATTCTACATCAAGAGCACACCTCCCAAGGTCTATAAAAGAGGCCAGCTACCCCAAAATAGAGGTAATCAGAACGTACGGCATACAAGCCTATTGATCTGTCAGTTAATCTTTCTAAATCCCGAACTTACTTAAGCATCGGAGAGCCTACGGCCGGTACCACACCGGTGCCCTAGGACTTACCGAGCGATCTCTTATTTTGCAGATCTAGCTCCCTACCGAGGCTTCAGGGATTCCGAAGACTCGAAATTACTAAGTTGACCCTCTAAGTCAAAGAACCACTTTTTGGCGTCAACAAGAATCATATGCATGCCTCCTCCACCAAGAAATGTAAAAGAGAGGGAGAGAGAGAGAGAGAGAGAGAGAGAGAGAGAGAGAGAGAGAGATAGGAACATACATATGACATCCCTAAAACAAGA